>CAVNZG010000579.1:0-562526 GCA_963693315.1 Diogma glabrata
ACTCTGAATTTCCTGGTAAGGCTTCTCAATATTTTTCCAACTGAACAAACTCACGATGGCTGTTTTCTTTAATTTATTTAAATGCTTTATTGTTAGTTTTGGTACACTTTACTTTTATTAACTATTCTAACTTAATTTAATTTGGAACGTCTGTTCCAGCACTTTTACAATATTACACACGTAAACTCTTTTGATTTAATTGTTGGGATTCGATTTCCCTCGGTTTAAGTATTCTGAACCCGACGATAACGCGTATTACTCAAGACTGATTTTGTTTTCCAAAAATCAGTGGTATTTATTTCTACGTTTTCCGTTGGGCAAAATTTAGTTGACCAATCGGAAAACGTTTTTCCAAAATACAATAAAATAAAATCGAAATATCGTAGTAATCGATTTTTTAGTTTTAATATTTTTAGTTATATTTTTTTGTTGTTTGTTTTTGTTTTAAATGAAAAATTAATTATTGAAGGGTTTTATTACTTTCCGGTAATATGGAAATATTTTAGTTTTAGCTCGTGTAGGGTTTTATGTTTCTGGTTTACAATGGGATTATTGTTGTAATTAATTTAGTTGGTATTTTGATTTATTTAATGGAAATTTTATTTGGCTTTTAAAGAATGTATGGATTGTAATTTTGGACTTTGTATTATTGAAATGTGTTAATTGAATTTGAAGAATGTATGGAGTTTTTATTGGATTTTATATTATAGGAATTTATTGTTAGAAGAATGCATGGATTGTACATTGGACTTTGTACTCAGTTGGACTTTGAATTATAGATATTTATTCTACAGCTGCAATGTTAGCAAATTGGTTGGATTGTTTCGATAATTGGAAAATAGGCATAAAAATACATTGTGTGTTTTTTATGAGACTTTTTTAGATTGCAAGACTTTTTATGTGGTTTAATTTTGTATATATATTAATTTAAATTGAATTTGATCAATCGAAGATTTATTAATTGACGGATGTAGAAATATGTTGCAGCTGTGGTTTATTATGTCTAGACTTATTATTATGATTACTGAATCGATCAGGGTCAGTTGTTTGAAATGATGTTGGATAATTGTTATCGAAATAGGAGTATTATAGGATTGTTTGGGTGTTTGTATCAATGGGGTGGATCAGCCTGGTTACTGGTCCACCACATTGTTCCTTCTTTTGTTAGTGAACTGACTCGTACAGAGCCACAAAATTTAAATATACATAACCTCACCACTGACCAGCAACGAGAACTGGATATGATCAAGGATTCTTTCCCGTCATTTGAAGTGTCTGGACTCGGAAAGACTTCTTTAGTTGAACATGTCATCGATGTTGGTGATAGTGCACCTGTTAAACAGAGGCACTATCCCACATCGCCGGCTGTTCAACTAAAGGTCTATGCCGAACTCGACCGAATGCTTCAAATGGGCGTGATCGAAGAGTCTAACAGTTCATGGTGCTCGCCAGTGGTTTTGGTACAAAAAGAATCTGGTAAAAACAGATTATGTATTGATAGCCGTCGTGTCAATTCACTGACGAAAAAGGACGCTTACCCACTTCCCTTGATTGATGGCTTACTAGGTCGTCTAAATAGCACAAAGTACATTTCAAGTATTGATCTCAAAGATGCTTTCTGGCAGATTCCTCTGGCAGAAGCATCTAGAGACAAGACAGCCTTCACAGTGCCTGGTCGTCCATTGTATCAATTCCGGGTTATGCCCTTTGGATTGTGCAATGCTCCCCAGACAATGTGTCGGCTAATGCACAAAGTGATACCACATCAATATCACGAAAATGTCTTTGTTTATTTAGATGATCTATTGGTAGTCTCTTCCACGTTCCAGGAACATATGGAATTGCTGTCCAAAGTCTCTTCATTGTTAAGAGCGGCTGGGTTAACAATAAACCTCAAGAAAAGTAAATTTGTTCTGAGAGAGGTGCCCATTTTTGGTTGGTGAAGATGGTCTTCGAACAGACCCTGACAAAGTAAGAGATGTTGCTGAGTATCCAGCTCCGTCAACAGTGAAACAAATACGTAGACTATTAGGAATGGCCGGTTGGTACCAACGTTTTATACCAAATTATGCAAGCGTGGTATCACCGATTACGGATCTATTAAAGAAAAGTTCTGGGAAATTGAAATGGACATTGGAAGCGCAAGCTGCTTTTGAAAATTTAAAAAGATTACTGACTACAGCACCGGTATTAATTAACCCTGATTATAATAAAGAGTTCTTTATTAGATGCGATGCGAGTCTGACAGGGATAGGTAGTGTGTTGTATCAGGTTGATACAGACGGACAAGAGTGTCCGATAGCCTTCATGTCGAAAAAACTTAATAAAGCTCAACGAAATTATTCTGTTTCTGAGCTTGAATGTCTTGCGGCAATTCTGAGTGTGAAGAAATTCAGGGGCTATGTTGAAGGTCACCGATTCACAATTGTGACTGATCACTCAAGTCTGAAGTGGCTTATGTCACAGAAAGACTTGAGTGGTCGTCTGGCTAGGTGGAGCCTAAAACTCCAACATATGGATTTTACCATTGTCCACCAAAAAGGTACCCAAAATATAGTCCCTGATGCTCTATCTCGTCTTTATGACGATACACACGAGGAATTGACGGAAGCATTAACACATCACATTAACGACATTAAAATCGACAATGAAGGTTATCGGCACAAGGAATATACGGATATGATAGCTAAAGTTCAATCATCACCAAAGGACTTTCCATCAGTTAAAGTCGTGGATGATAAGCTATACATACGTATTGAGCCAAAACCTGATGCAATACCCAACGATGTTCCTGTGTGGAAACTCTGGGTACCAAAACCGATGACTTCCAACATGATTCAGAAACATCACGATGATAGTACTGCTGCTCATGGAGGTGTTAAAAAGACATTAGAATTACTTCGACGTCTTTATTATTGGCCGGGCATGGCGTCACAGGTACACAACTATGTTGTGTCCTGCGACACATGTAAACAAACAAAAGCCACGAATCAGATATTGCGTCCTCCGATGCAATATCAATTCGAAACAGCACGTCCATGGCAGAGAGTCTATATAGATTTTTTGGGACCGTACCCTCGTTCTACACTTGGGAATACGGTGTTATTGATAGTTCTGGATCATGCTACGAAGTTTGTACTACTGAAACCACTTAGAAACGCAACTTCACCGAAGGTGAATGCTTTTCTAAGGAATGAAGTGTTTCTTACATATGGGGTACCAGAGTTTCTGCACAGTGACAATGGCAAACAGTTCACTAGTAGGAACTTTCAAAGTCTTTTGTCAGATTTCGGCATTAAACACATTAGGACCGGTGTCTATAGTCCTCAAAGTAACGCGTCAGAGCGGGTCAATAGGTCAGTTTTAGCAGCAATTCGAGCGTTCATTAAAGGTCAACACACCAAGTGGGATTCACAAATTGGTGAAATCGCATATGCACTGCGGGCTGCAGTACATTCTGCTACCAAGTACTCACCGTACTATTTATTATTTGGTCAACATCCAATCTCGGATGGAAATACTTACCATTTGTTGAGATCACTACACAAGCTTGGTGAAGATGCTGGTGAGGAAATAGAACGCTCTGATCATTTGACTCTGCTCAGGAACCGGGTTCAACAAAATTTAAAAGCAGCTTTCAAAAAAATCGCAACATCAGTACAACCTGCGATCTAAATTACGGACTTTTCAACCACAACAACGTGTGTTTGTACGGCAACATCATTTGAGTGACGCTACAAAAAAATTCTCGGCAAAATTGGCTCCAAAGTTCTTACCTGCAATGATTAAGACTAAGATTGGAAATGTACTCTACGAGTGCATAGATATGAGCGGTAAGAATCTTGGAGTCCATCACGCGAAAGACATCAGGGAATGATGTCTTTTCGTTAGGTAGGGTTGTTCCTCTGGCTGATTGTCGTCTCTGGGGTTCACATCTTCAGGTCATACTTACTGGTTGTATCGGGGTGTCCATGGTGCTGACGTTCGGATGGATGGTCGGTCTCAATACTCAGTGAGGTTCTTAAGGACTTCATGAGTGTTGGAACCGGTCATCTGCCCTGACGCCAGTGAGTAGAGCTCCCGGGAGTTGAGCATGGGGAACCAAAACCTGTTTTTATAATTGCCATGAAAGGCTACGACCTTATATAGTAGACTAGGTTAATATTTGACCTAGTTTTAGTTTCCTGTATTGGAATTAGAATGTAGGTTATTGGTTTATTGTGGTTTGTTGTTGTTGTGTGTGTCCCTAGCCGGTTGCTAAAGGCCTTGGAAGGTCGTCAGGTAAACTAGGTTAGTATTTGACCTAGTTCTGGTTGTCTGTATTGGTAATTTCTCGATTTAAAGTGTAGGTTAGTGGTTAATTGTTGTTTGTTGTTATTGTGGGTTTATTGTTGTTGCTAAAGGCCTAGGAAGCATGTCAGATAAACTAGGTTAGTTATTTCCCTGTATGTGAGTTCAAATTTAAAATTAAAACAATAAAATAATGGTACAAATGACAAATAAAACAATTTGTCACGTGTTTTTATTCATTTTTTCTTTTTTACATTTTTTGCTCTAAAACTAAAATTTAATTTCTTGTTTTATTTTTTGTCTTAAAATTAAAACTTAAATAAAATTTAATTAATGTTTTTATTTTCACCTTCTAAGAGTGTTAAACCGTTTTGAGGGGTTTTTATGAGGTAGAAATTTTCCTCCATAACTAATGCTGTATAATCTTCCTCGTTAAATAATTCATTGAATTTATTTGGTGCGAATAATAATACATCTCCGGTTTCGAAAATCCACTTTTTCCCAAATTTTGTGTCGATTTTTCGAATTGTGCATAATTTGTATGCGTGGTTTTCCTGCAATTCCGCTATCTTCATAAATGGTTTTGATTTCTCCTTTGCTGCGCTTGAACATTTTGCCAGAAAAATTTGTTTTCTGGTCATTTGATGTTGTTGCTGTTGTTGCTGTTGTTGTTGTTGCTGTTGTTGTTGTTGTAGTATCTGTTGTTGTTGCTGTGTTTGATGATGTAAGCGCTTTCTTTTGAGAGGTGGAGCCGCTTGACAATCGGAAGTTACTAGGTATTCGTTTAAAAAGCTGTCTGTTGAACTTTCCATGTTTATCAAATAACTATGTTAGACTACAATTGTTGATTACAATTGCTTGATATTTATACCAATTTACGATGCTTAAAAGTTAGTGGGGGGAAAAATATATTGTTTCACAAAAACAAATAAAATAACAAAACACAACAAGACAACAAAGAAAAACTCATAATCAATTAACAATAAATTAAATTATTTATTTTTCTATTTATATTCTATCCCAGTTCATTAGACTACCTTGAAGTAGATTTGCTTTATTTATTTGTAAGTTTAAACAAATAAAAAACAAAATACAACAAAACTAAAATCGCCCAAAGAAAACTTAAAGACGGCAAATAATAAAAATTTTTCCCATCTAGCACATAATCTTCTTCGTTTTCAACAGATAAATTAAATGCAATTCTTGATGCTTTTCTGTTGTTTAAAATTAATAAAAAATTTAAAAAATTATGCATATGAGAAAAAACGCAACAATAACAATAAATTAAATTATTTATTTTTCTATTTATCTTCTATCCAAGTTCATTATACTACCTTGAAGTAGATTTGCTTTATTTATTTGTAAGTTTAAACAAATAAAAAACAAAATACAACAAAACTAAAATCACCCAAAGAAAACTTAAAGACGTCAAATAATAACGTTGAAAGACCATAGTTCCGTACCGTTTGGATACAAAAGGCCTAAATTTGTGTAAACTACGATTATTACACAACATAAAGGTAAAACAGAAGTCAATTTTAGTCGGAGTAACAAATATTCAGTTTTTTAGTTTTAAGCAATTTTGTAGCTTATGTAAACATAAAATAAAAGGTCGGGTTTTTTTCATATTTTTCCCGACGTAAAACAAAAGTTTTAGTGAGTTTTTCTTTAATAATTTCAAGTAAACGAAAACTTATTTATTTCCAGTAAAAACGAGGAATTATTTTATACAAATTTATTAATACTTAATTTTACCAAAATGTTTTCAGAAGTTCTAAATTATATTGTTTTTATCTACCCATGAATTGTGCGATTTATCAAATCCTAACCATTTGACGTAAACTTTATTCCCTTTTCTTTTTAAAATCTGCTCGACAAGATAGGTATCAGAAAATTTTACAGGTGTTAGTTCTGTTTCATAAAATCCCCCGGAAATTGGAGTGTTGGTATAATCGACTAAGTTATACGTAATCGGATATGTATTTTTAACTTTAACCACTTTAAAAATTTCTGTTGACCAGTTTGGTTGATAGCCTTTTTCAAAGTTTCCTTTATTTTTGCTGACTCTTACATTATCTCCTATCTTAAATTTAGCTTTTTGAAAAATTTTTGGATGCATGTATACACTTCTAAGTATTGATTTTTCATTTTTCTTTGAAACATTTTCTGGAGGTAATTTGATTGTTCTATGCGGTGTTGAATTATAGTTTTTTAACAATGATTGTAAAATTGAGATCCATTTGTAATTCCCCTGTAAAATGAAATTTTTCCACATCATACTTTTCAAAGTTCGATTAAAACGTTCCACGATAGATGCCTTAAGCTCTGAGAATGTATGATAATGATTAATTTTATTTTTCAACATATATTGTTTAAACTGTCTGTTGAAAAACTCTTTGCCTTGGTCTGAATGAATATTTTTTGGGGAATCCTTTGCTTGCTTGATAATATTTTCAAGTGCTCGTAAAACATCTTCAGCAGTTTTACGTTTGACAGGTTCAGCATAAGCGTATTTGGAAAAAGTATCAATCACCGTCAATAAATATTTGAAACCTTTATTAAATTTGGCATAAGGAATCATTTCGACTAAATCAATTTGCCAAGTATCATTCAAACCCTTTTGAATGAACTTTCTCCTACGAAAATTTTTTCTAAGTGGCCTGTGTAGCTCTGAAACAATTTGTGCTCGCGACATCCTATACACAATACACACAATATTTAGTTTCTCTTTCTATATATAGAGGCAGCTGATTCTGAAAAGTTGTACATAATAGCTAAATTTTTGTAGAAATCCTCAGTCTCCCTACAGAAATCAACTTTTAATATGGAAGCTGATTCGACTTCGTTTCCGTTTACCAACGAAAGTAATGAAAATTATTTTTTAAATAAAATTACACAAGAAAACCAAATTAGTTCAACCACGAATGATTATGATGTTGATGTTGACGAGGTGACCTCGTCTTTTCAAGAATTTATACCACCACCACCATCACCACCGCAATTACTTGAAGAGGAGGAAGAAGAGGAATGGCAGGACGGTCAAAACTGGTTTGACTCTCAAACAGATGATCTGCAGGTTAACGAGGTGACCTCGTCTTTTCAAGAATTTATACCACCACCACCATCACCACCGCAATTACTTGAAGAGGAGGAAGAAGAGGAATGGCAGGACGGTCAAAACTGGTTTGACTCTCAAACAGATGATCTGCAGGTTAACGAAGAACAAAATATCGAAGTCGAGCAAGAAGGATATTTCGAATGGTTTTTTAGTAACATTATAGATAGATAAAAATAAAAATAAAAATAAAATAAATAAAAGGCAATTGTTTTTATTTTCGTACAATTTTGCGTAGTTTATTGTTTAATATTACAGGTATCTCGAAAAATAATCTAGAAAAATTACACTGCACATTGATCCGTTGCTTTGGGATGTTAATTTCTTCATGCAACTTTTCCACTTGTTTTTCTTCACAGGTTTTTATGTATTTTTCAACATACGCTCTTACATTTTGTTCGGAATTTTTATAGTGAATCATTACAGCTTGAAGAAAATCAACAAGGTTGTTAAATATATCGGCCTCTTCTCTGTTGACACTAAGAGTTTGACTACGAATAGCTTGAATTCCTGCTTGTAAACATAATTTGGTATTTTTTATTGTTCGACTGCACAGCAGCTTTTTGTATAGATGGTAAAATTCACACCAATCACGATAATTCAGAACAATTACTTCTTTTCCATTACGATGGAATATGGTTGTGGCTTCAAATGATTCCCCCGTAAAACCAACAGAAATTCTAAAGGTCTGGTTTTTATTAAGAAAGTATGTATAGTTTAATAATAAAGACATCGTGTTTTCATGTCGAATTTCCATTTCTTTTTAACTTTCCTCTAACTCTCGGGTTACAAGACTGTAAAAAGTTGTATTTTCCAAATATTTTATGAAATAGTTTTAAAATCAACCTGTCATTTTCAATATGATTTACTTTACTGAATTGGTTCAAAAAACTTTTCATACTTAAACCAAAACATCTAAACCAAACGTAAACACAACAATATTGCCCGCATACATCTGTAAAATTACTTTGCAACTGTTTATCATTAAAAATTAAACAATGATTCTTCAAATATCTTAAAATTTCAGGTTTAGTTGGTTTCTGCCCAAAAGAATCAAAGTATTCTATACACCCCTTTTTAGGAATATAAATAGCTAACCAGTGTGTTCCAGGGTCCTTAGCCTTATCCGTGTTAACGATTAAAAGAGATGGTTTTTCTTTTACTTTTGGAATTCTATCCAGAGCGAATACCCCCTTAAATTTTTTGTTTGTACGCTGGTTACATTTTAAAATGTTAGTTATTTCTAAAGTGTTCATAAAATAAATTGACTCAGATCATAAACTTTGCTCGCTTCCTTTACATAATTTACTAAAAACTCTTTTTTAATTAGTTTGTTGGTAATGATTATATCAAAACTTTCTAATATTTGTTTAAACTCTTTAGTTATATTTTCGTTAGTCACAGTTCCAAAAGAATAATTTTCAATATTTTGATTTGTTAGCTCTTTTGTTGGAAACTTGTAAGTAAACTCTTTTACGAACTTCTTACAAGGCTCTTTAAATCCCACTATACTAATTTCTTTCACAAACAAACTGTTTTTGTCGTTACAACAAAATGTAACATCGACAAGTGCACAGGATGAAGACATGATGTAAAATATTTAGACTCACGCTTTTTCATCCTATTTATAGGTTTGTGAATATATTTCGATTTTTATCGATTTGAATGTTTGCATCAAATTCCCCATAAACAATTGCAGTTAATGTGGACGGCAATGGTTTTGATAACTTTGCTTCAATTCTAACAGTTCCTTGATTAAGTAGACCTTGGCACATTTCATTCCCTGATGCATCGGGGGTTAAATCAAAAGCAAGTAAAAAAAATCCATTGCTAAACATTGTTTTTGTTATCTGATGACCTTTATCATTATGGAATATCCCTGTTCCTTGAAAAAGTGTGTTGTAGGCTCTGGTATAACAATTATATTCATCAGAGAAACTAGTTTCAATTGCTGTATTAGGTATCTGTACCCCATTCACATTCAACGAAAATTGAGAAATATCAAAATGTTTAAAATTGTACGGGTTTTTTGATCTTTTTCCTGAATAACCAATATTTTCGGTCATACAAAAGATGATTGTAGTCGGCAATTGACCAATGAAAACGTTGTCGAGCGATATGGATGATGTATTCATAGGAAGAGTATAGGTTTTTACTTCCACACGTTTATAACTATATATAGCATTCTTTTTTTCCAAAACAGCGTTATGTGCTAATAGAACACTCGGATTAACAGTTACATGTCTCATAAACAATGTTGCTTCTAAAATTTTCAATTGAGATTCATCGGTATCGTCAGAAAAAAAATAGAATTCTGGTTTTTCTAGTGTTAGTGTAATTCGAACATCCACGTTGTTTATAAGTAAGGTAGGCTGGTTAAACATATCTACATGTAGTTTACCCATTAGCTCAACAACATTGCTATTATTATACAATTTTTGACGGTCTTTCGATCCAGAATTATTAGATTTTTCTATGTTCGCCTTATCTAATGTCCACCCTGAGCACTCTAAATGTGTGGTAGCAGCATCATTACCATAATTTAATAGCGATTCAATATATGCTCTATAGTGATAATTTCCGTCTGATGGTGTTATATTTTTCCCGTTTAATTGAATATTACATTGTTTTATTAGAGAATGTAAAAGATTGTTAACTACACTTGGCTGTGATAGTTCTTTTCCGTCTGCCCCTTTATCATTATTCCATAACCCTCCATCTTTTTTCAAAATCCGTATTTTCAATCTTAAATATGTAGAAGATAAGTCCCTATATGTATCTCCATGACCTAATGAAACAAATTCTATTACCGATGGTTTATCTAATGAGGCTATAGGGTTGTAAGAAACCTCTTCGGATCGTAGAATACTTGATTGAATAGGTTGTGCTTTAAATATATCCAATTCAGATTTCATACATTCCACCATAATTAATCAAAAATATCTTTTTCTTTCTTACGCCTAATAACTTTACGTCGTTTCGAGGTAAAATAATTTAAATTTTTGATCGACGGCTTATTTATAACTTTTCTTTTCCTTTTTCCCGACCCATACATTTCATTGAGTTTTTGAACTGCCCCGCGTCTTACACTTTTGACAATCTCTTTACCGCGATCTTGCAGAACTTCCTTAATATTTGCACCGGATACAATATCTGATAAAGCACTTATACCAGAGTTTACAACCTGCCTTTTTAGTAAATCAGCCCCCGAAGAAAATATTGGTTTCAAATACTTGAAAAGTCCCCCAAAAAAACTACCTAGGCCACGTCCTCGTTGATATGGTACAGTCGAATGTACCAACGGACCAATATCCTCAATGCCTTTCCCCGTTTGACTCAAATAGTATCTGTAATATACTCCTTCCATAATGCTTTTCATAAAACACTAAATTGTTTAATAGAATCCCCCCTTTTATTTATATACTTTTTTAAAATGTAATACAATTTTTGTAGGAATACTACTTGTTGCAAAATTAATTTTGCTACTATATTTATCACAGATTAGAATAGAAATATTATCAAAAAAATTTTTCTCAACAGCAAAATATTGTATATTTAAAATTTCTTTTTCCATTACTTCAAATGCATTTTTTGTGTTTATCGTTCTTAAACATCTCACCGTGCTATCACCCACCATATTTGGTTCAATAATATCGGTATAGACAAAAAGCATTTCTGGTTTAATTACGGGTGTCATAGGTAAATATTGCAGAAATGTTTTAAATAAATCTAAGAGTCTTGACTTATGCTTTTTAAAATCTTTAATTTTTACAGTTATCTGATCAAAACATGATTTCAGTAACTCTTCGAGTGAGTAGCTATGATCTGCCTTTAATTTTAGCTCAAGTGGTGGTTGATTTATACATATTTTAATAAATTCATTTGTTTCAGGTAGTTGTTTTTCTAATGATGTTGATGAAGGTGCAGCCACGTAATTGGAATCCAAAGATATAAAATCATATATCCCCCAAATTAGTTCACGCTCAACCTCTTTTCTTGAGTAGCCATCAAACGGGTGTATATTCTGAATAAGAGTTGGTAACAAAAAAGATTTCCAATCACACAAATATTCATCCGTGTTATGTGGAATGTACGTCGTCCCAATTCCAACCAAGTGTTCGGAATTACCTCCTATAAAAACTTTTGTACCAATGTGCCAGTTTTTTCCGTATTTATTTGGTTGAAAATCGTTTAAGTAAATCTCCGACAGACCAACTTTCCAGTTTGTACCGTTGATTGGTTTATGTAAATTATTTGTAAAAGCTGATAAAGTATTATCAGGATAGTAATTCATTGAGTTATCACTGAGTAAAGTAACATAAAATTCATCTTTTAGGTGTATATCGCCCATGTTTTCTTACGTTTTGGAAAATTAATTTTTGTTTGACTGTCACCCGCTTTTGCTGGTCGTAAAATTCGTTTTGTAGGTGTTGTAAATTTCTCGCTATTTATATGCTTTTCTTTCTTTTCGGGTGGACTGTCAAGAGGAACCGTTATAACGTCTCCAGACTCGGTTTCAAATGTTTGATAATTTTGATTTGGAGTTAATTTTCGTTTTCTTAAACGCTCACCAATTGATGTGGCAGATAGTGCTTTTGCGAAAATTTTGTCTTGAACGTCTTCATCAAGTTCACTGTCAGACTGTGTTGTTTCTTTAAAAATATTTTCCTGGACGCGTTTATCAAATACTTCATCATCTTCATTCTCATATATTTCTTCTTCAGGAAACTGCATTTCAAAATTTCTTTTACCGACAACATCTGTTTGAGTGTCTGTCGCTCTAAATATGGGTTTTGTACGGAAACGTGTTTGGGTACTTTTAGGTTCCATGATTTTAATTTTTTTCTCTTCAATTTTAGATAACAATCTTTTTTGTTTCTAATTTTAAATAGGTTCTGACGATACAAATACCACTTCTGAATATCGGACAAATTTTTGTTTAATAAAATGTTTTTCATCTTTTTATCCAACTGGTTGAGTTCAACGTCTGAATTTTGCTTTAGTTTTTCATATATTTCAGGTTTTAATATTATCATTTTGTTAAATGTTGTATTATTCATTTTATAAAATGACCAATCACCCCTGATAAAACTGCACCGAGAAGAGCAGGTAAAAATCCACCACGTTGAATTATAATTTTTCTTTTACTAGTGAGCGACTTCTTACGGCAAATGAGTGATCTCAAGTCCTTTTTATACTTTTTTAGTTGATTGGTTGCTCTTTTATTTAAATGACAGTTACCTTTTAAAATATTTAACGCAATTTCACAGATCGTTTTAATTACATTCGGCTCACATTGTTTTATTATAACTTTTTGAAATTTTCTCTTAGAATTTTTTAACAGGTGCAATATATGACGGTTGGTTTGTAATCGTTTCATATTCCTCACCAAATTGCTCCAAGCAGCAGTGAGTGATCCAATCACATTAAAATGATTTTCATGGTATAACAAATTTAGGTTTTTTACATCTTTTGTGGTATTTCCCTCAAATATCACAATTCGACCCCTAGTGTTATATTGGTAGACAACAATTTTGTAATTTGTCAAATAATTTTGAAATTTTGTTAATTCATGTATTCCACACCCCTGTTGTGGAATAATTACGCCTGCTTTTTGGATTAGCTCTTTAGCTTTAATTGCTTGAATTTTCCCGACATCATGTAAAATGTGTCTAAAATTGACCTCTTTATCAATTTTTGCAATGCACACTACTAGGGCACGGGGTAAGCATAAGTTATCTTTATTTTTTATTGTTATTATACCACGGCGTTGTTTGCATTCTTCAGCAAAATTGTAAAATTGTTTTTTCCTACCTTTACCATAAGGTAAACTGATATATGTTGCGGTCAAACAAAATTTGTCTGTACTTAAACCTGTAAAGTAAAAGTGAAAAAGTAAAAAATGTTCAGCATTTTCATTTAAAAGTACTCACCCTCGGAATTGCTTTGAAAAACCTTTGAAATCACATCCCAAATATGCTGAAACGTCAGTCCACCTGCTGTTTGAAAGTTTATCCATGCAGGGCCACGATGCTCGAAGCTTTCACCACAAAATGTCATTCCAATTTTGTCGCTTGGGCTAACTTCTTTTGTAATATATTTGACAATATCGTGGAGTGCCCCTTTAATCCAAGTAATTGGATCAATATAGCTTGGTACAGGTTTTATCGAAAATTTAGTTTCGCGTCTGCGCAAGTTAAACTTCTGCATATTTTTCCCCGTTTCGGAATCGATTAAAAATCGCTCTTCTTCCACTTCTTCCCCAGAAGTTATAAACCTTTTCATTAGAAGTTTTTTTGCCATGTTTTAATGTTGAATCACAAAACTAATACAATATAAATTTTCTAGCATGATAGGCTTTTATACTTAATTTGTCATCATATTGTTTTTGTATTACTTCAATACTCTAAATCGGAGAGTAAAGCAAATTTTCATCAAGATCTTTTAATTTATCTAAATTTTCATCGCCATAATTTACAAAATGTAAATAAATTATCACGAACAAAGCAAAATAAAAAATGATTTTTCAATTTGTTTTTGATGATGGAAAAAGAAGAATAAAGAATAAATAATAAGTTAAGCTAAGTTAAGATATAATAAGTTGATTAATGTACAAGATAAATTTTCATCGAGATTATTTTTTAATATACGTTTTTTCTCGTATGCATACAGAAAAGCATCAAGAATTGCATTTAATTTATCTATTGTAAACGTTATTATTTGACGTCTTTAAGTTTTCTTTGGGTGATTTTAGTTTTGTTGTATTTTGTTTTTTATTTGTTTAAACTTACAAATAAATAAAGCAAATCTACTTCAAGGTAGTATAATGAACTTGGATAGAAGATAAATAGAAAAATAAATAATTTAATTTATTGTTATTGTTGCGTTTTTTCTCATATGCATAATTTTTTAAATTTTTTATTAATTTTAAACAACAGAAAAGCATCAAGAATTGCATTTAATTTATCTGTTGAAAACGAAGAAGATTATGTGCTAGATGGGAAAAATTTTATTATTTGCCGTCTTTAAGTTTTCTTTGGGCGATTTTAGTTTTGTTGTATTTTGTTTTTTATTTGTTTAAACTTACAAATAAATAAAGCAAATCTACTTCAAGGTAGTCTAATGAACTGGGATAGAATATAAATAGAAAAATAAATAATTTAATTTATTGTTAATTGATTATGAGTTTTTCTTTGTTGTCTTGTTGTGTTTTGTTATTTTATTTGTTTTTGTGAAACAATATATTTTTCCCCCCACTAACTTTTAAGCATCGTAAATTGGTATAAATATCAAGCAATTGTAATCAACAATTGTAGTCTAACATAGTTATTTGATAAACATGGAAAGTTCAACAGACAGCTTTTTAAACGAATACCTAGTAACTTCCGATTGTCAAGCGGCTCCACCTCTCAAAAGAAAGCGCTTACATCATCAAACACAGCAACAACAACAGATACTACAACAACAACAACAGCAACAACAACAACAGCAACAACAGCAACAACATCAAATGACCAGAAAACAAATTTTTCTGGCAAAATGTTCAAGCGCAGCAAAGGAGAAATCAAAACCATTTATGAAGATAGCGGAATTGCAGGAAAACCACGCATACAAATTATGCACAATTCGAAAAATCGACACAAAATTTGGGAAAAAGTGGATTTTCGAAACCGGAGATGTATTATTATTCGCACCAAATAAATTCAATGAATTATTTAACGAGGAAGATTATACAGCATTAGTTATGGAGGAAAATTTCTACCTCATAAAAACCCCTCAAAACGGTTTAACACTCTTAGAAGGTGAAAATAAAAACATTAATTAAATTTTATTTAAGTTTTAATTTTAAGACAAAAAATAAAACAAGAAATTAAATTTTAGTTTTAGAGCAAAAAATGTAAAAAAGAAAAAATGAATAAAAACACGTGACAAATTGTTTTATTTGTCATTTGTACCATTATTTTATTGTTTTAATTTTAAATTTGAACTCACATACAGGGAAATAACTAACCTAGTTTATCTGACATGCTTCCTAGGCCTTTAGCAACAACAATAAACCCACAATAACAACAAACAACAATTAACCACTAACCTACACTTTAAATCGAGAAATTACCAATACAGACAACCAGAACTAGGTCAAATACTAACCTAGTTTACCTGACGACCTTCCAAGGCCTTTAGCAACCGGCTAGGGACACACACAACAACAACAAACCACAATAAACCAATAACCTACATTCTAATTCCAATACAGGAAACTAAAACTAGGTCAAATATTAACCTAGTCTACTATATAAGGTCGTAGCCTTTCATGGCAATTATAAAAACAGGTTTTGGTTCAACATGCTCAACTCCCGGGAGCTCTACTCCAGTGACTGTGGGTATCTCGATCCCAGATACAGTTTAATAGGTGGAAGTAGCTCGGTGGTTTTCTGTCATGGAGGGGTTGGCGACGTTTTTGTGATTTCAAGAGTAAAAATCTTGGTTTTTACCTTGAATTCATGGTGTAACGTTCGCAATATTTGCAAAACAATAATAAAACCAAATTCATCTTCGTTTTCAATTCAATAAAAATGTATTTCATTAGTTTCCGTTCATTTTTACATTAATAATAATTTTAAAATTTTCTAAAACTTAACTGCTAGTTAAATTTCGATTATACTATAAAGAGCAAACGAACGTACTCAATTTTATTTCCAATTCTGACGAACAGATGTCGTTGCTAATCTTTGTTGAATTTTTGGTATTACACGATTTGTTTTTTTTACGAGAAGATGTAAAACAAGAAACACATTTTTTGGTTCGATTTTTCCATCATTCATTCTGATTTGGATTAAAGGAAAAAACAATACAGTTTTTTTTTTGATATAGTTTTTTTTAATTGTTAACATTATGCGGTGTATCATAATTGTGCGATATTGATATCAATAGAGTTTTAATTAAAAAAAAAATGAAAGAGTTAATTTCAAGATATACATAAAATACCTCGTAAGATATCAATCAATGTAATATCAAAATGTATTTAAAGTTACTGTATCTATTTTAAACGTATCAAATTAAGTTTCATACGCAGTGGATTTTAGCTACAAATTTCATCCAATTTTTCATTCTCCATGTTATAAATTTATATAAACCAGGAATTTTTAAATAATTGGTCTTGATTTATAAGATCATTAGTAAAGAAAATAATTAATTATTATTAATTAAATAGTATAATAAATGTTGGTTCGTAAAGCAACTTATAATTTTTATTTGAATTACAAACAAATTGGAATATTCACGCCGCAACGGGGCACAAAAAATACGAATAATAGTTTTATGTGCCAGAAACCTCGCTCGAAAGGATCTATTTCATGCTGCTGAGTTTTTGAAAATTAAACTTTGAAAACTAAAAACAACGCTGGAAGTGAATCACCAATCAACAGTTGTAATTTAAGGTATTTTTAGATTATAGACATATTAATTTTTGTTTAATTATTCTTTTTTCCCCTTTGGGATGTTAGGATAAATTTAGAAAAAACGTATGAGATTCCCAAATTTAAGATTCGTTAAGGGGAAATTGCATCCCGGGCAGATTTTATTAATTTATATAGTAGTAACAAAGGTCCAATCATAATAGTAGGTTTGTGTCATAAATTGTCACGCACATGCTCTGTGGTAGATTTGATATTTGTTTGTTGCAAAATTGGATAGATATAATTTTGCTTATATGTAGCTAATTTTCTTTTTAAAATTTGTTCGATATCTGTTAGTTTGTGTTGTTTAAACTAATCTGATACATCAGATTCTATTGGCACACAAAACTGTCTGATCTCGAAATCTACCTATTTCTAGCGAATATACGTGCCGCTTGGACTTTTTTAATTTTATTTTCTTTTTGTAGAGGTGTCAGTGTAGATATTTGTGTTTTGAAAAATTTTTGCCTATGGGTTTTTATAATTTGTTCTGCAAAATCTTTTGTATTTCCATTGGCTATTGCAGTTTCTATAATATACATTTCTTCTTTTAGGCAAATTTCATATAAAAATCTACCTATTGCGATGGGCTTCATCTCGGAATTTCGGAAAAATGTTTGTGCCAAACGACTATATATGAAAAGCGGAGACGAAAAAACAAAAACAAAAAAAAATTATATATATATATCTATATATTTATATATTTATATATATATATATATATATATATATATATATATATATATATATATATATATATATATATATATATATATATATATATATATATATATATATATATATATATATATATATATATATATATATATATATATATATATATATATATATATATATATATAAATATATATATATATATATATATATATATATATATATATATATATATATATATATATATATATATATATATATATATATATATATATATATATATATATATATTTATATATATATATAAATTATATTTATATATATATATATATATATATATATATATATATATATATATATATATATATATATATATATATATATATCTGTAGGTGGGAGGTAGACTACCCCAAGTCCAATTTTTTCAAAATACGTTTTTTATACTGCTAGAATCAGGATTTTGTTCTCTACCGAGAGGTTAATAGCACTGAGTCCTAACTAGTGTAGTGTTTTTCCTTACAATAAATTCCAGGGTCTCCAATTTATGTACGATAAACTTCACCGCTTTTCCACAATTTGAATCAACAATATTCGGAATCGTAAAATCTGTATTTACTATTCCACAAAGTTCCAATTCTTTCACTATTAGTACCCAGGCTCAAGTACCACCGATTATTCCTTAAACTTGCGAATATTTATAAACACTTTTAATTGCAAAAGTAAAACTGACTATCTGATATTTTTGTTCGCTTATTTATATCGAAAAATAAATAAATCGAAACTTCTATAATCCACCAGAAATCAATACTACGTAGTCCGTACATCTTGAATAGGCCACACCTGTTTTCATTCATACTTGCATTTGTATTAGCGAACTCAAATTTAATTTATGCAAAATGTATTTGTTAAAGGGAGTTAACTTTTGATTTATCTTTGCCATAGAATGTAGAAAACATTTTGGCGGAACGTATTGGTTATTTATGATTAAATTAAATTAACCCATTCTGGACGAAGTTTATTACACTGCCCTCCATTTAGTTTTGTTCTTCCCGAACAATATCAGCTATCGCATTGGTGCTGTTACCTTGGTACGGTGCCAACCTTTGCAGATGTATCACTTTCATCTTGGTACGGGGTCCCTTTTGTATGCGGTAGATAACATCATTAATTCGTTTAATTATTTTATATGGGCCTTCCCAATCTGGCTGCAGCTTGGGTGATCTTCCCTTAGTTCTTCTGGGGTTGTATAGCCATACCAATTCTCCTTCTTGAAAACCGCCACTATTTGCATTTATGTCGTACCTGGTTTTCATTTTGTCACTGGCAATCTTAATGTGGTCTCGAACCTGCTGATGGATTTTATTCATCTTCTCCCTTAGTTGTCCCACATAATTTGTTTTCGTGGATACCAGACCTCCAGGGATGCCAAACTCGATGTCACTAGGAAGATGTAGTTCTCTTCCGAACATGATATTCGCTGGCGTTTCACTTGTCGTATCGTGCACTGCGCTACGATAGGCCATCAAGAATAACGGAAGATCCTTATCCCAACTTCTTTGGTTGGCTTCCACTACCTTCGACAGATGTTCTTCCATGGTTCGGTTAAATCGTTCTACCATGCCATCCGATTGTGGATTCATAGGTGTAGTTCGTGTTTTTCTAATGCCGAGTGTTCTGCACAGCTCTTCCATCAGTTGAGATTCGAAATTCCTTCCCTGGTCGGTATGCAACTCGAGCGGTGTTCCATATCTGCAAACCCATTCATTGACTAATGTTTCCGCGACCGTAACTGCTTCCTGGTTCGGTATTGCATAAGCTTCCGGCCATTTTGTAAAGTAATCAATGACCACCATGATGTATTTGTTACCTTTTGTCGTTACCGGAAATGGCCCTGCGATGTCTATAGCAATTCTCTCCATTGGGGCGCCCACATTGTACTGCTGCATCTCTCCTCGAGTTCTTGTCTTTGGTCCTTTGCTCGCCGCACAAGTATCGCATCGCCGACACCATTGCTCTACGTCGGTTCGATACCTTACCCAATAAAACCTCTCCCTTACTTTAGCCAGGGTTTTATTGACTCCCAGGTGTCCTCCAGAAATACTTCCATGCAGCTTTCCCAGTACCTCTTCCACTCGACTTGATGGCAACACCAGTTGTTCTAACACTTTCTTTCCATCAGCGGACTCCCATTTTCTTTTTAGTATCCCGTTGTCCATCAATAGTGAGTCCCATTGCGCCCAGTAGCACTTCACCTCCGTACTTAAAGGTGCCACCTCTTTCCACTCCGGTCGCCTTCCCTCGGTTTTCCATTTCAATATTGGAGCCATAGCTGGATCTTCTAGCTGCTCTCTTTTAATTGCCTCGGTACACCAATCTTCAGGAGTTTGGAACTTGATTTGGTTCACTTTCATTGCCTTATTTCCCTCAGTTCTGCTACATGACTTGCACTCCTCTATACAGGGTCTTCTGGACAGGGCATCGGCGTTACCATGGATCCTTTCCTTGCGGTGTTCAACTTTGAAGTCGTAGTTCTGTAGGATCTCTATCCATCTTGCTGCTTCTCCTTCAGGAAATTTGAATTGTAATAACCATTTTAGAGCAGCATGGTCCGTGCGAATCAGGAATGGTTGTCCACACAAATACTTGTGGAAATGTTTCACAGCCTTGATGATAGCTAGCAACTCCTTCCTCGTGACACAGTAATTCCGCTCCGGCTTTGACAGAACTTTACTGAAGTACGCCACCACTTTCTCATCGTCTCCAACTTTCTGTGACAAAACCGCTCCGGTTCCTACATTGCTTGCGTCTGTGTCCAGAATGAACATCTTTCCGGATTCTGGATAGGCTAGGATAGGGGTGTTACATAGTTTTTCTTTTAAACGGCAGAATGCCTCATTACATTCGGTTGTCCACAGAAACTTGGTATTTGCCTCTGTCAATTTATGTAGACTCTTGGCGATATTCGCAAAGTTCTCCACGAATCTACGATAATAGGTGCATAAGCCAAGAAAACTGCGTAGCTCATGAACATTCTTCGGTACTGGCCAATTTTTCACAGCATCAATCTTCTCGGGATCGGTTCTGACTCCATGTTCTGTAATGATGTGTCCAAGGTACTTCACTTCTTTGTGGAACAGACTGCACTTTTCTGGATTCAACTTCATGTTGGCATTACTTATTCTTTGGAGTACTTCTTCGAGGTTCATTAGATGCTCTTCGAAGCTGCGACCCATTATAATGATGTCATCAAGATAAACGAGGCAGGCTTTCCAGGTTAAGCCATGCAACACGCATTCCATTAGACGTTCAAATGTTGCTGGGGCATTGCATAGACCAAACGGCATCACATTGAACTCCCACAACCCATTGCCAGTAGAAAATGCTGTCTGTCGTCGATCTTCTGGATGCATTTCAACTTGCCAGTAGCCACTCTTCAGATCTAATGTGCTGTACCATTTGGCCCCTGATAGTGTATCCAGTGTGTCATCAATTCGTGGCAGTGGACAGCTGTCCTTAATGGTTACCTCATTGAGCTTTCGATAGTCTACACAAAAACGAGCTGACCCATCTTTTTTTCTAACTAGCACCACTGGTAAGCTCCATGGACTCTTAGATGGCCTGGCCATCACTTTTCATTTTGTCCAGCATTCCTTGCACTTCCTCGTGTTTAGCCAGTGGTAGTCTTCTAGGAGGCTGTCTGATAGGATGAGCGTTTGCAGTGTTGATCCTATGTCGTACGATGTTTGTTCTTCCAACATCTTCATCTCCAGTAGAGAAAACGCTGCTCATCTTCGTTAATACCCTCTTGATTTCTTTGAATTCGGCTGGATTCATTCTTTTACTAAGATCTTGAAGTATTGCTACTAATGCGGGATTGTTTCTCTGCATGAAGACCTTTTGCTCTTCTTCACAGCTGATTATCTCTTTTATGGTGTTGCATTTGGCGATTTCTTCTCCATGACTGATGACCACTCGTTTATTTGAGAAGTTAATCAGTTGCACTGGAACTACTCCCTCTTTTGCTGCAACTAGCGTTCGGCCAATCATAATGTTTCCCCCAAAGTCGTTGTTAGCTGGCTCAATCATCACAGGTGAATTTTGGTCACTTTTATCTAGTAGCTTAGTCATTATGATTTTCTCAGATTTTGCCGGGATCTCAGTCGGTCCATCACTAATAACACGGACCTCAGCATTGTCGTTGGTGGCGTTTAGCACTATTTCTGTGTTTCCATATCTCAGTACGTGGCTTCCCAGATCTAATATAAAATTGTATTCTTTCATGAAGTCAAGCCCAATTATGCAGTCATCTTCTATATCTGCTACAATAAATCGGTGCCTAAATGAATTTCCTCCAAGGTGAACCTCTTGGTCGCTTTCTCCATGAACTACAACTGTTTCACCCGTAGCTGTTTTTAGGGTGAATCGTCTTGCTGTATCGATCTGACTATCACAAACCATATCTGGACGCACTATCGATCTCGAAGCACCTGTGTCCAAAGTCAACATGCACGATTTGCTTCCAACGGTTGCCTCTAAGACTAGACTACTATTTTCTCTTTTTACTTGTGATACCACCAATGTAGGGCATTGTAATTGAGCCAGCTTTCGCCCTTCAAAACTGGCACAATCTAGTTTCCCGAATCCGGAACGCGGCCTCTGTCTTCCGGGTGTGGCTCCCATTTACATTCTCTTCGGATGTGCCCCAACTTCCCACAGTTCCAGCATCATACTCTGCTAGACCTACTTCGTTGATTTTGCTTAGGCTTATCTCCCAGACTTTTGACACGCATGATCACTTCCTCAAGCGCTGCTTTTAGAGGTTCTTCAGCAACTTCCATCTGACGTACTCTATCTGAGCCATACGCTCTTTTTCCAGCTTTCATCTGCAGGGCCAATGCTAAGACTTCCGCGGGTAGTTTCTTTCCACTTAGATACAGCTGATTTCTCATTTGTACATCTCGAAGAGCATTGATAAATGTATCAGCTGCCAGTTCGTCTCGGTGTTCCGCGTTATAGTTTGGATATGACAGATTTACCAATCTCACAATGTCAGCCTCTAGTTCTTGCAAAGTTTCGATGACTCCTTGTTTTCGTGTCTTGAGCTGCATGCGATGGAGAGCTTGCATATGACTTTCCCCATATCTTACCTCTAAGGCCTCCATTATCTTGCTGTAATCACGCTCTGTCGCTGATAGTGTTTGCAAAATTTCAGCAGCAGGTCCCTTCAATGCCAATATAAGCGCGTTTGCTTTTTGCTGGTGATCAACCCCAGTTGTTGCTATCTCAAATTGCATCTTAAATATCTGGTACGATGTAGATCCATCAAATGCGGGTGTTTTCACTCTAGCTGGAGCTGAAGTAATTGATGGATTGATCATGTTACCTGACTTTACTTGTGCTATTTCTTGGCGGAATTCACTTGAAAGATTGCGTAATTTCTCTTCATGTTCTTCGGTAACTTTCCGCAGCTCCCCTTCCATGTTGTTGATTTTAACCTCCGCACTGGATATACGTGACTCGATTACTTCACGTAGTTTTTGTTGATCTAATTTTTGTTCTGCGGCCAGTTTTTCTTGTCGGGCCATCAGATCGTTTCCTTGTTTGGCGATCATATAAGCAAGTTGTTGTTGTTGCTCTAATTTTTGTTCTGCTGCCAGTTTCTCTTGTCGGGCCATCAGATCAGCAAGTTGTTGTTGTTGCTCTACTTTTTGTTGTTGTTGCTGTGCCATCATTTCTTTCATCAGCACCATCATCGGATCAATTGCTGGGGCATTCTGAACCGGAGCTTCCTCCGTCTCTATTTCTATGACCTCTGTGTTTTGGCCTGCTTCTTCTAAAACTTTACGCAGCCGGAATGCAAGTTCTGCCTTCGTTCCATGGATTGGAGCATTCCTTTTCTTCAACTCATCCTTCAGCTGGGTCTGGCTGAGATCACTAACATTTACTGTTTTGACCATTGTTGCAATAATCCCACTTCTGACAC
Source organism: Diogma glabrata (assembly GCA_963693315.1). Lineage (NCBI taxonomy): Eukaryota > Metazoa > Arthropoda > Insecta > Diptera > Cylindrotomidae > Diogma > Diogma glabrata. Next base: position 23,522 of record CAVNZG010000579.1, read on the forward strand.
CACTGTAACGACTCTTCGTTGGTTCTTTTAGATTATTGAACAAACATGACAGTAAAAGACAGATCTTTGGTTAACAGAATCTCAAACTTTATTTGTCAACAAATTACAGCAGCTTCCGTTTTTCCTTACAATAAATTCCAGGGTCTCCAATTTATGTACGATAAACTTCACCGCTTTTCCACAATTTGAATCAACAATATTCGGAATCGTAAAATCTGTATTTACTATTCCACAAAGTTCCAATTCTTTCACTATTAGTACCCAGGCTCAAGTACCACCGATTATTCCTTAAACTTGCGAATATTTATAAACACTTTTAATTGCAAAAGTAAAACTGACTATCTGATATTTTTGTTCGCTTATTTATATCGAAAAATAAATAAATCGAAACTTCTATAATCCACTAGAAATCAATACTACGTAGTCCGTACATCTTGAATAGGCCACACCTGTTTTCATTCATACTTGCATTTGTATTAGCGAACTCAAATTTAATTTATGCAAAATGTATTTGTTAAAGGGAGTTAACTTTTGATTTATCTTTGCCATAGAATGTAGAAAACATTTAGGCGGAACGTATTGGTTATTTATGATTAAATTAAATTAACCCATTCTGGGCGAAGTTTATTACACTATATATATATATATATATATATATATATATATATATATATATATATATATATATATATATATATATATATATATATATATATATATATATATATATATATATATATATATATATATATATATATATATATATATATATATATATAAACGATATGAGATATAACGAAAACGACCGGCACTCTCACGGTCGCATTTGTTGAGGTAGATCAAAAAAATTTTCTGTACTTGTGTGTTCTATTAATATCTTAGACAAGCTTGTGAATCAGCAAAATCGGACACGTGGTTAGGAAACTAGAGGCTTTTTTCTGGAAAAAATTGATTTTTTAAAACCGTTATAACGGCCGTTTGGATACTAATATTTCTAAAAATTTAACAAATTTAGAATCTCTGAAATCTTTTCTATCAATTTGTTTTAAAAATAGACCTCTGCAGTTAGAGGTTCCTGAGTGAGGGGCTCCAACAAAAAAGTTTGCAAAAAAATTTTTTTTTTTAAACATCCGGGACTCTCACGGTCGCATTTATAAGGCCAGATCAAAAAACCTTTTCTAAAAATGTGCGTTTTATTAATATCTTGGACAAGTTTGTAAATCAGCCCTATCCAACACATGGTTAAGAAACTAGAAGCTTTATACTAGAAAAATACTCTGTTTTTTAGATCCGTTATAACGGCCGTTTGGATTCTAATATTTTTAAAAACTTCATAAATTTAGAATTTGAGAAATCTTTTTAATCAGTTTTTTTCAAAAAAAAGACCTCTGCAGTTGGAGGTTTCTGAGTGAGCGGCTCCAACAAAAAAGCTTGTAAAACACAAAATGCGTTTAAATCAACCGGCGCTCTCACGGTTGCATTTGTGGAGCCAGATCAAAAAACCTTTCTTAAAAATGTGTGTTTTATTAATATCTTCGACGAGTTCGTAAATCAGAAAAATCTAACACATGGTTAAGGAACTATAGGCTTTATACTAGAAAAAAAAGTGGTTTTTTTAATCCGTTATAACGGCCGTTTGGATACTAATATTTTTAAAATCTTCATAATTTTAGAATCTGTGGAAACATTTCAATCCGTTTCTTATAAATATAAACCTCTGCAGTCAGAGGTTTTTGACTTGTTGGCTTCAACAAAAAAGTTTGCAACAATCCCCAACTACAATTTCCAAAAACCTTATAACAGTCAATGTCAACCTTATAACAGTCAAAAAAATAAAAGATTTGAATATAAAAAATTAATTTTTTTTTTCTTAGAAATAAACTATTTTGATATTTTGCAGTAATTGCACGACATATGATATAGAGTAGGTTTGTGTCATAAATTGTCACGCACATGTTCTGTGGTAGATTTGATATTTGTTTGTTGCAAAATTGGATAGATATAACTTTGCTTGTAGGTAGCTAATTTTCTTTTTAAAATTTGTTCGATATCTGTTTGAAATTAGTTTGTTTTGTTTAAACTAATCTGATACATCAGATTCTACTGGTACAAAAAACTGTCTGATCTCGAAATCTACCTATTTCTAGCGGATATACGTGCCGCTTGGACTTTTTTAAATTCTTCTATACCCATCGGTATATTGAACAAACGGTGTGCCATTGTGTGAAACGCAGCTTTCTTATGTGTTATATGGTAAAATGAGTCTGCAACTATGAAACGGTTTGTGTTGGTAGGTTTTCTATATATTCCAAATTTAATTTGTTGGTTGGGTAATTTAATTATTTTTGTATCTAAAAAATTTAATGTGTTGTTCTCTTTTATTTCTTTGGTAAATTGTATGTTTAGATGTATGGAATTTATGGTTATAAATAAATCATCTATTTGTGTTCTATTGACTATTGCAAAGATATCATCTACATATCTTAGCCAGATTCTGGGTGCATTGCTCTTATTTCTAAAAATTTCGTTTCTAGATGACTCATGAAGATATTACTTAAATATGGTGCTAATATACTTCCCATCGAAGTTCCTGATATTTATTTATAATATTTATCTCGAAATTGAAAATAACTTTGTTCCATACATGTAGATACTATCTTTAGATAAACTTTTATTTTAGTTGGTGGTACGCTATGCTTCAAAAGGTGTTCTTCAAGGTATTCTAATGATAAATCTATCGGAATACTGGGGAATAAAGCTGTCACATCATATGATACCATTATCTCGTCAGCATTTATTTTTACATTTTTTAACTCTTCAACTAACTGTAATGAATTTTTTATGCTTTTTCCTTTTGGGGGTGGGATTTAGTTTAGTTCTTTCAACACCCATTTTGCCATGTTTTCTGTTGGTGTATTTATATTGGAACATATAGGTCTCATTTTATTTCCTGCTTTGACAATATTTGGTAATGCGTATAATTTAGCTATTTTTGGACTTGCTACATTGAAAATATATTTTAATTTAGGTTCTTCTAACAAATTTATTATTTTTTTTGTGACATCTTTTGCATGTTCAATCATTGCTGCAAGAGGGTTTCTGGGGTTTCTGTTTTTCCAAATGATTTCAACATACGATCCTTCTTCTATCGTTTGCAATACTCTTTCATCATATGTTGTTTTATCTAAAATTACTATTGCGTTTCTTTTATCAGCTTTTGTAAAAACAACATCATCCATGTTCTTTAATGATTTTAATGTAGATTGTGTATTTGTTGTTAAATTAGGATTATTTAATTCTTTTTTTATTATATCTTTTGTATGAAACCTGACGTTGTTTTTAACTAAATTTGAACATTTAGAAATTCCTGTTTCAATATCTACTACTATTTCTTCTATAGGTGCTTGGTTTGGTTTTGTAGCATAATTGAGGCCATTATTCAGTAAAGTTAACTTTTACACTATTCTACAGATACTACTACGGCAAATGCTCTAATGAAGTTAATGATTTAATACCACCATTGCGTAGATATCCACGAGCCACTAGACAATCGTTACATTCCCATACACATACCTTGGAGGTCCCATATGTGAGAACATCTAGCTATAATAACTCCTTCATTTCACGTTCCGTATACTGGTGGAATCGATTACCACAAAATGTTTTTCCCGCTACATACAATCCCCAAGCTTTTAAATCAGCAGTACACCAACACTATCGCTTCAGTCCTATCCCAAGTCCTTAAAAAGTAACCTTTTAACTTTCCTTTCCTATCGTTAACACGTGCATAAAGCATTAGAGGTGTATAACCTAAGTGATTAACCGAACTATAAAAAAAAAAAAAAAAAACTGTTTTGATGTGAATTCCTTAGATGAATTATTAATGACGAAATTTTCAATTTGTAGAACAACCTGTTTTCTATTGATGAATTTTATGGAATTTGATTTGATTAGTTGCTTAATTTTCTTTCCATGAATTGTGTTGATCCTTTTGTAAGTTATATGAACTCTTCTTTGAACATATATATCAAATTCTATCCAAAAACAGTTAAATTTGATATTATCTATCAACTACTACACTGATATTATCTAACTTACTACACAGTTTAAAAAATTGTTAATTAGGTTTTTCCAATTTTCAATAAGTTTAATTTATTTTTTTCTCGTTGTTTGTTTATTTTTACATGATTTTTATTTATTTTTATGTTTGTTTATTTTAATTACTTTTATAACCATTTAAAATATAAATCACCGTCCTCCCGTAATTAGTAATTTACCCCATGGTTTGTATAGTTTTTTATTTTTTTACTTTTATATTTTTTGTTTAAATACTTAAATTTTAAGTTTTACCCCTTCCCCTTTTATATTACTTAGCTCTTAATTTTGTTTTTATAACTTGTAAATTTAGTATATATAGTTGGTAGTTTCATTATAATTTTTAATTGCAAATTAAACCTGTCGATGATTTTTTGAAAATCGAAACCGGTCGTTAATAAAAAATAAGTGAATAAAAATTGGTGTTTTTGTAATTATTAAAAATATTTAAAACATATACTATGGATTATTAGCGTCACTCCGACTCAACAACTTCAATTATTACTAATTTAATTGGGGAAAGCATCAGCCAAAAACAAAATTTTTCCGCGCTTTAGAACGTGCGTTACAGGAAAAAAATTACTATTTTGGTTTTCAGCTGGTCCCTTTCTCAATTTACCTTAATTTTAATTATTTCTTGATTTTATTTATCCTGATGATATTTTACGTCTTGCAGGTATTTATACTTTTTCTTGGTTTTTGTATTTGTAAGTTTTAGTGGATTTTTGTATAATTTTCTTGAGGTTTATATTTGTAAATTTAGTTGATTTTTGTTTTATTTATAACCCTCCTGATTCTCATATATATCCTTGGCTAATTCCTAAAATGTTTAGAGAAAAAACGATTAGTATATGCTCGTATCAGCAGTTTTACATATGGAGATTAGGACCGACCTCCCCACGGGGTGTTCACTTCTATGGGGTGGAGGTGGTGATCGCCGTTCTTTCTTAAAATTTTGTTGTTAGTGTTTTTAAGTTTGAGTGGGATTAAAACAAATAAAATTATTCTACGTTAAATGATGGGTTTTGAAAAGGAACGGGGAACAAGACGGGATGGATAAGGATGGAGAAAAGTAAGGTGGGAAAGGAATAAGATGAGGTATGTGTTGTCGGCATATTACCCGGATGATAAGTGTCGCTGAGATGGACAAAGGGTATACTCTCTGAACCATCATTCAATCGAATGAACAATTTTTGCTACGACCTCAGTTGACCTCTGACCAATAGGTCGCGAAATATTCGCGGAAAACTGATTTTCGCAACCTTTTGACCTCTATAACTTTTTTAGCCGGCATGATATCAATGTCGATTTTTCACATATTCATTAAAATGGCGTAATAAAAGTGTAAACAAAAATTCAGCTCAATAGGAATTTTTCCGCAGTTAAAACCTATAACGACTGGACTAATAGTATCTTTTAATAAACGAAAAGCAGTTTACGCGTTTATTTTTAATAATCTCTCTGTATGAATCACTTATTGCTTATACTATTATAATAGAGTTGAGAGTTTATGTTTCATTTATGAACGGCATTAAAAATAAAATATTTTGTTCAAAAGGTGCAAAACAACCGTAGATATTATAGTTTATTATTTATGAAATTAAAATTAATTTTTTAATAAAAATAAAACTATATTAAGTTTAAAGTTGTATTAAAATTTGAAATGGCAACAGATTTGAAATACATTTTAATACAAATGGATCCAATGGTTATCATTTTCGGCTGCACATTGGGTAATCATTTTTTATTTAAAATACAATTAGTTTCAGTTAATTTCTTTAAAGAAAAACATAAACGCACTTTTAGCGTTATTAGACCATCGTATTTTGTCAATGAATAAATCATCGATATGAATCCTTCCAACTTTTCTTTGTAGATTTGTAATTTTGTAATTAGCCCTATATGCTTATCCCCAAATCCAAAGATAAACAATAACAATTACCATACATATAAATCTTCGAATAAATTTTAAATTTTTCGAAAATTGAAAACTGAAATCAACTGATTTTGCTTGTTTTGGTTGGTTGTTATGTTGGTTGTCTTCAAATTTTTCTTAAAAATACATTTTTGTATATTATATATTTTGATTCGCCTAAATGACTTCTAAAATAACAATTAACGTCATATATAGAGTACAGAATTATAATTCACGAAATCAAAAGGTTAAATAAAAATGAGTACATATACATATAATAAAAATTTTGAGTGTGGTTTACAAATACAATGAAATAGATAGATAATTTGAAATTTGAAATAATCTGTAAAAATTTGAATATAATCATCTTCATATGATGAATGAGCAATTATGTATATGAAAACAATATATGTGTGGTGTGTGTGTGTGGTTTTGGTGTACACATGAATTGTGTAACTTATATATAAAATAGTACATTCTTCAACGATGCCGAAAGCAGCATATTTTGAAACGAGAGGACAGTTTATCAGCCGAGGCGATAGCCGAGGTTGGTAATGGTCGCGAGATTCAAAATATGATTTTCGGCGAGTAGAAGACTGTACTTTTTCTACTACTTTTTTAAAAACTATTATTAATTTTTAAACATTTTCATTTATAATTACATATAATTCACATTTTAAAACATACACTGTTACAAATTAAAATTGTATATGTGTATTTATATTTCTGCTATTAAAAAATAGATGACTCAATATGAATAAATTATCCAATTTGTCAAAGACATAGCTGTCTTTAACTACAAGCCTTATTGTTTTTTTCGTTAATTTTTTACATATCCATACATATAGTTTTTCATGACGTTAAATTTTTATTGTATTTACCCTACAAAATCCTATATTATTATTCTATTTACTCTATAAAGTTCTTAAAATCATTAAATAATACATCTTTGAAGGTTTATTGTTTTTGAATTTTGCGTCTAGTAGGCTTATAACTAAAGACGGTTTATGCTTCGTCATAAATAAAATCAAATTCAGATTTCAGATTTCTAAAATAAAAATATCAGTTTTGATTTAGTTTTTGAATGGGTATGACGTTACGTAAATTCTTGATATATTTTAACACACCCTAAATTATTTTACGTAAAATAAATATTATTTTTTCATTTTTGTTAAATAAATAGGTGAAATAATATTTTTTTAAAATATCTTAACACCAACTGTTTTTTATCATATATTTAACTATTATTATTTTTACAATTTTAATGTAAATTGTCCGTAAAAAATTCAAAAATAAATTAACGTCATCCTCCAAACAGAGACAAATTAACACTAACAAAATTATTTCATTCAATCAATTGATTGTGTTAACGGGTATTCTAGGATGGTTTATTCTAGTTAAGAAATTAGCAAATAGATGGCTTTTAAAAAACTGCTTTCGTCACTAGGTACGAAAGTAATTCGTATAGGTTTTTTTATCACCGGTGACGAAAAAGAAGTTTTCGATTCGATGAACAAACATCGAAAGTAAATTTTTTATGTTGGGTAGTAGAAAAAAGTTCTTCCTTCGTTCACATGAATTTGTGTAACTTATTTATAAAAATATTTAAAATTTTTCAATTTTTTCTTATGTAAAGGCAGCGCTGCAGGTAAAAAGGAGGCTTTTGACGAAACAAGTGTCGGAGATTTTTAAACCACAAACTTTTGTTTGTTTTTATTAAAGTATTTTATCTTTTTATCCTAAAACCTAAACAAATAAAATCAAAATAATTTTTTAACAACACGTTAGGAATAACAAACGAAGCAAAGTTTCCATACACAAATCTGACAAAACTAGAAATTTTCAACGTTATTAAATTAATATCATATTATGGTCAATCATTATTTACAAATGGTTCATTAATTGTTAATTAGTTGCTACTTTATAGAAGCAAATGAACATGGTTGTTAAATCGACGGGTCAAGAATATTATGAATATTTCTTGTAAATGAAGATTAATTTAACATTTAACATTTTTTTATAACTTTCGTGTGTTACACTAGGTATTTGTGAATAAAATTTTGTACTTTATATATTATAAGTTCCTTTTCTAAGTCAAATAAGCGTGGTCGTTAATTTGACTGGTCAAGAATTTGAAGATCGTGAGGTCGATGCGCCCGGCGGCCCCCCTGGGTATGGTGGAATACATTTTTATTATATTTTTATAACTGTCGAGGGTTACACATAGGCTTTTATTAATTATTAATATAATAGGTACTTTGTTTGTTATAAATGTCTAACAATCATATATAATTTCATTCATAATTTTGTGTTTTTTAAATATAATTCAATGTACATTTGATTTGTTTTTGTTAGATCCCCAAAATTACTACTATACTTACTACATATTATTATATATATTATATCAGTGCTATCAGTGTTCTATTATTTTAAGGTACGGAACTCTTAAAATAATAATAAAAATTTCTCAAACTCTTTTCTTTATATCTCCAAGAATAAAAACATAAAATTTTAAAGCCTACTAAATTAGTTTTTTAATCTCATCACTTCAAAATAACTACCAACGTTCTAAAATAAAATGAAATAAAAATTAAAATTTATCATCGATATAACATTTGTTGGGTTCTCTCAGATAACAAATTAACATAACCAAACACATGTTTTCACAACTTCGTTTTCTTAACACATCAATAATAGGTCTTTTTACTGAAAGCATATTCTTAATATATTCATTTTCCTAATATCTTTATAATTACCAACTTCCATTTAATATATTAATAAAACATTTGATGGGTTTCCTGGGTTTCCACAGAAACATAACAAATAAAAAATATTTGTTCGAAAACAACTACACGTTTGCAAACTAATCTGGGTTCGTGTTTAAGTTTTTTAACTGTTGTTAAATATTACCAATATCGAGGGATAATAAATTTCAATTCGCATAATTTTGTGTTTTGCAATTCTGTACATTTGGTTTGCTTTTGAAAATTCGCCAAAATGATACTAAATTACTACGTATTCCAATGTTACCAACGTGGTATAAAAATTTGTAAAAATGTTTTAATTTTACTAAAAGTTTGGGAAAGCAAAATTTTGATTTTATAAACTTTCATAAAAAAGCATGAATGCTGACTTTCTTTTTACTAGTGAGAAACATATAGTTAAATAATATATACTTTTATTGATAACTTTGAATGCAGTTGTAGAAAAAATGCAAATTATTCGAAATGAAAATTTTAACCTTTAAAACCTATCCGGTGCACAGTATATATACTAGCAGTGTCTTTCAAACATGGCGCGCGAGACACTACCGCGTCTCTTGATAGTAGTGTCTTTCAAACATGGCGCGCGAGACACTACCGCGTCTCTTGATTGAACGTAGGAAAGATAGTATAACCTGAAACAATAAGATTTGTATATCAAAATTGTTGGTTTGATGTTGTATGTCACAATCACAATAGCTCACAATAGCTCACATGATTTAAAGCTCACAATTACGAGACGGAAATCGCATTAATTCTATATAAAGAAGCATAGCTTATGTATGATTAAACCTGGATGGCAATCATGATAAATAAAATAATTAAAAATGGTGACACTTAGCCGATAGTGATTTACAAACCGCAACAATGCGCATTAATACCAATTAATTTACTTAGCTTTCCGCAGGAAGATTTGTAAAATTTAAAATTGTTGATTTATGGATGTGACAACCACGCGTACTTTAGTCACTGCTATTGGCATATGAGTTATCTTCTGATATCGTATACCACTGGCAATAGCAGTGCAATTTCATTAGCCAAAGTGATATCTTAGGTGTGCTAGTGGATGAAGTATGTTTTTCAAGCCATTGCTTAGTTTGTCCAATATAAAAAGAATCACATTCACAAAAAATTTTATAAACTAACTCAGATTGTTTACCAAAAGGAACTTTGTCTTTTAATTTAGTGAAAAACAATTTATAAAAATTAATATCGCTTCTTCCAACAATTTTTATATTATAAGGTTTTAATAACAATTAATTCAATGAATTATTTGTGATATTACATCACTCCGATGGAAATAATCCCATCATGAATAATAAGACTGAATCTAACAAAATATGGTGTGCAATTTATGAAATTTTTTTGCTATCCACAAAATTGTCGATCGATCTAGTTTCGAACCGATAAGAACTTTTTATTACACTTTAAAAAAGTATATCATTCTCATCAGGGCTAGCCGACTAGATACACTACCAAAAAAATTTTTCGCTATATAAACCTAAAATAGGTCACTTCTCTAGCGAAGTATAAGAAACCAAAAAACTTTCATAAACATATGATATTAGATTCAGGTTTAGTCAATTTGTTTCTCTAATTGATCACTATTGTTGTTATACTCTAACCAAGTTAGAATTGGATAACAAACTTGTATCGGTAAGAAGAAGATGACCATCTTCACTTGTGTCTATCGACACATTATCTACAATTAATTCAATGAATTATTTGTGATATTACATCACTCCGATGGAAATAATCCCATCATGAATAATAAGACTGAATCTAACAAAATATGGTGTGCAATTTATGAAATTTTTTTGCTATCCACAAAATTGTCGATCGATCTAGTTTCGAACCGATAAGAACTTTTTATTACACTTTAAAAAAGTATATCATTCTCATCAGGGCTAGCCGACTAGATACACTACCAAAAAAATTTTTCGCTATATAAACCTAAAATAGGTCACTTCTCTAGCGAAGTATAAGAAACCAAAAAACTTTCATAAACATATGATATTAGATTCAGGTTTAGTCAATTTGTTTCTCTAATTGATCACTATTGTTGTTATACTCTAACCAAGTTAGAATTGGATAACAAACTTGTATCGGTAAGAAGAAGATGACCATCTTCACTTGTGTCTATCGACACATTATCTACAATTAATTCAATGAATTATTTGTGATATTACATCACTCCGATGGAAATAATCCCATCATGAATAATAAGACTGAATCTAACAAAATATGGTGTGCAATTTATGAAATTTTTTTGCTATCCACAAAATTGTCGATCGATCTAGTTTCGAACCGATAAGAACTTTTTATTACACTTTAAAAAAGTATATCATTCTCATCAGGGCTAGCCGACTAGATACACTACCAAAAAAATTTTTCGCTATATAAACCTAAAATAGGTCACTTCTCTAGCGAAGTATAAGAAACCAAAAAACTTTCATAAACATATGATATTAGATTCAGGTTTAGTCAATTTGTTTCTCTAATTGATCACTATTGTTGTTATACTCTAACCAAGTTAGAATTGGATAACAAACTTGTATCGGTAAGAAGAAGATGACCATCTTCACTTGTGTCTATCGACACATTATCTACAATTAATTCAATGAATTATTTGTGATATTACATCACTCCGATGGAAATAATCCCATCATGAATAATAAGACTGAATCTAACAAAATATGGTGTGCAATTTATGAAATTTTTTTGCTATCCACAAAATTGTCGATCGATCTAGTTTCGAACCGATAAGAACTTTTTATTACACTTTAAAAAAGTATATCATTCTCATCAGGGCTAGCCGACTAGATACACTACCAAAAAAATTTTTCGCTATATAAACCTAAAATAGGTCACTTCTCTAGCGAAGTATAAGAAACCAAAAAACTTTCATAAACATATGATATTAGATTCAGGTTTAGTCAATTTGTTTCTCTAATTGATCACTATTGTTGTTATACTCTAACCAAGTTAGAATTGGATAACAAACTTGTATCGGTAAGAAGAAGATGACCATCTTCACTTGTGTCTATCGACACATTATCTACAATTAATTCAATGAATTATTTGTGATATTACATCACTCCGATGGAAATAATCCCATCATGAATAATAAGACTGAATCTAACAAAATATGGTGTGCAATTTATGAAATTTTTTTGCTATCCACAAAATTGTCGATCGATCTAGTTTCGAACCGATAAGAACTTTTTATTACACTTTAAAAAAGTATATCATTCTCATCAGGGCTAGCCGACTAGATACACTACCAAAAAAATTTTTCGCTATATAAACCTAAAATAGGTAAGGTTAAATAATTATTATTATTTAAATAATTAAGGTTTTAATAAATTTTGAATTTTTTCAAATAAACACTTAATATAAGGAATGGAAATATATTTAAAAGTGTCACCATCTAAATTAACAGGAGTTGATAAAACTAAAGGATCCGCATTATTAGAAAGTTTAGTAATTGTGTTTTCAATAATGTTTGTAACTAAATAATAAGGATAGCCATTTTTGCTAAGTGTCGATTTTAATAAATTAAAGTTTTTTGAATGGAAAATTTTATCTGATAATGTCATAATTTTTTCTGTTAACATTTAAATGGTATTTCTTTTGTAAGAGAAAGGGAGACAAGAATTGAAATTTAGATAGCGTCCAGACCAAGTTTGTTTGTGAAACCATCTGGATTTCGAATAACTAATAAATCTAAAAATGGCAATTGATTTTGAATTTCAAATTCTGTTGTAAACTTTAGTCTATCATTAAATAAATTGAAAGCATTTAGCAAATCATCAACATTATCTTTATGGATAATCAAAAAAATATCATCTACATATCTTAAAAAAATAACAGGCGTAAAATTTAAAGAATTTAAAACTGTTTCTTCAATATGTTCCATAACAAAATTTGCAATAATCGGACTTACAGGGGAACCCATTGGCGAACCAAAAATCTGTTTATAAAATTTACCATTAAAACTAAATTCACAATTATTTAATACGAAATTAATACATTTTAAAAATTGATCTTTTTTAATTTTGGTTCCACACTTTCTCTTAATTTTTTGCCAAGAATCTCTAATTAAATTTATTGCTAAAACATTATCAACATTTGTGAAAAGTGCTACTGCATCAAGTGAAACCAAAATATGATCAGGAGGAACAATAATGTTTTTTAATTTTTCTTTAAAATGTAAAGAGTTTTTGACAAAAGTGGATGTGTTACCGATACTAGGTTTTAAAATATCCGATACAAGAACAGATAAATTATAGGTAGGAGAACCAATAGAGCTAACTATTGGACGACATGGAACACCTTCCTTGTGAACTTTCTGCAAAGCAATGATGTGAAAGAGCACTATTTTTGTCATCATCAACAAAACTAATTTCTGGATTGACATGCCTTGCACCATTCGAATGCTGATATACCCGTTTTTCAAGCCATTGCTTAGTTTGTCCAATATAAAAAGAATCACATTCAATTAATTTTTTCTTCAACGAATGTTGTTGATGTTGTTTGTTAATTTTTTATAAAATTTTGTAAAATTTTTTTTGAAAATGGCAAAGGATGTTTGCCGAAACGTAAAATATACATTTTAATTTAAAATAATTAATTTGTTTTTAAATAGGCTCTATTCCCAATATATTTATAATAAAATTAATATAAAAGCCTACAATATACTATTATTTTAACTATCCCTTGGGTGAAATATGGGATAAAACAAACAACAGTTTGTTAACATTTTTGAAATACATTGTATATAATTATATGCACATAGAGGATATATAGATCAGGAGATATCCAGATATATGCAGGAAGCTTATTTATATAAGATTTTTGTTATTGATATATATAACAAAAAACACACACACACAATAAATATTTTTGGAAAGCATTTCATATATGCAAATCTATTATAAATTTGATTTTCGGAAAAATTTTGTTCATACAAAGAGAATATATAGATCAGAAGATATCCAGATATATGCAAGAAGCTTATTTATAAGATTTTTGTCATTGATATATATTACATAAACATACACACACACAATAAATATTTTTGGAATGCATTTTATATATGCATAACTATTACAAATTTGATTTTCGAGGAAAAAATTTGCTCATTTTGAAATATGGAAAATAAACATCGATCAAAGAAACAGCGCAGAAAATTTTATAAACAAATAAATTTGACGTATGGTGTTAATGTCACTACTTTGATGAAAGATTTTTTAAACACAAAATTGAAGTTAGCAACACTACATAACAAAAAAATTTTCTTATTGAAATGCAGAAAACATCATGTTCTACCAAAATGTATGAATATTAAAATGAATTTTAGTAACATAGATCCTAAAATTTTTGAAAAATTAAGAAGCAAATTTTTATTTTCCATTTTAAATTTTGAAATCAATTTAATTTTTAAAAATATTTGTCTTCTTGAAAGAAAAATAGGTACTATATTTGATACCTTGAATTCAACAATAGAAAGTAATTTATTTTCAACATATTTATCACATGTAGACGTAAGTTATAATTTATTTTACAACCAAATTAAGGTGATTCAATGCAAAAAATTCAATTTGATTTTATTTCCCAATTTTATTACGACTAATATAATTGATTTACCAAATAACAATAACGTACATTCAGTATTGTTAGATTCGGAAAACAATTTAGACGATATTACAACTAATTTTGATCGAAATGTTGTAAATAATTTAACTGATAATAGATGGCTTATTAATTTAACAAATGTTGATATACCTGATATTGTCTATAACACTCTTTGTTTAGGTCCAAAATTTAATCCACCTATATCTAAAAAACATATACCATTTGACTTAATCATAACTGATGTTGAATGTTGTATTGGAGCTTTTGAACCAGACACAAAATTTGAGATAAGAAACAAATTAGTTAATGTTCTAACTAATTACAAAAATAATAACAATAATTTAAATGCAGCTGATAAATTAATGTTATCAAATATTAGGGAAACCAAAAAATTTTTGAAAGGAAACCAGGGTATTTTAGTTACCAAAGCGGACAAAGGTAATGTTACTGTTTTAATGAACAAAATTGACTATTTTCAAAAAATTGATGTTTTGTTATCCGATGAAGAAACTTATAAATTGTTAACTAAAGATTCTACTGTTAGGTTACAAAAAGAATCCAATGAAATTTTGTCTGAACTTTTTAATGATAATCGTATTGACTTTCAAACTTTTAATAACTTTAAGAAACAAAATTGTGTTATTTCAAAATTGTATGTTTTGCAGAAAGTTCACAAGGAAGGTGTTCCATGTCGTCCAATAGTTAGCTCTATTGGTTCTCCTACCTATAATTTATCTGTTCTTGTATCGGATATTTTAAAACCTAGTATCGGTAACACATCCACTTTTGTCAAAAACTCTTTACATTTTAAAGAAAAATTAAAAAACATTATTGTTCCTCCTGATCATATTTTGGTTTCACTTGATGCAGTAGCACTTTTCACAAATGTTGATAATGTTTTAGCAATAAATTTAATTAGAGATTCTTGGCAAAAAATTAAGAGAAAGTGTGGAACCAAAATTAAAAAAGATCAATTTTTAAAATGTATTAATTTCGTATTAAATAATTGTGAATTTAGTTTTAATGGTAAATTTTATAAACAGATTTTTGGTTCGCCAATGGGTTCCCCTGTAAGTCCGATTATTGCAAATTTTTTTATGGAACATATTGAAGAAACAGTTTTAAATTCTTTAAATTTTACGCCTGTTATTTTTTTAAGATATGTAGATGATATTTTTTTGATTATTCATAAAGATAATGTTGATGATTTGCTAAATGCTTTCAATTTATTTAATGATAGACTAAAGTTTACAATAGAATTTGAAATTCAAAATCAATTGCCATTTTTAGATTTATTAGTTATTCGAAATCCAGATGGTTCTTTAGTAACCGATTGGTTTCACAAACAAACTTGGTCTGGACGCTATCTAAATTTCAATTCTTGTCTCCCTTTCTCTTACAAAAGAAATACCATTCAAATGTTAACAGAAAAAATTATGACATTATCAGATAAAATTTTCCATTCAAAAAACTTTAATTTATTAAAATCGACACTTAGCAAAAATGGCTATCCTTATTATTTAGTTACAAACATTATTAAAAACACAATTACTAAACTTTCTAATAATGCGGATCCTTTAGTTTTATCAACTCCTGTTAATTTAGATGGTGACACTTTTAAATATATTTCCATTCCTTATATTAAGTGTTTATTTGAAAAAATTCAAAATTTATTAAAACCTTATAATATAAAAATTGTTGGAAGAAGCGATATTAATTTTTATAAATTGTTTTTCACTAAATTAAAAGACAAAGTTCCTTTTGGTAAACAATCTGAGTTAGTTTATAAAATTTTTTGTGAATGTGATTCTTTTTATATTGGACAAACTAAGCAATGGCTTGAAAAACGGGTATATCAGCATTCGAATGGTGCAAGGCATGTCAATCCAGAAATTAATTTTGTTGATGATGACAAAAATAGTGCTCTTTCACATCATTTATACAATATGAATCATAAAATCAACTATGAAAATATTAAAATTTTAGCCAGGGAATCAAATTTGCAAAAACGAAAAATTCTTGAGATGATATACATTAAAAAGAATCCTAATTGTTTAAACAAACAGAATGATTCGGTGTATATAGGAAATTCTTATAATAATATTATAAACAATTGATATTTTTTGCATTGAATTATTTATTTTGTGTTAATAATTTTAAAAAATTTAATATTGTTGAATATTTTACATCAGGGTATGAATTATAGTTTTTTGAATTTAGTAACCATTCAACAAACAAATTTTATTATTTTTTGAAAATTAAAATTATATTCTTTGTAGTGTTTTTTGTTTTTGTATATATAATTTTTTCTTCAACGAATGTTGTTGATGTTGTTTGTTAATTTTTTAAAAAATTTTGTAAAAATTTTTTTGAAAATGGCAAAGGATGTTTGCCGAAACGTAAAATATACATTTTAATTTAAAATAATTAATTTGTTTTTAAATAGGCTCTATTCCCAATATATTTATAATAAAATTAATATAAAAGCCTACAATATACTATTATTTTAACTATCCCTTGGGTGAAATATGGGATAAAACAAACAACAGTTTGGTAACATTTTTGAAATACATTGTATACAATTATATGCACAGAGAGGATATATAGATCAGGAGATATCCAGATATATGCAGGAAGCTTATTTATATAAGATTTTTGTTATTGATATATATAACAAAAAACACACACACACAATAAATATTTTTGGAAAGCATTTCATATATGCAAATCTATTATAAATTTGATTTTCGGAAAAATTTTGTTCATACAAAGAGAATATATAGATCAGAAGATATCCAGATATATGCAAGAAGCTTATTTATAAGATTTTTTTTATTGATTTATATTACATAAACATACACACACAATAAATATTTTTGGAATGCATTTTATATATGCATAACTATTACAAATTTGATTTTCGAGGAAAAAATTTGCTCATTTTGAAATATGGAAAATAAACATCGATCAAAGAAACAGCGCAGAAAATTTTATAAACAAATAAATTTGACGTATGGTGTTAATGAGGTCTATTCAGTAAAATCTTCTATCGGAAGTTTCTGCTATTCTTCTATTTTGTGTATGAAATTTTATAACGCGAAAATAAAATTTCATACAAAAAATGGAAGAACAGCGGAAATTTTCGATAGAAGATTTTACTGAATAGACCCCAATGTCACTACTTTGATGAAAGATTTTTTAAACACAAAATTGAAGTTAGCAACACTACATAACAAAAAAAATTTCTTATTGAAATGCAGAAAACATCATGTTCTACCAAAATGTATGAATATTAAAATGAATTTTAGTAACATAGATCCTAAAATTTTTGAAAAATTAAGAAGCAAATTTTTATTTTCCATTTTAAATTTTGAAATCAATTTAATTTTTAAAAATATTTGTCTTCTTGAAAGAAAAATAGGTACTATATTTGATACCTTGAATTCAACAATAGAAAGTAATTTATTTTCAACATATTTATCACATGTAGACGTAAGTTATAATTTATTTTACAACCAAATTAAGGTGATTCAATGCAAAAAATTCAATTTGATTTTATTTCCCAATTTTATTACGACTAATATAATTGATTTACCAAATAACAATAACGTACATTCAGTATTGTTAGATTCGGAAAACAATTTAGACGATATTACAACTAATTTTGATCGAAATGTTGTAAATAATTTAACTGATAATAGATGGCTTATTAATTTAACAAATGTTGATATACCTGATATTGTCTATAACACTCTTCGTTTAGGTCCAAAATTTAATCCACCTATATCTAAAAAACATATACCATTTGACTTAATCATAACTGATGTTGAATGTTGTATTGGAGCTTTTGAACCAGATACAAAATTTGAGATAAGAAACAAATTAGTTAATGTTCTAACTAATTACAAAAATAATAACAATAATTTAAATGCAGCTGATAAATTAATGTTATCAAATATTAGGGAAACCAAAAAATTTTTGAAAGAAAACCAGGATATTTTAGTTACCAAAGCGGACAAAGGTAATGTTACTGTTTTAATGAACAAAATTGACTATTTTCAAAAAATTGATGTTTTGTTATCCGATGAAGAAACTTATAAATTGTTAACTAAAGATTCTACTGTTAGGTTACAAAAAGAATCCAATGAAATTTTGTCTGAACTTTTTAATGATAATCGTATTGACTTTCAAACTTTTAATAACTTTAAGAAACAAAATTGTGTTATTTCAAAATTGTATGCTTTGCAGAAAGTTCACAAGGAAGGTGTTCCATGTCGTCCAATAGTTAGCTCTATTGGTTCTCCTACCTATAATTTATCTGTTCTTGTATCGGATATTTTAAAACCTAGTATCGGTAACACATCCACTTTTGTCAAAAACTCTTTACATTTTAAAGAAAAATTAAAAAACATTATTGTTCCTCCTGATCATATTTTGGTTTCACTTGATGCAGTAGCACTTTTCACAAATGTTGATAATGTTTTAGCAATAAATTTAATTAGAGATTCTTGGCAAAAAATTAAGAGAAAGTGTGGAACCAAAATTAAAAAAGATCAATTTTTAAAATGTATTAATTTCGTATTAAATAATTGTGAATTTAGTTTTAATGGTAAATTTTATAAACAGATTTTTGGTTCGCCAATGGGTTCCCCTGTAAGTCCGATTATTGCAAATTTTTTTATGGAACATATTGAAGAAACAGTTTTAAATTCTTTAAATTTTACGCCTGTTATTTTTTTAAGATATGTAGATGATATTTTTTTGATTATTCATAAAGATAATGTTGATGATTTGCTAAATGCTTTCAATTTATTTAATGATAGACTAAAGTTTACAATAGAATTTGAAATTCAAAATCAATTGCCATTTTTAGATTTATTAGTTATTCGAAATCCAGATGGTTCTTTAGTAACCGATTGGTTTCACAAACAAACTTGGTCTGGACGCTATCTAAATTTCAATTCTTGTCTCCCTTTCTCTTACAAAAGAAATACCATTCAAATGTTAACAGAAAAAATTATGACATTATCAGATAAAATTTTGCATTCAAAAAACTTTAATTTATTAAAATCGACACTTAGCAAAAATGGCTATCCTTATTATTTAGTTACAAACATTATTAAAAACACAATTACTAAACTTTCTAATAATGCGGATCCTTTAGTTTTATCAACTCCTGTTAATTTAGATGGTGACACTTTTAAATATATTTCCATTCCTTATATTAAGTGTTTATTTGAAAAAATTCAAAATTTATTAAAACCTTATAATATAAAAATTGTTGGAAGAAGCGATATTAATTTTTATAAATTGTTTTTCACTAAATTAAAAGACAAAGTTCCTTTTGGTAAACAATCTGAGTTAGTTTATAAAATTTTTTGTGAATGTGATTCTTTTTATATTGGACAAACTAAGCAATGGCTTGAAAAACGGGTATATCAGCATTCGAATGGTGCAAGGCATGTCAATCCAGAAATTAATTTTGTTGATGATGACAAAAATAGTGCTCTTTCACATCATTTATACAATATGAATCATAAAATCAACTATGAAAATATTAAAATTTTAGCCAGGGAATCAAATTTGCAAAAACGAAAAATTCTTGAGATGATATACATTAAAAAGAATCCTAATTGTTTAAACAAACAGAATGATTCGGTGTATATAGGAAATTCTTATAATAATATTATAAACAATTGATATTTTTTGCATTGAATTATTTATTTTGTGTTAATAATTTTAAAAAATTTAATATTGTTGAATATTTTACATCAGGGTATGAATTATAGTTTTTTGAATTTAGTAACCATTCAACAAACAAATTTTATTATTTTTTGAAAATTAAAATTATATTCTTTGTAGTGTTTTTTGTTTTTGTATATATAATTTTTTCTTCAACTAATGTTGTTGATGTTGTTTGTTAATTTTTTAAAAAATTTTGTAAAAATTTTTTTGAAAATGGCAAAGGATGTTTGCCGAAACGTAAAATATACATTTTAATTTAAAATAATTAATTTGTTTTTAAATAGGCTCTATTCCCAATATATTTATAATAAAATTAATATAAAAGCCTACAATATACTATTATTTTAACTATCCCTTGGGTGAAATATGGGATAAAACAAACAACAGTTTGTTAACATTTTTGAAATACATTGT
This sequence comes from Diogma glabrata, assembly GCA_963693315.1. Classification (NCBI taxonomy): domain Eukaryota; kingdom Metazoa; phylum Arthropoda; class Insecta; order Diptera; family Cylindrotomidae; genus Diogma; species Diogma glabrata. Next base: position 44,090 of record CAVNZG010000579.1, read on the forward strand.
ATACAATTATATACACAGAGAGGATATATAGATCAGGAGATATCCAGATATATGCAGGAAGCTTATTTATATAAGATTTTTGTTATTGATATATATAACAAAAAACACACACACACAATAAATATTTTTGGAAAGCATTTCATATATGCAAATCTATTATAAATTTGATTTTCGGAAAAATTTTGTTCATACAAAGAGAATATATAGATCAGAAGATATCCAGATATATGCAAGAAGCTTATTTATAAGATTTTTTTCATTGATTTATATTACATAAACATACACACACACAATAAATATTTTTGGAATGCATTTTATATATGCATAACTATTACAAATTTGATTTTCGAGGAAAAAATTTGCTCATTTTGAAATATGGAAAATAAACATCGATCAAAGAAACAGCGCAGAAAATTTTATAAACAAATAAATTTGACGTATGGTGTTAATGAGGTCTATTCAGTAAAATCTTCTATCGGAAGTTTCTGCTATTCTTCTATTTTGTGTATGAAATTTTATAACGCGAAAATAAAATTTCATACAAAAAATGGAAGAACAGCGGAAATTTTCGATAGAAGATTTTACTGAATAGACCCCAATGTCACTACTTTGATGAAAGATTTTTTAAACACAAAATTGAAGTTAGCAACACTACATAACAAAAAAAAATTCTTATTGAAATGCAGAAAACATCATGTTCTACCAAAATGTATGAATATTAAAATGAATTTTAGTAACATAGATCCTAAAATTTTTGAAAAATTAAGAAGCAAATTTTTATTTTCCATTTTAAATTTTGAAATCAATTTAATTTTTAAAAATATTTGTCTTCTTGAAAGAAAAATAGGTACTATATTTGATACCTTGAATTCAACAATAGAAAGTAATTTATTTTCAACATATTTATCACATGTAGACGTAAGTTATAATTTATTTTACAACCAAATTAAGGTGATTCAATGCAAAAAATTCAATTTGATTTTATTTCCCAATTTTATTACGACTAATATAATTGATTTACCAAATAACAATAACGTACATTCAGTATTGTTAGATTCGGAAAACAATTTAGACGATATTACAACTAATTTTGATCGAAATGTTGTAAATAATTTAACTGATAATAGATGGCTTATTAATTTAACAAATGTTGATATACCTGATATTGTCTATAACACTCTTCGTTTAGGTCCAAAATTTAATCCACCTATATCTAAAAAACATATACCATTTGACTTAATCATAACTGATGTTGAATGTTGTATTGGAGCTTTTGAACCAGATACAAAATTTGAGATAAGAAACAAATTAGTTAATGTTCTAACTAATTACAAAAATAATAACAATAATTTAAATGCAGCTGATAAATTAATGTTATCAAATATTAGGGAAACCAAAAAATTTTTGAAAGAAAACCAGGATATTTTAGTTACCAAAGCGGACAAAGGTAATGTTACTGTTTTAATGAACAAAATTGACTATTTTCAAAAAATTGATGTTTTGTTATCCGATGAAGAAACTTATAAATTGTTAACTAAAGATTCTACTGTTAGGTTACAAAAAGAATCCAATGAAATTTTGTCTGAACTTTTTAATGATAATCGTATTGACTTTCAAACTTTTAATAACTTTAAGAAACAAAATTGTGTTATTTCAAAATTGTATGCTTTGCAGAAAGTTCACAAGGAAGGTGTTCCATGTCGTCCAATAGTTAGCTCTATTGGTTCTCCTACCTATAATTTATCTGTTCTTGTATCGGATATTTTAAAACCTAGTATCGGTAACACATCCACTTTTGTCAAAAACTCTTTACATTTTAAAGAAAAATTAAAAAACATTATTGTTCCTCCTGATCATATTTTGGTTTCACTTGATGCAGTAGCACTTTTCACAAATGTTGATAATGTTTTAGCAATAAATTTAATTAGAGATTCTTGGCAAAAAATTAAGAGAAAGTGTGGAACCAAAATTAAAAAAGATCAATTTTTAAAATGTATTAATTTCGTATTAAATAATTGTGAATTTAGTTTTAATGGTAAATTTTATAAACAGATTTTTGGTTCGCCAATGGGTTCCCCTGTAAGTCCGATTATTGCAAATTTTTTTATGGAACATATTGAAGAAACAGTTTTAAATTCTTTAAATTTTACGCCTGTTATTTTTTTAAGATATGTAGATGATATTTTTTTGATTATCCATAAAGATAATGTTGATGATTTGCTAAATTCTTTCTATTTTTTTAATGATAGACTACAGTTTACAATAGAATTTGAAATTCAAAATCAATTGCCATTTTTAGATTTATTAGTTATTCGAAATCCAGATGGTTCTTTAGTAACCGATTGGTTTCACAAACAAACTTGGTCTGGACGCTATCTAAATTTCAATTCTTGTCTCCCTTTCTCTTACAAAAGAAATACCATTCAAATGTTAACAGAAAAAATTATGACATTATCAGATAAAATTTTCCATTCAAAAAACTTTAATTTATTAAAATCGACACTTAGCAAAAATGGCTATCCTTATTATTTAGTTACAAACATTATTAAAAACACAATTACTAAACTTTCTAATAATGCGGATCCTTTAGTTTTATCAACTCCTGTTAATTTAGATGGTGACACTTTTAAATATATTTCCAATCCTTATATTAAGTGTTTATTTGAAAAAATTCAAAATTTATTAAAACCTTATAATATAAAAATTGTTGGAAGAAGCGATATTAATTTTTATAAATTGTTTTTCACTAAATTAAAAGACAAAGTTCCTTTTGGTAAACAATCTGAGTTATTTTATAAAATTTTTTGTGAATGTGATTCTTTTTATATTGGACAAACTAAGCAATGGCTTGAAAAACGGGTATATCAGCATTCGAATGGTGCAAGGCATGTCAATCCAGAAATTAATTTTGTTGATGATGACAAAAATAGTGCTCTTTCACATCATTTATACAATATGAATCATAAAATCAACTATGAAAATATTAAAATTTTAGCCAGGGAATCAAATTTGCAAAAACGAAAAATTCTTGAGATGATATACATTAAAAAGAATCCTAATTGTTTAAACAAACAGAATGATTCGGTGTATATAGGAAATTCTTATAATAATATTATAAACAATTGATATTTTTTGCATTGAATTATTTATTTTGTGTTAATAATTTTAAAAAATTTAATATTGTTGAATATTTTACATCAGGGTATGAATTATAGTTTTTTGAATTTAGTAACCATTCAACAAACAAATTTTATTATTTTTTGAAAATTAAAATTATATTCTTTGTAGTATTTTTTGTTTTTGTATATATAATTTTTTCTTCAACGAATGTTGTTGATGTTGTTTGTTAATTTTTTAAAAAATTTTGTAAAAATTTTTTTGAAAATGGCAAAGGATGTTTGCCGAAACGTAAAATAAACATTTTAATTTAAAATAATTAATTTGTTTTTAAATAGGCTCTATTCCCAATATATTTATAATAAAATTAATATAAAAGCCTACAATATACTATTATTTTAACTATCCCTTGGGTGAAATATGGGATAAAACAAACAACCGTTTGTTAACATTTTTGAAATACATTGTATACAATTATATACACAGAGAGGATATATAGATCAGGAGATATCCAGATATATGCAGGAAGCTTATTTATATAAGATTTTTGTTATTGATATATATAACAAAAAACACACACACAATAAATATTTTTGGAAAGCATTTCATATATGCAAATCTATTATAAATTTGATTTTCGGAAAAATTTTGTTCATACAAAGAGAATATATAGATCAGAAGATATCCAGATATATGCAAGAAGCTTATTTATAAGATTTTTTTCATTGATTTATATTACATAAACATACACACACACAATAAATATTTTTGGAATGCATTTTATATATGCATAACTATTACAAATTTGATTTTCGAGGAAAAAATTTGCTCATTTTGAAATATGGAAAATAAACATCGATCAAAGAAACAGCGCAGAAAATTTTATAAACAAATAAATTTGACGTATGGTGTTAATGAGGTCTATTCAGTAAAATCTTCTATCGGAAGTTTCTGCTATTCTTCTATTTTGTGTATGAAATTTTATAACCCGAAAATAAAATTTCATACAAAAAATGGAAGAACAGCGGAAGTTTTCGATAGAAGATTTTACTGAATAGACCCCAATGTCACTACTTTGATGAAAGATTTTTTAAACACAAAATTGAAGTTAGCAACACTACATAACAAAAAAAATTTCTTATTGAAATGCAGAAAACATCATGTTCTACCAAAATGTATGAATATTAAAATGAATTTTAGTAACATAGATCCTAAAATTTTTGAAAAATTAAGAAGCAAATTTTTATTTTCCATTTTAAATTTTGAAATCAATTTAATTTTTAAAAATATTTGTCTTCTTGAAAGAAAAATAGGTACTATATTTGATACCTTGAATTCAACAATAGAAAGTAATTTATTTTCAACATATTTATCACATGTAGACGTAAGTTATAATTTATTTTACAACCAAATTAAGGTGATTCAATGCAAAAAATTCAATTTGATTTTATTTCCCAATTTTATTACGACTAATATAATTGATTTACCAAATAACAATAACGTACATTCAGTATTGTTAGATTCGGAAAACAATTTAGACGATATTACAACTAATTTTGATCGAAATGTTGTAAATAATTTAACTGATAATAGATGGCTTATTAATTTAACAAATGTTGATATACCTGATATTGTCTATAACACTCTTCGTTTAGGTCCAAAATTTAATCCACCTATATCTAAAAAACATATACCATTTGACTTAATCATAACTGATGTTGAATGTTGTATTGGAGCTTTTGAACCAGATACAAAATTTGAGATAAGAAACAAATTAGTTAATGTTCTAACTAATTACAAAAATAATAACAATAATTTAAATGCAGCTGATAAATTAATGTTATCAAATATTAGGGAAACCAAAAAATTTTTGAAAGAAAACCAGGATATTTTAGTTACCAAAGCGGACAAAGGTAATGTTACTGTTTTAATGAACAAAATTGACTATTTTCAAAAAATTGATGTTTTGTTATCCGATGAAGAAACTTATAAATTGTTAACTAAAGATTCTACTGTTAGGTTACAAAAAGAATCCAATGAAATTTTGTCTGAACTTTTTAATGATAATCGTATTGACTTTCAAACTTTTAATAACTTTAAGAAACAAAATTGTGTTATTTCAAAATTGTATGCTTTGCAGAAAGTTCACAAGGAAGGTGTTCCATGTCGTCCAATAGTTAGCTCTTGGTTCTCCTACCTATAATTTATCTGTTCTTGTATCGGATATTTTAAAACCTAGTATCGGTAACACATCCACTTTTGTCAAAAACTCTTTACATTTTAAAGAAAAATTAAAAAACATTATTGTTCCTCCTGATCATATTTTGGTTTCACTTGATGCAGTAGCACTTTTCACAAATGTTGATAATATTTTAGCAATAAATTTAATTAGAGATTCTTGGCAAAAAATTAAGAGAAAGTGTGGAACCAAAATTAAAAAAGATCAATTTTTAAAATGTATTAATTTCGTATTAAATAATTGTGAATTTAGTTTTAATGGTAAATTTTATAAACAGATTTTTGGTTCGCCAATGGGTTCCCCTGTAAGTCCGATTATTGCAAATTTTTTTATGGAACATATTGAAGAAACAGTTTTAAATTCTTTAAATTTTACGCCTGTTATTTTTTTAAGATATGTAGATGATATTTTTTTGATTATCCATAAAGATAATGTTGATGATTTGCTAAATGCTTTCTATTTTTTTAATGATAGACTACAGTTTACAATAGAATTTGAAATTCAAAATCAATTGCCATTTTTAGATTTATTAGTTATTCGAAATCCAGATGGTTCTTTAGTAACCGATTGGTTTCACAAACAAACTTGGTCTGGACGCTATCTAAATTTCAATTCTTGTCTCCCTTTCTCTTACAAAAGAAATACCATTCAAATGTTAACAGAAAAAATTATGACATTATCAGATAAAATTTTGCATTCAAAAAACTTTAATTTATTAAAATCGACACTTAGCAAAAATGGCTATCCTTATTATTTAGTTACAAACATTATTAAAAACACAATTACTAAACTTTCTAATAATGCGGATCCTTTAGTTTTATCAACTCCTGTTAATTTAGATGGTGACACTTTTAAATATATTTCCATTCCTTATATTAAGTGTTTATTTGAAAAAATTCAAAATTTATTAAAACCTTATAATATAAAAATTGTTGGAAGAAGCGATATTAATTTTTATAAATTGTTTTTCACTAAATTAAAAGACAAAGTTCCTTTTGGTAAACAATCTGAGTTAGATAGTTATAAAATTTTTTGTGAATGTGATTCTTTTTATATTGGACAAACTAAGCAATGGCTTGAAAAACGGGTATATCAGCATTCGAATGGTGCAAGGCATGTCAATCCAGAAATTAATTTTGTTGATGATGACAAAAATAGTGCTCTTTCACATCATTTATACAATATGAATCATAAAATCAACTATGAAAATATTAAAATTTTAGCCAGGGAATCAAATTTGCAAAAACGAAAAATTCTTGAGATGATATACATTAAAAAGAATCCTAATTGTTTAAACAAACAGAATGATTCGGTGTATATAGGAAATTCTTATAATAATATTATAAACATTTGATATTTTTTGCATTGAATTATTTATTTTGTGTTAATAATTTTAAAAAAGTTAATATTGTTGAATATTTTACATCAGGGTATGAATTATAGTTTTTAGGGTTCCGTACTTTAAAAAAGTAAAAACGGTACCCTATTGGTGAGACTTCGGTGTCCGTCCGAATTTCTACATAATCAATTTACTCACAAACTATAAGTGCTATCAACTTGAAATTTTCTACAGTTTTTAAACGTGTTTTTCCACGCCTACTGATAACAAAAAAATTCAAATATTTGTTTTAATCTATATTTTATGAACATAGATAAGGAGATAGTAAAACAAAAGTTTTTTGTAAGGAATCGAGTTTGGTCTAGAAAAATCGAGAAAGTTCAAAATATTTCAAAAAAAAATTTCAATGATCTTTCGACTGCTTAGTTTTTTTGATATTGCCATAAACGGGTATTGTCTTTCCTGTCCCCCCCCTTTAACTTCGAACATTAGAAAAGAAAAAATTTGAAAAAATTCATGGTTATGGTCAATGTTGCAAAGATTGAATCAAAACTATAGCGGTCGGGTCATCATTTCAAATGTGATTCTGAGGGGGTTGAGAGTGGAAATTTTGAAAAAAAATTATTTTTGACCTCAGTGAGTGGGGTGTCATATGAAAGGTGATTTTTTTTCTAGTCCAAGCCAATTTTTTTTGCAATTTTTAAAAGCGCAGTTTTTGAGTTATGTTAAAAAATGTGACAAAAATTTCCTGTCCCCCCCTCTTAACTTCGAACATTACAAAAGAAAAAATTTGAAAAAATTCATGGTTATGGTCAATGTTGTAAAGATTGAATCAAAACTATAGCAGTCGGCTCATCATTTCAAATGTGATTCTGAGGGGGTTGAGAGTGGAAATATTGAAGAAAAATTATTTATGACCTTGTTGAGTGGGGTGTCATATGAAAGGTGATTTTTTTTCAAGTATAAATCAATTTTTTTTGCAATTTTCAAAAGCGAAGTTTTTGAGTTATGTTAAAAAATGTGACAAAAATTTCCTGTCCCCCCCTCTTAACTTCGAACTTTACAAAAGAAAAAATTTGAAAAAATTCATGGTTATGGAAAATGTTGTAAAGATTGAATGAAAACTATAGCGGTCAGCTCATCATTTCAAATGTTATCTTGAGGGGGTTGAGGGTGGAAATTTTGAAAAAAAAATTTTTTTGACCAAGTCGATTGGGGTGTCATATGAAAGATTGATTTTTGTCTAGTCCAAAACAATTTTTTATGTAATTTTAAAAAGCGCAGTTTTTGAGTTATGTAAAAAAATGTGAAAAAAATTTCCTGTCCCCCCCCCTTAACTTCGAACATTACAAAAGAAAAAATTTGGAAAAATTCATGGTTATGGGAAATGTTGTAAAGATTGAATGAAAACTGTAGCGGTTGGCTCATCATTTCTAATGTTATTTTGATGGGGTTGAGGGTGGAAATTTTGAAAAAAAATTATTTTTGACCTTGATGAGTGGGGTATCATATGAAAGGTTGATTTTGTTCTAGTCCAAAATAATTTTTTATGTAATTTTCAAAAGCGCAGTTTTTGAGTTATATTAAAAAATGTGAAAAAAAATTCCTGTCCTCCCCCTTAACTTCGAACATTACAAAAGAAAAATATTTGAAAATATTCATGGTTATGGGCAATGTTGTAAAGATTGAATGAAAACTATAGCGGTCGGATCATCATTTCAAATGTTATTTTGAGGGGGTTGAGAGTGGAAATTTTGACAAAAAATAATTTTTGACCCCCACTCGGCATATGAAAGGTGAATTTTTTTCTAGTCCAAAACAATTTTTTTGTAGTTTTCGTTTTTTTCGGTTTTGATTCATTTGATTAAAATTCTAAAATTGTGTTTTGTGAAGGACTATTCACGTAAAATAATCGTAGAAGAGGATAAATTTTACTACGTTGGAGGAAATGTATATTATAGTAAATATTGAGTGAAACGAAGTAAAGAAATGAACAAACAAGATCAGATTAGATCAACACAGTTTAACAAGTCAGATGAACTAAACTTCAGGCGAAAGGCGTTAGGTTGAAAAATTATGCAATAACATACCAGATACCTGTTTGCTATTCGATAGATTATCATTTAATATGGTTGCATTGCAAATGTTCTCTGTGAAGTTGATCACTAATTACAAACATTTTTGAAATTTTTGAACTATTGAACTACTGTTGAACTAGAAAATTGTTACAGTCAAGTTAATCGAGGTTGGAGATCTGTTCTTTTCGTTAGGTCTGATACAGTACCACCAGTGCAGAAAAATAGTAGCCACCATCACTTTGAGTTTAGCTCTGCTGGCAGTCATTGTGAATGTTCAACTAGCTGAAGTACAAATCCTGTTGGTATACTATACCGATCTCCCCAATGTTCAGTAGACAAATCACTCGACTGTGTTAACAATGCACTCGTTGGAAATAATTTGACGACACTTTTTCTCCGTTTTTTCCGTTGGTTTCAATAAAAATCCTCAAAGCTGGCTCTCAAACTATTTTCTACAAAAAAATTTACAAAGAAAAATTCATGAACCAACAACAGTTGAGGCTACCACAATTGATAATGTATTTTCCAATATAAATAATTTAGAAGCTGGCGTTATTGAAGCTTTCTTTAGCCACCATAAACAGCTTTGGGTAAGATTCAACCCAACTTGAAACTATACTTACAAAAACTGTTTTTTTCTCATATTATATACACGGAACCCTCAGCGAGCGAATTATATTCGCACTTGCCTGACTTTTTTTTAAAAAATTTTGTAAAAATTTTTTTGAAAATGGCAAAGGATGTTTGCCGAAACGTAAAATATACATTTTAATTTAAAATAATTAATTTGTTTTTAAATAGGCTCTATTCCCAATATATTTATACTAAAATTAATATAAAAGCCTACAATATACTATTATATATATATATATATATATATATATATATATATATATATATATATATATATATATATATATATATATATATATATATATATATATATATATATATATATATATATATATATATATATATATATAGCAAATGAAATATGTATTACATATGTACACCAAACCAAGAACATGAGTGTTGTAAACTAGAAATATTATTCGCAACGTAATGTGTTGGATGCATATAATTGTATGTATATAATAAATATATAAATGTATATAATTTTCATCTAAATGAATTTGTTTGTCAACTTTAATTATTCATTTGAATGGTAATTCTGTTTTGCGAATAAAAAATCGATCAAAGATAACTGAGTGAAAGTTGAATAATTTAAGTATAAAATATAATATACATTTAGCCATATATTTAACCATTAGGAAAATTAAAATTATTAATTCAAAAAAATAAATTAAATTTTAAAATTTCGGCTCCAAAGTGCATTAGTACCTGTTAATGGCCTTCTCCTGCCAAAATTTCAGACTCCTGTGTGCTACAGATTTCGCTGGAGAGCAGACAGACGCAGATTTTTCGCACGCAGACAGACAAACACTTTATTTTATTATTATTATTATTGTTATAGAAGATATAAAAATGTATATAATAGTTGCTTGGAATGCTGATAGATGTGAAACCCAGAATAATTTTAATGATTTTAATTTAAACATTCTGAAATTTTAATTTGCAATGCTACAATAATTGGAAGACAGACTAAAAACACAGCTATTTTACAGATTTAAGTTTTCACTTCTGTCGGCAGTCCTTAACACTGCCTTCTTTTTTTGTCTTTATTTTTTTTTGATTTGATTACCTTTAATTTATTAATTTTATAAAAATGGTTATAAGTTTTTTTTGTATAATTATAAGTTATTTATTTGATGGCTTACCAATAAATATGAAAATTTAATCAAAATGAAATATATTCAAAATATATTAAGTCAATGGATTTTTTCCTCTTGCGTGTAATACTACGTTCATATTACGATGAAATCAAGCTCGAAATCACCCAAAATTAAAGATTTCAAAAAACTGTTCACATTATCGTTAACATGATTAAGTTTGAAATCTATTTGCACATATTCCAAATCTGTGAAAAAAATTTTAATTTCAGCTATGTTAAATAGATTTGTCTGTTTTTTTTTTTACTTTTTTTGAGTCCAAACCTCCATCTAAAGAAAAATTTTTTTGTATGATTCAAAATTTTATTGAAATTTTGCAATAGCCATCTTTTTATTTGAATTCAAAACAAAATATTTGATTTATTAAATGTCACTTTTGAAGTAGGGCTGTATTTTTTTTTCGAATATCATATATTCAGGGGTGCTTAGCGTGATTTAGAATGGATTTGATTTAAATCAACTTTCGACATGATTTTAGTTTTGTATGGAAAAATTAATCAAAACAGCTGATAATCGAGCTGAAATCAAAAATTGTTTCAAATCATGGCAATGTGAACGTAGTATAAATCTAAATACTATTTAATATTTTTATCCTTTCCTTTTTGATTTTTTTCAATCTCACAAATAATTTTGTATTTTCTTAATGTTCACTAGTAAAAAAACTAATTAATTAATCAATCCAAAATATGACTTTATTTATATATGTTTTTCTTTGATGATTTCATCTCTTTTTGTTGTATATTTTGTTTCATTTTTCTGTTGAATTTTGGCGGATTTTTTTCCGGTAGAGTTATTTTCCTTTTGATGTCCAACAATAGGTGGCACTGTCATAATAAAAATGATTGGTGTTGACAGGGTGATCAAACATACTCCCCGCCTTGAACTGTCAAGTTCAACTTCTTGGACTTCTTAGTTTGTTTTGTTTGTCGATCAAATTGAATTGTTGAGATATTGCTTCTTACACAATTATTGACTGAGGTTAATAATTTTAGTGGTGGATTTGTTAATGTTTGATTTATCCTTTCCCTTTTAGGTAGATTTCATATAAAAATCTACCTATTGCAATGGGCTTCATCTCAGAATTTCGGAAAAATGTTTGTGCCAAACGACAGAGAAAATTATGATATTATCAGATAAAATATTCCATTCAAAAAATTTTAGTTTATTAAAATCGACTCTTAACAAAAATGGCTATCCGTATTATTTAATTAATAACACTATTAAAAACACAATTGCTAAACTTTCCAATCTAGCTGTTCCTTTAGTTTTATCAAATTCTCCTGTTCATTTAGACAATAACACATTTAAATATATTTCTATTCCTTACGTTAAGTGTTTGTTTGAAAAAATTCAAAATTTATTAAAACCGTATAATATTAAAATTGTTGGCAGAAGTGACATTAATTTTTATAAGTTATTCTTCACAAAATTAAAAGACAAAGTTCCTCTTGGTAAGCAATCTGAATTAGTATATAAAATTTTTTGTGAATGTGAAGCTTCTTATATTGGGCAAACTAAACAGTGGCTTGAGAAACGTGTTTACCAGCATTCTAATGGTGCAAAACATATAAATCCAGATATTAATTTAGTTGATGATGATAAAAATAGTGCTCTATCACATCATTTATGCAACATGAAACATAAAATAAATTATGAAAATATTAAGATCTTGGCTAGGGAATCAAATTTGCAAAAACGGAAAATTTTGGAGATGATCTATATAAAGAAGAATCCTAATTGTTTAAACAAACAAAATGATTCTTTTTATATTGGTAACTCCTATAATAATATTATTAAAGATTAACTTTATTTTTAATGCATTGAATTATTTTATTTTTTGTTAATATTTTTTTGTGTTTGATTTTTATAAACAATTTTCAAGGTATGAAATATGTTTGGTCTTTGTTAAATTAGTAGCCGTTTTAATGTAAATTTAAATTTTTCTGACATTCAAATGTGTATTTTGTTTTATATAATATTTTTTTCATTTGACGAATGTTATCTAATATTTTTTTGTTGTATGTTTTTTTTTAAATATACTTTCTTTTTTGAAAATGGCAAAGGAATTTTGCCGAAACGTCGAAAAACAAATTTATTAAAACAATTAATGTGTTTTATTTTTAAAAAATAGGCTCGATACCCATTATAATTATATTTAAATAATAAATATAAGCCTATAGCTAGTAATTCGTGCTATATAATTTTAATTGAGTATAGCTAGTCATTCGCGCTATTGTTCACTGGATCTTGATTCGTTGTTTGTAGCTTCAAATATTTACTTTGACAAAATATTTGTATAGAGCTTAATATAAATCTTAATGATGTCATAAAGGAAATCAGCCTTTATAATTAAAGCTGATATTTATTGAAATATAATTTGTTTCATTGATGCTGGATCGTTAACAATGTTACTAAAAACGTAATTCAAAGATCCACATTGATAAATAGATCTTCAATTCAATCAATCAAAAGCAGGATGACATAAATATAACAAATGCATGTTCAAATATATTTCCATTTAAAAAATGCGTAGAATAAAGATACATAATTAAAAACAATTCTTGATTAATTTAGTTGATATATTATAACGTATATCACAATATTTAATATTTTAGAAAAGAATTAATGCAAATTGCAATGTTACATTCTGCTATATCTTTGCAGATGACGGTGAAAACAAAACTGTTCACGATAATATGTTAAACATAAAACTTGAATAAATTCAATTGGAATCTTTTATCATTTATTGATAAGACATAAACAAATTTAATAAAAACTAATATGTTCTATCACCGTTAAATTATAAAAAGATTTACTAATAACATTTCTTCATCGTTTTAAATAAAAATGGAACTAATTGGCAATACATGAAAATTAAATCTTGAAACGAAACTAAAAACTAATTTTTGTTTTTCGTTTTCTTAACAACTAGATTAGATTTTTAAATTTTTTAGTTTCAATATACGCCACATACACCCCCTTACCAGTGATATTGATGTATAGAAATATCACGATAAAAAGGTGTTTACACAGTGTGACGTATAAAAGAAAATATAAATTTAGAAATAATTGCAAATCTTGCATTAAAATCATTTTGCGTAACAAAAATTTTAATTTCTTAATTTAATAATAGATGTCAATAATTTAGAAGATGGACGCGTTATTCGTCCAGACCTGGTAACAGAAGTTTGAGGTTGTAAATTAAATCGCACTGTTTTTTTAATTTTGATCGGAGTGCTCGATATTGAAATTGAAGAAGGATCGGAGTTAGAGATGTGATCCTGCTCCGTAGAATTCGAAACAGGTATCGAAGAACAGTGCTGAGGATAACTAGATATTATCGGTGAATGGTTATTCAGGGATCGTTCAGATTTAGTGCTATCCTGATAGCTGGGTTTCAATCTGTCGATACTAACTTTAACCATTCTTCCTCTAATATCTATAGTGAAAGTTTTGTCATCACGATTGATGACGAGATAGGGTCCATCGTAGGGTTGTTGCAATGACCTTCGGACCGTGTCTTCTCTGAGGAAAACGTGTGAGCAGGTTTTCAAATCATTGAAAACAAAAACGTTATCATTCGAGTGACGAGAAGAAATAACAGGTCGGAGATTGTTGAACTGTAGCTTGAGGTTAGCTACAAAATCCGACTGTGGAACCAATGTTGTATGTTCCGATAAAGTGTCCCGGCAAGCGTAAGGTAGATCCATACACTAATTCTGCGGAGGTAGATTTAAAATCTTCTCGAAAAGCCGTACGCAGTCCAAGAAGTATAGTAGGGAGAGTACGTGTCCAATCTTGTCGATCATGATACATTATGGCCGCTTTCAATGTTCGATGAAAACGTTCGATCATGCCATTACATTTAGGATTATAAGCTGTGGTTCGTCGATGTTCGAAACCTAACAGCTTTGAAAGTTCAGAATATAGTTGTGATTCGAATTGTGCCCCTCGATCGGTCACAATGAAACTTGGAACCCCGAAGCGAGATATCCACCCAGAATAAACAGCAGTGGCTACAGTTGCAGCCGTAATTTCTGAGATCGGGATTGCTTCGGGCCATCTTGTGTATCTGTCGATCAGAGTTACACAATACCGTTGTCCTTCTGACAAAGGCATCGGTCCAATAATATCTAAATGAACTTCGGAAAATCGTTCTGAAGTTGAAGAATAATTAGATAGAGGAGATCGAGTGTGTCTTGAAACTTTTGATTTCTGACACTGTAAACAGTTTCGAGTCATTTCCCGGACATCTTTTTTTATTGACGGCCAGACCATGGCGTCAGTCAGTAATTTAATAGAAGCATTGATTCCGGGATGAGAAATGTTGTGCATTTGCACGAAAACGCTTTGACGAAACTGTTTTGGAATAAATGGACGAAGTTTCCTCGTTGAAACGTCACAATAAATAAATTTGTTAGAGTCAAGGAATAGAGGAAACTGTTGGAATTTAAGCGTCGTGCTATTTTCCGAAAGTAGTTCCTTCAACTCTGAATCAGTAGTTTGAGCATCAGCAATTGTCGAATAGTCGATGCTCTCAGGTAGTTGGATTTGATCAATGCGTGACAAGGCGTCAGCAACAACATTGTCAATTCCAGAAATATGTCGAATGTCAGTTGTAAACTGGCTGATAAAATCCAGATGTCTAAATTGTCTAGGACTAGCTTTGTCTGGATTTTGCGACAATGCATAAATTAAAGCTTTATGATCCGTGAATAGGATAAAATTTCGCCCTTCTAGAAGGTAACGAAAGTGTTTAATGGCTAAATAAGCTGCCAAAAGTTCACGATCATAAGCGCTGTAGCGCTGTTGAGTTTCGGTTAGTCTAAACGAAAAGAAACTGAGAGGCTGCCATGAATCGGTGACCAGTTGTTGAACGACAGCACCAACTGCTTTGTCGGAAGCGTCGACCATAATAGCAAGTTGGGCATCTAAAGAAGGATGAGCGAGCATCGTAGCATCGATGAGTTGCTTTTTACAGTTTGTAAAAGCTTGAAGAGAGGAATCCGACCAGTTAATAGGTCGTTTGTCGTTCTTTTTTGAGCCTTTTAAGAAATCATTTAAAATGGCTTGATCACCAGCAGCGTGAGGAATGAAACGTCGATAGAAATTGATCATTCCAAGAAATTGACGTAGTTGTTTGACCATTTGAGGAGTGGGAAAATCGGAAATAACATCCACTCGTTCTTTCGTTGGTCTAATGCCGTTAAAATCAATGGTATGACCTAAGAAATTAATTTCGTGTTGTGCGAAGTTGCACTTGTTAAGGTTAATGATCATACCAGCATCTTGCAATTTTTGAAAGATGACCTTAAGATGTCCTAAGTGTTCGACATAGGACTTAGATGCGACAAGTAGGTCGTCTAAATAGACGAAGCAGAAATCTAAACCACGTAAAATGGTGTGCATATGTCGCTGAAACGTTTGACCAGCGTTTCTTAAACCGAATCCCATTCGTGTGAACTCGAAAAGTCCGAATGGTGTAATGATAGCTGTCTTAGGAATATCAGACGGTTCAATAGGAATTTGTTGGTAAGCTCGTACTAGGTCGATAGTCGAGAAAATAGTGCAACCTGCAAGTTGTTGCGAAAAATCCTGAAGAAAAGGAATGTTGTATTTGTCGGGGACTGTGATTTTATTTAAGCCACGGTAATCACCGCGAACACGAAAACCACCTGTTTTCTTTTCGACCAAGTGAAGTGGACTGGACCATTGACTACTAGAGGGTCTACAGATTCCTTCTTCTAGCATATAGTCAAATTCAGTCTTTGCAGCTTTAAGTTTGTCAGCTGCTAGTCTGCGAGTTTTGCAGGAGACTGGAGGTCCAGTAGTGATAATCGCATGTGTCACATTGTGTTTCACAGCTGAAGAGAGACCTGAGTCAAAGGTTAATTCTTTGAACTCGTTTAAAAGCTCGTTAATTTCACGAGAAAATTTATCATTGATAAGAACGGACAATGAAGGAGTAGAGATAGGAGCTGTAACTGCTGATGTGAAAATATCAGACAGTGGGTCGATAATTCGTTTCTGTTTAATATCAACCAGAATACCGTATTTGTTCAAAAAGTCAGCGCCAATTATCGGAACAGAGACACTGGCGATGATGAAAGAATGAACGAATGAACGTCGAAAACCTAAACTCAACGTTAAAGTTTTCGTCCCATAAGTAGACACGGTAGTAGAATTCGCAGCAATAAGAGTGAAGTCCGATTTCACACTGAGCTTCTGAGCGGAAATAGCTGGAATTACCGATACCTCGGCACCGGTATCGATAAGAAATTTTAGATTAGTGATGGTATCATAAACCATCAAACGGTAATTATTGTGGCAGTCACCGCATTCCGCTAAATGCGGCGAGCCATTTAGTTTTTTGAATTAGAAGAGAATGTTGAATATCGGGAACAATCAGGATGGCATTTTTTAGCAAGGTCACCGAATCGATGGTGATAGAAACAAATAATTTAAGATAATTTTTGACTAATTGCCGATAATTGAATTTCCAGCTTTTTATTTTGGAGTTCTAAATTTTTAAATTGCTGTTGCAATAAAGATATTTCCAAATTTGATTTTGCAGAATTTTCATTGGAAGATTCAATGTGTTGCGAAGGTTGTGCAACTTGGAAAATTGATGGAGTCATCAAAGCGCTGAATACAGCATCTGCAGTGACGGCTACAGCGTCAAGAATGTCATTACTAGGAGCAATAGCGGTTTTAATGAGAGGAGGAAGTTTTTCGCTCCATAGAACTCTCAGTGTGTCATCAGAAAAGTTTTCCTTTGCTTCACTCCGCATTGCTCGCAACAACTCGGATGGGCGTTTATCGCCAAGATCCATCCCACGGAGCACGGTACGAATGCGGTCAGTATTGGATTTTCCTAACCGAGTGAGAATTGCTTGTTTAATTGAATCATATGGACGATTAGGATCAGGTTGTGCGATGATATCGCTAACTAGTTGGGCCAACTCTGGGGTAAGAGCGCGACAAAAAGTTCTAAATTTGAACTTTTGACTCGTGACTCGATCGCTAGTAAATTGAGCTTCGAGCGTTAAAAACCATAAATCGGGTTGATTATGCCAAAAGGGAGTAGGATTAAAACCTACGGCATTAATATCGTTGTCGCTTTTTGGTATAGGTATAGCATTACTGCTACAAGGTACTTGATCGTCGATAATAGGAGGATTTTGATTTTGGGTAGCTAGTGCTACAGCTCGTGCAATCGCGTCATTTAGTTCGCGTTGCGAAAACATTTTGGAGGTCTCTTCAGGTACTGGAGGAACCGAGTCAACCATTTTAAAAAATATTTCAGCAAAATTAATATCACGAAAACCAATAAATAAAAAATCCAAATCAAAAATATCTTAAGACAAGATAAGCAAATAGTTAATTAACTGTTAATATATTAAAAATTAAAATTTAGAATTAAGTAGATATAAATTTTAACTGTAGTAATAATATTATTACTAATACTGTTAGTTAAATTAAAAATTAAAGAATTAATAGTTAAATTAAAATAAAAGAAATAAACAAATAATAAAATTAAATTTCTTTTTAAATACTTGTTTCTTCAATTGATGTGCTCCTTTTGAAAATCGGGGTCACCAATTTATAGCTAGTAATTCGTGCTATATAATTTTAATTGAGTATAGCTAGTCATTCGCGCTATTGTTCACTGGATCTTGATTCGTTGTTTGTAGCTTCAAATATTTACTTTGACAAAATATTCGTATAGAGCTTAATATAAATCTTAATGATGTCATAAAGGAAATCAGCCTTTATAATTAAAGCTGATATTTATTGAAATATAATCTGTTTCATTGATGCTGGATCGTTAACAATGTTACTAAAAACGTAATTCAAAGATCCACATTGATAAATAGATCTTCAATTCAATCAATTAAAAGCAGGATGACATAAATATAACAAATGCATGTTCAAATATATTTCCATTTAAGAAATGCGTAGAATAAAGATACATAATTAAAAACAATTCTTGATTAATTTAGTTGATATATTATAACGTATATCACAATACTTAATATTTTAGAAAAGAATTAATGCAAATTGCAATGTTACATTCTGCTATATCTTTGCAGATGACGGTTGACATAAAACTTGAATAAATTCAATTGGAATCTTTTATCATTTATTGATAAGACATAAACAAATTTAATAAAAACTAATACAGTCGAAACTCGATTATCCGGGATCCGATTATCCGTAAACCTCTATTATCCGTGATTTTTGTTGGTAACTTTTTCAACCGGGGTTTCGATTGATTAACCCGATTTTTAATTCTTTTTCCGTTAAATATTGGTAATAGTTAATATTGCAGACATTTTTTTTATTTTTTAACGGCGTTCGTGCTTCATGTAAGAGCGTTGCCAGGCCAATTAGCTTTGAATATTTTGAAAATTCACCACGGTCATTCGCAACAGCGACATAATTACCATGGCAACCATTTTTTTTAAGGTCGTTTATTACGTCAGTCTCCCATTGTAGTCGTGGTCTACCTCGCCCACTCCCTGGGGTACCAACGTACATTTTTCTAATCATTCCAGACTGTGAATCGGCTCGTAGAACATGCCCAAACCAAGCAATCCTATTAGAACGGATACAACCTATTATATCAGGATCCTCAAGAAGGTCTCTGATCTCAAAGTTATATCGGGTTCTGTACTATAAATCGTATGTCTTAAGTGGACCAAAAATGTAGCGTAGGATCTTACGCTCAAATACAGATAAATGCGATTCGTCATTTTGTGTAAGGGTCCACGTTTGTGACCCATACATCAAAACCAGTCTAATCAATGTCTTGTATAACTTGAGCTTGGTGTTAGTTGATACATACGGTGATCCAAGGAGAGGTTTAATTGAGTAGAAAGTTCGATTACCTGCAGCGATTCGAGCTTTTATATCTGTCAGTATGCTGTTGTTTGAGTCAAGCATTGATCCCAAATATTTAAAAGATTCAACTCGCTCAATTCGTCCATCGCCGCACATCAAATCTTTCTTCTCAGCCTCTCTTGAAACATTCATATGTTTGGTTTTAATGTATTTAATTTTAAGACTAGTTTTTCTAGCACCACTCTCAAGCGACTTGAAAGTCTCACTCATAACAGCTAACAGCTTCACTTCGGCCGATGATGACAACATCAACAGAGTAAGCAATTATCTGTACTGAGTTTATTGACGAAATATTAGTGTTAGTCTGTAGTTTCTTTTGAGGGCACACATATTCCAAGGCTAGATTAAAAAGTATAGGCGAGGTAGCATCACCTTGTCTTAAACCGGAGTCGACTTTAAAAAACTTTGATATTTCGTTCTCTACTCGTACACAGCATTGAGAGTTCTGTACTGTCATTTTGCATAGTGATACCAGATTACCAGTAATTCCCATTGAAACCAGAGCAGACCATAGAGTCTATCGTTCGAGAGAGTCGTAGGCCTGCCTGAAATCAATGAAGAGTTGGTTCACAGGTATGTTGAACTCTCGGCACTTTTCCAAAATCATCCTTATCGAGAAAAGTGCATCGGTGGTACCTCGGCCCTGCCGGAAGCCACACTGATATTCTCCAAATAGTTGTTCAGCAAAAGGATTGATTTTGGATAGCAAAATGTAGGAAAAGATCTTATATGCTGTGCAGAGTAGAGCGATTCCTCTGTAGTTTGCACATTTTAGGCGATTACCTTTTTTATGGATTGGTATCCGCATAGCTGTGTTCCAGTCCTGTGGCATGGTTTCAGTCCTCCAGATCATTTGAACAAGTTCAAACAATCTTAAGGATAGAGTTTCGCCACCATGTACAATCATTTCGGCTGTTATATCGTCGATACCAGGTGCTCTATTGCGTTTTAATTTTGACAGCGCCGCTTAGAATTCCTCTTTGGTTGGTTTGTTTACATGTACCTTTGACGCACGAGTAAGCTTTGCT
Source organism: Diogma glabrata (assembly GCA_963693315.1). NCBI lineage: Eukaryota > Metazoa > Arthropoda > Insecta > Diptera > Cylindrotomidae > Diogma > Diogma glabrata. The sequence goes on from CAVNZG010000579.1 coordinate 64,585, forward strand.
CGTCGCCCGGCTTGTTGCTGGTCACTTAAGTTGAAAAGATTTTCAAAATAAGCGGCCCAAGTATCTAAAATATTTTTAAGGTCTACTTGTAGCTTCCCATCTTCGTTTTGAATAGCAGCCAATCTAGTTTGAGGTACCTTCTTTAAGGTTTGAACCTGTTTAAAGAAGTTACGTGATTGATGTTCCTTATTGATTTTCAATCTCCTCACACTTTCATTTCCACCTTTCTCGCTTCGTTCGTCTACATAGCTTTGTAACGCCTTGTCTTGCCAGTTTATAGTTCTTCTTCGTGGACCTGGTGTTGCTTCCTTGTAGACACTTCAGATAGCAATCTCTTTTGTATTGAATCGCGTCAAGACATGCTTTATCCATCCATGGCTTCTGGGAATGGTTTTGTGGTCGTCCAAGTCTTTCCTCAGCAGCGCTTAAAACAGCATCTTTGAGCAAATACCATGACTTATCGACGTCTCCATTAATGGTTTCTGATTTCTCCAATGTTTCAGCAATGTGGTTTTGATATCTCTCTTCTGTTTCAGCATTCTTTAGTGATGAGATGTTAAAACGTTTCCGTTGGTTGAATTTCGGAATGCTTGGGTTTGGGAAGTGGAACCTTATTTTAGCGCATACAAGAAAGTGGTCACTTCCAACGTATTCACCTCTAAAGGATCGCACATCCAGAACGCTCGAAAAGAAACATGCTGTAACTAGCACATGATCAATTTGATTTCGAGTGTTTCCGTTCGATGAGACCCAAGTCTGTTTATGAATCGATCGGTGTGAAAAGAATGTACTGGCAATTCTCAAATCATTAGATAATGCAAACTCAGTCATTCTCTCACCATTATCATTCGAATTCAAATGTTAACTGTTGGGGCCCACCACATTTCCATAAGAGATATCTCTTCCAACCTGCTTATTAAAGTCACCAAGAACCATAATGAAGTCACCAAGAACCATAATGAAATATGTACATATATTTGTGAATTATGAATTATTATTTATATATGAATTACTAAAAATACATAGATATGTTCAAAATTATTTTGAGTATTGTGTACTTCTTTATAAAACTGAAAAATTCGATCGACCAGGAATTTCGATTTTCCGGGAAGCCTCCGGTCCCAAGCGTCCCGGATAATCGAGTTTCGACTGTATGTTCTATCACCGTTAAATTATAAAAAGATTTACTAATAACATTTCTTCATCGTTTTAAATAAAAATGGAACTAATTGGCAAAACATGAAAATTAAATCTTGAAACGAAACAAAAAACTAATTTTTGTTTTTCGTTTTCTTAACAACTAGATTAGATTTTTAAATTTTTTAGTTTTCATATACGCCACAAGCCTACAAAATAATAAAATAATAACTATCCCTTGGGTGAAATACGGGATATAACAAACAACAAATTGTAACATTTTCTTAAATACACAGTTTTCTGTTTTGAATATCAACAAAAAACACACTCGCAAACAAACATTTTTAGTATAGCAATTCATATACATATGTAAACAAAATTTATTTTACAAAATTGCTACTGGAAAACCACATATAATTATTTTTTGGATTTAACTATGGAAGATAAAAAATTTTCAAAGAAACAACGGAGAAGATTTTACAATGAAATAAATTTGACATATGGTGTTAATGCCACTTCTTTGATGAAAGATTTTTTAAACAAGAAATTGAAAAAAATCTTTTTATTGAAATGCAGGAAAAATCAAGTTCTACCAAAATGTATGGATGTTAGGATGAATTTCAGTAACATAGATCCTAAAACTTTTGAAAAATTAAGAAAGAAATTTTTATTTCCGATTTTAAATTTCGAAATCAATTTGATTTTTACTAAAATTTGTATTCTTGATAGAGAACTCCATTCTATATTTGATACCTTGAACTCAACAATTGAAAATGATTTATTTTCTTCATATTTAAAACATGTAGATGTAAGTTATAATTTATTTTACAACCAAATTAAGGTAGTTCAATGCAAGAAAATAAATTTGATTTTATTTCCTAATTTTGTTTCGACCAATTGTAATATTTTACCAAATAACAATAATAGGAATTTAGCTAATTTAGAATCTGGAAATAGTTTAAATAATATTACACCTAATATTGATAGCAGCCAATCAAGTAATTTAATTGATAATAGATGGCTTATTAATTTAACAAATGTCCATATTCCTGATAACGTTTATAACACTCTTTGTTTAGGCCCAAAATTTAATCCACCCATTTCACAAAAACATACTCCATTTGACTTAATTATAACTGATGTTGAATGTTGTATTGGAGATTTTGAACAAGATACAAAATTTGAAATAAGAAATAAATTAATCAATGTTCTAACTAACTTTAAAAATAACAATAACAATTTAAATTCGGTTGGATTAAATTAACTTGAATAAAATCAGAAATAAAATTAAAGAACTTGGCGGCAAAAGGGAGAAGAAAATTTAATACCAGTTGACCCATTGACGGACGATTGCATGAACATATATAGAAGATACACTATAATTCCATCAAGAAATATTCAATAACGAAGATTGAGGGTGCTTATGTTGGCACATATCATATTTTATTATGTGATAGTAAGGGTATATTGTTTAGTTATCCATTGTTTAAAAAAACGTAAAAAACAAACAATAAAAAATTTGCGTTGATCAACATTTCAGAACCCATGTTGTGGGACTTAGAACTTAAAAGGTTTCAATGTGTTGTTGTGACACTTATTGTATTGCCTCCTGCACAACACTTTTTTTTAAATGAACAATATTTTTAACTTTCACCCACTTTTGTATGGAGGGGTCATGGATTTTCCTTAAATTTTAGTTTGTCGCAGTAGTCTTAAAAAAATGCTGTTTGCAAATTTTCATCCCTCTAGACTCCATCCCGAAAATTTACCTGGAATCAAGAAAACGCTGCTAGAAATCCCAAAAAACTCTACTTTTTACCCAATTTTCAAAGGTTTTAATTCGGCAAGAAATAGTTTTTGGTTCTAAGTTCCTATTCTTATAAAAAAAATTAGAACCCCAGGTATTAGGGTTCATTTTTGGAGACTGAATAATTGGGTAGCAGTCATTCGAAAATGACCATTTTCCAATGACTGTCATTTTCCAATGACTTGTGCCAATAAACTTAGGACCTTCTAACAAGTTTCAGTTGATAGATTAAGGCACTTATCTTTAAAACGTCGCTGTATCTTTGAACCTACGGCATGGATTTCAGTTTACTAAGCAATTTAAGGAAGAGCCTCAACCAATCCCCACAAAAGTGGGTGAAAATTAAAAATATTGCTCTTATATACCAATAGTATACATCGTCGCTTTAATAATGAAACAACGTATTCGCGAAAGTGTAGTTTTGAGATAATTGGGTTTAAAGATTTTTCGATTTTCTGATTTTCGTAAACTCGGCAGCACTATTGAATGAATAAAGATATTGGAAAAAAATTTCTACCAATTACTCTTGACTAATTTCCACACAGCATATTAAAATTTCACATTGGTACTTGCTGGCTTTTCTACCTAAAAAGAGGTGAAAAGTCAATAAGGTACCTTATATGTTATTTCATATTTCATATACGATATTTCATTCTGCATGGAAGTACGATTAAGCCTAAAACTAATTATTATTGAAATAATGCATGATATTCTTACAATTTTTTATTTATATGAACCGGCATATCATGTAGTCATGAATGATGCTTAAACAATATTTTATATTTACCATTTCGTGTGGCGATCGTAATGTATGTAAAATATACGACACTGAATTTACCCAAGTTATTAGTCTGTACGAATTGGAATATCGTACATGCATTTACGCTGTTTCAATATTTAACCAAATTTAAATTTGCATGTACGTTAATTAACAATATATTAATTTTCACCCCCAGTTATAAAATAATTGGAAAATGTTAAAACGCCACTCTATAGACATCTATATGAGGAATGCAGCACACCCATTATATAATAACAACGTAACAGGTCGTTCAATAAGTCCGTAGGATAAGTAAGAAAAAAACAACATTTTGACAAAACTCGATTTTTTTATTCAACATAGTTGCCTTCGAGGGCGATACAACGAGTATAGCGATTTTCCAACTTTTCTATACCACTTTTATAGTACGATTTCTCTTTCTCGTCAAAATAGGCCTCAGTTTTAGCGATTACTTCATCATTGGACTTAAATTTCTTTCCAGCAAGCATTCTCTTGAGATCTGAAAACAGGAAAAAGTCGCTGGGGGCTAAATCTGGAGAATATGGTGGGTGGGTAAGCAATTCAAAGCCCAATTCATTCAATTTTGCCATCGTTTTCATCGATCTGTGACACGGTGCATTATCTTGGTGAAAAAACACTTTTTTCTTTTGCAAATGTGGCCGTTTCTTTGCGATTTCAGCCTTCAATCGATCCAAAAGTTCACAGTAATAGTCGCTGTTGATGGTGGTTCCTTTTTGGAGATAGTCGATGAATATTATTCCGTTCGTATCCCAAAATACAGACGCCATCACCTTACCGGCCGACTGTTGCGTCTTTGCTCGCTTTGGATTCGGTTCGTCGACTGCTGTCCACTCAGCTGACTGTCTTTTGGATTCTGGTGTGTAATTGTGAAGCCATGTCTCATCCATTGTCACATATCTACGATAGAATTCCCTTTTATTGCGGTTTAACAGTGCCAAAGACTCCTCCGAAGCATCGATTCGTTGTTGTTTTTGGTCGACTGTGAGTTCACGCGGCACCCAATTTGCACAGAGCTTTCGCATACCCAAATGTTCATGTAAAATGGTAAAACCATCTGCTACCTTTACAATGTCAGCTATTTCGTGCACCTTCAATTTGCGATTGTTCATAACCAATTTGTGGATTTTTTTTATGTTTTCTGGAATAACAGCCTCATTTGGGCGTCCACTGCGCTCTGCATCTTTTGTGCTGGTACGACCACTTTTAAATTCAGCCATCCTCTTCTCTACCATTTGTCTCGATGGAGCAGAGTTTGGATAATGTTTATCAAGCCATTGTTTGGTTTCCACTGTATTTTTTTTCATCAAAAAGCAATGCTTTATTAAAATTTGAAATTCACTTTTTTCCATTTTTTTTCAAAAACAAAAGTTGCTTCACACAAAATGCTATAACTCACGAATAAATAGTCAGATTGCTGTCAAATTTATACACGTAGCGTTTGAAGGTTAGTACTAAATAAAAATCATATGGAAAAAATTCTAGTAACGCCATCTATGTGTCATCCTACGGACTTATTGAATGACCTAGTATAAATGGCATACGTTATTTCATTATTAAAGCGACGACATATTAAACTATATTTCAATAAAATAATATCAAACTAACTAAACTATAATTGGTTTCATTTCAGGAAAAAAGAAAATTTAGGTTCACATTTACATTTAGAAGACCTTCAACATAGGTATTATCAAGATTCTTTGCCAATATCAACTATTCCTGGTAACACAAGAATCGATATAAAACGGGACACAAATTCCAGGAGTAAAGATGTAAGTGGATATAGGGTAATTTTCCACATATATATACTTGTTCTAAATGTTATAAATTTCCTTATTGCAGATTAACGATTACCATGATCATACTCAAAATTCTGAAGAAGATGATGATCTAAAATCAGCTATGTGCGATATGGCATGTCAAACTCGTGAAAGTTTATTCCAGCCTGTTTTCAAAAATAAAATAGCACAATCCCCACCTACACAACCATGTTTGTCAACATTCGGTTATGATAATCAACAATCACAACAAAATAACGGAAATGGGAACAAATCAAATCAAAAACAAAACACTAGTAATAATAAAACAAAGAAGACAATAGCAACAACAATTGAAATGGAAGATATCGGTGTTAGTATGCAACAACAACAGAATCCAGCTGATTTAATACAAAAACATCAACACCATTCGCATCAACATCATACACATAACCATCCGGATAACATAATAAAGAAACCGATCAAAACCGAGGAATCTCGTCTTGTTCTAGATATTAGGAACTCAGCGCCGGATGTTATAATCATGACATCATCTCATTGACATTTGTGGAAAAACAAAATTTTTCTTTAATTCTTTTGTTGTCACGTTAATTTAAATAATTTTCGTTTTGTATAAACTTAAAACTGTAAACTATTTTTATAAGTGAAATTATTTAAAAAAAAAAATTCCGCAAAGCTTAGAACAATAATTAAAAGAATCTGAATCAAGCGAATTTTTTTTTTAATTGATTTCGCTTGTTTAGTCTTAGTATTTGTAAATTAATTGAGAAATTAATTAATTAAAATATAATTTTGTTTCGTTTTTTAGATAATTGAAGAAATTAAAAAGTATAATCAGCCATTAATATAACTTTTACATAATTATGTAAATGCGGGAACCATATAAGCTGCGGTGCTATGTAGACCATTTAATTTGACTTTTTTGTAAATTTTTGGATTCAGAATTTATTTTCATGGTTATATGATAAAATATTGATCAGATTATAAATAATATCTGACAAAAATTAAATAAATCAGTTTAACTTTACAAAACTGACAACGTTTCCTACATAACAATAAGTGTAAGCACATCGGCTTAGATCGTTTAAGGCTTAAGCAATTGAAAATTTTTACGAATCAGTCAAGTTCATTACATTTCGTGCTTTTTAAATATAATGGGTGTGTTCGCAATTATGCGCAGATTTATTCCAAATAAATTGATACTTCCAAAGGCTGATTAATCAGTCAAAACATCAGTCGGTTTACGCAAACAGTCCAACTGATGAGATGACAGTAATGGAATGTTTTGCCTGAATCAAAAGTCTCGGGGGCGTTCAACCCACAGAAGTTTAAAAAGGGTTCAACACCTCAGAACGCATGTTGTTGTGGGAGCTAGGCTCTAAGCTTAAAAGGTATTTATGTATTGTGACACATATTGTAATTCCTATAACATAACACTTTTTATTAACAAAAAGATGAACATGTTGTAGACCCTAAAGAAAAATCTAACCGTCTGGGTAATTATTTTTCTATAAATTGTGAATTAAAATAATCCAATTTCTTACCTTAACCAATTTACGGAGGTTCTTACAAAATTATGGTGCTAATTTTTCGTAAAAAATGTCATTCGGAAAGGGCTTTTACAAATAAATACGAATCTGGGCCAGATTGTATACCGCCCCCCTCCCATCCCCCCTAACTGTTCTTAAAACTTTAGCTAAGGAATTAGCGTTCTTCCTAAACTCTTCTATTTCTCATACAAGAAAGGGCGTTTTCCTGAAATATGGAAAATGGCCAGTGTACAGCCAGTTTCAAATAAGAGTACACTGAAAGAAAAAATGCAATAATTGGCACAGTAATTATGCGGCCACGACGACATCATATTCGGTTGATGTTGTTCGGAACGCAATGTCTGGAACATTTGATAAGGCTTGGCACAACAATCTTATAGGCGAGTTGAGATACTATGGACTAGATGACCAAATTTCAGGTTGATGGTGTATTATCGTACATCTTTTCAAGTTATGCACGAGTTCCTCAGGGGTTTGCTTTATCAACAACGCTTTTTTTTATCTATATTAATGACATGATGGACTCAACAGTCCATCCTATCTATAGTTTTGCTCATGATAGCACGTTTCGTGTATCTCACGATACACCAAATCTATATTCACCTTCGTTGGTTAATGACAAGACTAGATCAAGCTTTATTGATTCCTTAAAAATTAAATCAGAAATGGTCGAGTTCATATCATCAGTCATCATCATACAACCAAACTAGAAACACCAATTATATACAAATGCAATTTTTTTTAATGTGTAAAATTCATTTAGGTAATAGGTAACAAGCAAAAACTTTTATTTTGATTTGTAATATATTTAGGTCCCTAAGGTTATTCCAGCAGTTATTCAAACCTTCTATAATATTTTTTACAAATTTTCTTTGAAAGTAAAGCACAATCAACTAAATAATATAAAAAAATTAAGCGACCTGTTCTGTAAGCATAGCTCCTTTATATTTGAAAAAATGTGTACATAGGCTGAAATTTTGTATATACCGCAACATAGTTTTAATGACAGCCGTTATGCGTTTCCATAATAAAACTAGGTTATTATTTAATTACGCAATTTGGCACTAAAAAATTTATTGCGATACAGCTACCAAGTGATTTTCAAAACCTATAGCAAAAGAGAAAATTTCTATTTTGGTAGTAAGAGAAATACGAGAAAAAGTCAAAATAAAGAAAAAGCGTTAAACTGAGAAAATATTTCCATATTTTTAAACATCTTAATATTTCGTAACGTGCCAATTTTATAATCATCGTTCCAGTGAATAAATACAGTAAAAGCCCAGTTAGCCGGAATGATCGGGGATTGAAGCATGCCGGATAATCGAAAATTCCGGCTAATTGAATGTAAATGATATTTTAGGACGATTTTATGTAATACTTAATACAAATAATTTGTTAGGATTCTTGTCAATATATTTTCAAATATAATACTAGAAACTTGTTTTTGTATATTTATTTCAAATTGTTTATAACATTGATTGCGAATAATATTTTATACAAACACATAAATAAGTAAATGAAGCAAATAATTAGAATATTTTACAATTTTAAATAATTCAAAAGTTAAAGCAAAATATATTTCCTATGAATTTCCAAACAAAAAAAACATTTTTATTGAGAAAGGGAAAAACTTCAAAAATTTAAAATTCCGGTTATCTGAATATTCGGTTAATTGAATGTCGGATAATCGGGCTTTTACTGTACATTGAAAATGATGACCAAATTCTTATTTCGAAAAAAATTCAACAAACTTGTCAATTACAAAAAACAAAACAAACAAAAAACATTTGTCACTTTTAAGAACATTTTTAAGTTTCGTAAAAGTTTAATTTTGTATTTAATTTTATTTGTTTTATATCAATTTTTCACGCTCTATATTTTCTTAAGCCGGGCATTCACATACAACAGAAACAGAATTTCATACAAATTTGACAGGAAGAAATTCTGTTTCTGTAAAGTTTGTATGAAATTCTGTTTCTGTTTCTGTTTTTTGTTGTATGTGGTTTCAAGCCTTTACTGAAAATTACATACTAAATATGTTTTTAATTTTAATCTCGCATTGTTAGTTTTCTATGTCATACACATACGAACCATCAGTTTTTAATGTGGCATAACTGTAATATGATCATACGACTAAATCAGAAAATGCGTCGGTTTTTCGATACAAAAGTTTTTCGTCGATATGTCAATTAATAAAATTCACATAAACAATTAAAGGTCTTTAGTCTAAACAATAAAAAAAGGCTATATGAATTATCTAAGACCACAATTCTTTTATTTACAATTTAAAACTATTGTTTAATGAAATTTTTAGTTACATAAATCTAAGAGGAAGAAAATAAATCAATGAATATAAAAATTTAAAACAAATAAAAATAAAATTTTTATTAATTTTAAAACAACGTTGTAGATAAAAATTGTAATATAAATTTAATAAATTAATCTAATTAAATAAATACAGAAAATAAAATTGATAATAAAACAATAAAAGCAATCACAATACAATTGTTTTTATTGTAAAATCCACACAGTAAAATATTGAAAACTATTGTCGAGAAAATTATCCTGATGCACCATAATTAAATAGATCGACCGGCATATGTTTTCATTTCAACTGTATTTAAATTTTAAAGGTACGTTTGCTTTTGAATATTGCAATTTGCATTAAACTGCTTAGAATTCATGATTCGCCGAGGATTTGAAATTGTTTGGCATATTGCTATTTGATTTCCATTTCAATCTACTGTATTTTCCAAAGCTTACCAGCAATTTTGTGGAAAAGTTTTGGCTCAGTTTTCTCTTTATTGTAATTTTATTAAGAATAGTAGATTCTTGTATGAGCTTAGAATGAAGGCAATTCTTCACAAGGATGAAGTTTCCCGAAACGAGCGTAGCGAGTGGAGGGAATCATGCGAGTGAAGAATTGCCATCATCCTAAGCGAATACAAGATGCTATTTTATCCACGACTGTAAAATATTTCGTTTAATTTCCAGTTTTCATGCAAAAATTTGAATCGTCATATTGAAATAAATACATCAAAGATAGCGAAAATCAAAACAAGTTTGTTGTTTAATTTGTTAGGGGAATATTTAATAAACTATAGAACTGTTAAAGAATTTCAATCAAATTCACTAGTTGTGGAATGAATACAATTACAATGGAAGACATACGCATGGAAAGCATATATTCTTTAGTAGTCGTGGATAAACTCTATTCTCGACTTGAGTTTGAAGAATTCTCGACAAAGTTAACCCTTGTAAAAAAACCAAAAGGAAACGATAGAAAACTATGTGTGGTGGAATGCATTAACATATCGATATACTTCATCTATCGATATGTTAAACGATAAAGTAATTAATATATTAGTATTTTCAATAAACATGTTCACTTCGAATTGATCCATCAACAAGATTAGTAATCATTTATTGAGATACAACATTGGCGACGAATATTGGCGCCCCGCACAAAATCCAAAAGGAAAAACAATTTTGTTTTAAATAATATACAAAAGTGAAATCAGTTTTTGGTTTAATTAAATTTCATAATATTTTTGGCATTGCAATCATCAAAAAACAAATACATTTAGAGTTGGTAAATAAATTAAAGATTTCCAACATGAAATTGTGATAAAAAAAATAGGGAAAAAATTACTTGAGAATTCAAGGTTTTGTCTGGAAGACAATAATTAAAATTATTAAAACTAGGACGGCCCGGCGTGCTTCGCTACGCTTATAAATAAAGTTTTTGCGTAGACATTTTGTTGACGTAGAAGCAATAATTTCAAAAAGTGGTAATGAGAAATGCTAGCATATAATTTTTAATTTTTCTTTTTAAATATATGAATGAAAAATAATCAGAACTCTAGCTGATCAGTTCGGATGTATGAAAAATTAGCGATCAAATAAGTTTTCAAGTAAGCTTATTTGATCTCTAACTTATTTGATCGCTATTCATATATCGCTAATTCAACAATATCGCTAATTCAACATGTATCCCAACTGATCAGCTAGAGTTCTGATTATTTTTCATTCATATATTTAAAAAGAAAAATTAAAAATTATATGCTAGCATTTTTCATTACCACTTTTTGAAATCATTGCTTCTACGTCAACAAAATGTCTACGCAAAAACTTTATTTATAAGCGTAGCGAAGCACGGCGGGCCGTCCTAGTTAATTTTAAAGTATGAAAAGAACACATTGAAATTTCATCTATAATGATGATTGATGCGTTATTAATATATATATATATATATATATATATATATATATATATATATATATATATATATATATATATATATATATATATATATATATATATATATATATATATATATATATATATATATATATATATATATATATATATATATATATATATATATATATATATATATATATATATATATATATATATATATATATATATATATATATATATATATATATATATATATATATATATATATATATATATATATATATATATATATATATATATATATATATATATATATATATATATATATATATATATATATATATATATATATATATATATATATATATATATATATATATATATATATATATATATATATATATACTAATATTTTTAAAAATTTCATAAATTTAAAATCTGTGGAAACATTTTAATCCGTTTCTTATAAACATAAACCTCTGCAGCTAGGATTTTTGACTCGTCGGCTCCACCAAAAAAGTTTGCCTTATAACAGTCAATAAAAAAAAAATAAAAAGATTTGAATAGAAGAAAAAATCTTTTTTTTCTTAGAAAAAAACGGTTTTGATATTTTGCAGTAGTTGCACGACATATGATATAGAGTAGGTTGGTGTTTGTTTTTCATATAGTGTCATAAATTGTCGCACATATGTTCTGTTATGCTTGTATGTAGCTAAGTTTCTTTTTGAAATTTGTTCGATATCTGTTTGTAATTAGTTTGTTTTGTTTAAACTAATCTGATACATCAGATTCTAGTTGTACACAAAACGAGATCAGACTCGCAATCTGCCTATTTCTAGCGGACATCCTGCCGCTCGGACTTTTTTTTTTACAAAATTATATGATACTAGGAGGGCCCGGCGTGCTTCGCTACGCTTATAAATAAAGTTTTTGCGTAGACATTTTGTTGACGTAGAAGCAATGATTTCAAAAAGTGGTAATGAGAAATGCTACCATATAATTTTTAATTTTTCTTTTTAAATATATGAATGAAAAATAATCAGAACTCTAGCTGATCAGTTCGGATATATGAAAAATTAGCGAAGCTTACTTGAAAACTTATTTGATCGCTAATTTTTCATATGCTAATTTTGCATACGAAGCTTACTTGAAAACTTATTTGATCGCTAATTTTTCATATATCCGAACTGATCAGCTAGAGTTCTGATTATTTTTCATTCATATATTTAAAAAGAAAAATTAAAAATTATATGGTAGCATTTCTCATTACCACTTTTTGAAATCATTGCTTCTACGTCAACAAAATGTCTACGCAAAAACTTTATTTATAAGCGTAGCGAAGCACGCCGGGCCCTCCTAGTTGTTATAAATAAAGAAGGTTTACCGAAATGTTGTACAATAGACATTGCATCCAAGTAATTTTGATACATGTTACGTGGTGAACCGGTGAAAGAAGATGGCAAAATTACTTTACGACCAACTACTTGCATATTATGCCATTGCGATTTTGATGCAAGAAATCTGTTAAATTATTGTACAAATCAGCACGAAGAGCAGATTGATTTGAACGAATGTAATGAAGCCGTGTACCTTCGATACGAACATACATATCAACAATCCATTGAAGAAATAATTTTTGAGAACGATGCAAAAGACTAAAACCATCACGTATAGCAAGGCGATAAGATGCATATTGCAACATTGTAACTTTTGTACGTGACACATTAGCACGTGAAGTTGAAACTAAATTATGTGGAATATTAACGTGCCACCCAGTATCACCATTTGGAAACAACAAAGGATAAGCTAAAGGATCCAAAGAAGAATCAAGGACAGAAACAGAACGAATTTCATTTGCATTTTTTGAAAAAACAATCATATTTCTTTCAAAAGGTGGTTCACCATCATCATTTTTAAAAATAGCAGCCACATCAGTTTGAACAGCATCATTAAAACGACGAATATCACATTCTCTGTTAACTTTTATAACCATTGACACATCAGCAGTAACATTCTCAGGTCTTTCACAAAATTCATGCATTGATTTGAAAGAACGAACAAAAGGATTCACACGATCTAACTCAAAACCTATCTCACGCATAAGAAAAATTTCACATACATTGGTATTTCTATTCATTCTCATATTAGCAGCAGTATCAACATCATAAAAATATAATTGTGCATACATTGGAGGTCGACCATAAGCAGGAATTAAAGCACCAGTACGATGATAAAAAATATTATGAATTTTAAAATGATAAATACCACGTGCAGTAGAATCCGCTATATTACATTCAGAACTGATCATTGCAAATGCCGAATTATAGGAACGAATATTTGAAAGAAAACTTTTAGAACGTTTTTTTATAGCATTATCATTTGAATTCAATCCTTCGAAAATATTAGAGAAAAATGCATTTTCAGAAAGAGGAGGTAAATTGACTTTGCCTTTATGGCAACACAAAGAAAACGCTTCATTATTATTTGAAGTAACTTCTCTTGCAAAATGTTTGGCATGACAAAAATGACAACTCATATCCAAAGCACCACAAACATACGAATCAAAGTTACCTGGAATCACATTCAAAGCACACTTGAACGAATCTCTCAAAATTACAAAGGGAATTTCATCATTCACCACATTCAATTCTAAATCATTCGCAACATTCATGACACCATTCATGACACCGTTCATGACACCATTCATATCATCAACATTCACTTCATCATTCACAACAACATCAGCTTCAGCATTCATTCCATCATTATTACCATTCATTTCATCATTCATAAAATCAACATTATTACGCATATTACGCATATAATCTCTTTTATTCCGACGACTCGATGTACCACTCACATCCAAACGACGTTTACGACGTAGTCTTGGCATCGAAATAAATAAATATATCAATATATCAAAAATATGAAATAACTCAAATATCAAAATATCTCAAAAATCTTTATATCAATAAAAAACAAAATAATCGAAAAATATCGAAAACCGTCCTTCTTGAAAGATAAAAGACGACTAAAATATAAAATAAATACGACGACTGAAATGAATATAAAATAAATATAAAAATTTTCGTTTTTGTTATTCGTTGTTCGGTTCGATAGCTAATATATAAAAAAGAAAAATTTTAAAGCATTGTTTTAAAGCAAAAAGAAAGATGTATGTAAACTTATAATGCATATGTATAGAAAAAGTTTTCCGTATATAATAACTTTTTTATTTATGATCCGATTTGTTTGAATCCGGATCCGACTATAGGTTACACTAATATCAGTTAGCTGTGAAAATTTCAAATGAATCCATCTGCGAATAAAAAAGCCTAATGCTCCACAAAGTTTTAATCTAGCGTATTAATATATAAGAAGATATATATATATATATATATATATATATATATATATATATATATATATATATATATATATATATATATATATATATATATATATATATATATATATATATATATATATATATATATATATATATATAAACGATATGAAATATAACGAAAATGACCGGCACTCTCACGGTCGCATTTGTTGAGGTAGACCAAAAAACTTTTCTGTCCATGTGTGTTTTATTAATATCTTAAACGAGTTCGTGAATCAGCAAAATCCGACACGTGGTTAGGGAACTAGAGTCTTTTTTTCTAAAAAAATTGGTTTTTTAAAACCGTTATAACGGCCGTTTGGATACTAATATTCTAAAAAGGTTAAGAGGCTTAGAATCTTTGAAATTCTTTTAATCAATTTACTTTAAAATTAGAATTCTGCAGCTAGAGGTTCCTGAGTGAGCGGCTCCAACATAAAAGTTTGCAAAAAAAAATTTTTTTTTAAACAACCGGCACTCTTATGGTCGTATTTGTAAGGGCAGATCAAAAATCTTTTTTTAAAAATGTGTGTTTTATAAATATCTTGGACAAGTAAATCAGCCACATCCAACACATAGAGGCTAGAAACTAGAGGCTTTATACTAGAAAAAAAGTCTGTTTTTTAGTCTAATCTTTTTTATCAATTTCTTTCAAAAAATAGACATCCGCAGTTGGAAGTTTCTGAGTGATCAGCTCCAACAAAAAAGCTTGAAAAACACAAAATGCGTTTGAAACAACCGGCACTCTCACGGTCGCATTTGTGGAGCCAGATCAAAAAACTTGTTTTAAAAATGAGTGTTTTATAAATATCTTCGTCGACAAATTCGTAAATCAGCTAAATCCAACACATGGTTAAGAAACTAGAGGCTTTATATTAGAAAAAAAATTGTTTTTTTAAATCCGTTATAACGGCCGTTTGGATACTAATATTTTTAAAAACTTCATAAATTTAAAATCTGTGGAAACATTTTAATCCGTTTCTTATAAACATAAACCTCTGCAGTTAGGATTTTTGACTCGTCGGCTCCAACAAAAAAGTTTGCCTTATAACAGTCAATAAAAAAAAAATAAAAAGATTTGAATAGAAGAAAAAATCTTTTTTTTCTTAGAAAAAAAACGGTTTTGATATTTTGCAGTAGTTGCACGTCATATGATATAGAGTAGGTTGGTGTTTGTTTTTCATATAGTGTCATAAATTGTCGCACATATGTTCTGTTTTGCTTGTATGTAGCTAAGTTTCTTTTTGAAATTTGTTCGATATCTGTTTGTAATTAGTTTGTTTTGTTTAAACTAATCTGATACATCAGATTCTAGTTGTACACAAAACGAGATCAGACTCGAAATCTGCCTATTTCTAGCGGACATCCTGCCGCTCGGACTTTTTGTTTTACAAAATTATATGATATTAATCAAAATTCGCCAATTTTATGTTAGTATTAGAAAAATAATTTTAATACTAAAAATTAATTTTTAATCTCTTTATTTTCTTTAAACCAAGAAAAAATGATTTATGTTAGCGCCAAAATTAAAGAAAAGCAAACTAAAATAACCAAACTAAATCAACCAAATTATATTCTTATTTTCCAATATTTTATGACTATAATATGTATTTGTTTTCAGATAAAATGAAACAAACGTTGAAGTTTTTATTGAATCTATCCCGATTAAATTTTTTTATTTACATCTTATATATTAATACGCTAACGAAAAATTTTGAGGAGCCTAAGGCTTTTTTATTCGAAGATGGATTCATTTCAAATTTTCACTAACTTCGATTTTAAAAATTTTTCACACAAATCGGATCATAAATAAAAAAGTTATAGACGAATTAAAATGTATTTTTGAATTTAACGACCCCACAATATGAAATGGAATTGCCCAAATCATATATTTTTTTCACAAAAACGATACGATGTTTTCTTTTATACATTGTATTTTATATTTTATTTTATAGTGTATTCTTTTCGGCTGTAGCGAACAAATTTCAGTACAGTTCCAATCCAACACTGAATTATTTTTTTTGTATTAAAATTCATTCCAAAAGAATACAAAATTCGATAATTCGGTGGTGGCACTTGTTCGGTACAGCCGAAAAGAATACACTATTAGTCTTCTTATGTACATTGAGCTGAATGAATGTGAAAATTTTGTTCTGTTTTTTCTTCATAAATGAATGGTGTCATGAATGGTGTTAATGGTGAAATGAATGTTGTGAATGAAGAAATGAATTGCACGTGGTATTTATCATTTTAAAATCCACAATATTTTTTTTCATCGTACTGGTGCTTTAATTCCTGCTTATGGTCGACCTCCAATGTATGCACAATTATATTTTTATGATGTTGATACTGCTGTTGAATAGAAATGCCAATGTATGTGAAGTTTTTCTTATACGTGAAATAGGTTTTGAGTTAGTGTGAATCCTTTTGTTCGTTCTTTTAAATCAATGCATGAATTTTGTGAAAGACCTGAGAATGTTACTGCTGATGTGTTTGTTAAATTTATCAGATGAAGATAGAATTGATGGAAATGAAATGATTAATAAATTTGCATGTACTTTTTCTGAAAATACTAAAGAATATGTGAATGGTTATCCTTTGTATCGTCGACGTGATAATGGTATGAGTGTTGATGTACGTGGTGCATCTCTTGATAATAGATATGTTGTTCCATATAATCCTTATCTTCTTGCAAAATTCAATGTCATATTAACGAGGAAATATGTACGACTGTTAAAAGTGTGAAATACGTTTACAAGTATGTAAATAACGGGTATGATTCTGCTAATGTTGAATTGAGAGTGATGGAGAGAATGCAGTGAATAATGATGATGCGATTTTGGGAAATTAAATCCAAGATTTTTTGAATGGATGGTATGTTGGTTCGACTGAAGCTACTTGGCGCATATTTGAATATCCAATGCATTTTAAATCTCTTGCAATTATTCGACTTGATTGTCATTTGCCTAATAGACAAAATGTTTATATCAGGAATGGTAATGTGGCTGGTGCAGTCGCAAATGTATCAAGAACAAAATTGTTAGCATTTTTTCATTTGAACTCCATGATAATTTAGCTAATGAGTTTTTGTATACAGAATTACCATTACATTATGTTTGGCATGATCAAAGTAAATCGTGGAAAAGAAGATAACGTGGGGCTGATAAAGTTGTTGCTTGATTTTATTTGGTTATTCCAAAAGATATAGAATTGTTTTATATGCGTTTACTTCTGTTGCATGTTCGTGGCTCAAAATCTTTTACTGATCTACGTATGTATGAAGGTGTTGAGTATATATATATATATATATATATATATATATATATATATATATATATATATATATATATATATATATATATATATATATATATATATATATATATATATATATATATATATATATATATATATATATATATATATATATATATATATATATATATATATATATATATATATATATATATATATATATATATATATATATATATATATATATATATATATATATATATATATATATATATATATATATATATATATATATATATATATATATATATATATATATATATATATATATATATATATATATATATATATATATATATATATATATATATATATATATATATATATATATATATATATATATATATATATATATATATATATATATATATATATATATATATATATATATATATATATATATATATATATATATATATATATGTGGCATGTACACTGTTTGGAGTTATATTTGGCATTGAATTCTCTAATAATGGAATTGGTAATTTGAAAACATTATGCAAAGTTCGCCCCCCCCACCCCATCAAAAGAGTTGATGCAATTCCACTGAAGGCAGTTACAATACACGAAAAATTTAATGAATTAAATTTATGAATGATTGCAGTTTGAACAAAAGTTTTGCTACAACCTGCATTAGCTGTCAAGAAAAAAACATTACTTCCAGTATCATGGAATTGAGCTTCACGCAAAACAATATCAAACACACTACGTTGCTCATTATTTGCATTTTCATACATTCTATCGAAAACTATCTTCTTCAATATCAAAATGACCTACATCGCCAATCTGTAAGTTATATTGTGGAATCGGAAGACCAAGATCACCACATGAAGTATTATGTGTAAGAAGAATTTCAATCAAGGCTCGATTAATTGACACATCTTCATCGTAATTTCGTAAAAAGTCTTCAATCATACTATTTTTAAATTCAATCCATAAAGCTAAAGCATTCGGAGGAACATTCAAACCACAGAAAAATGCAAATAATTGACGTAACTGTTTTGGTGTTTGAATTTCTGAAGCTTCAAGTAAAAATTCACGCCATTCATTATCATTTGTTGCAATACCTCGAGTTTCACATGTTGCAACAAAAGTAGGGTACTCAACACCTTCATACATACGTAGATCAGTAAAAGATTTTGAGCCACGAACATGCAACAGAAGTAAACGCATATAAAACAATTCTATATCTTTTGGAATAACCAAATAAAATCAAGCAACAACTTTATCAGCCCCACGTTATCTTCTTTTCCACGATTTACTTTGATCATGCCAAACATAATGTAATGGTAATTCTGTATACAAAAACTCATTAGCTAAATTATCATGGAGTTCAAATGAAAAAATGCTAACAATTTTGTTCTTGATACATTTGCGACTGCACCAGCCACATTACCATTCCTGATATAAACATTTTGTCTATTAGGCAAATGACAATCAAGTCGAATAATTGCAAGAGATTTAAAATGCATTGGATATTCAAATATGCGCCAAGTAGCTTCAGTCGAACCAACATACCATCCATTCAAAAAATCTTGGATTTAATTTCCCAAAATCGCATCATCATTATTCACTGCATTCTCTCCATTCACTCTCAATTCAACATTAGCAGAATCATACCCGTTATTTACATACTTGTAAACGTATTTCACACTTTTAACAGTCGTACATATTTCCTCGTTAATATGACATTGAATTTTGCAAGAAGATAAGGATTATATGGAACAACATATCTATTATCAAGAGATGCACCACGTACATCAACACTCATACCATTATCACGTCGACGATACAAAGGATAACCATTCACATATTCTTTAGTATTTTCAGAAAAAGTACATGCAAATTTATTAATCATTTCATTTCCATCAATTCTATCTTCATCTGATAAATTTAACAAACACATCAGCAGTAACATTCT
This sequence comes from Diogma glabrata, assembly GCA_963693315.1. Classification (NCBI taxonomy): domain Eukaryota; kingdom Metazoa; phylum Arthropoda; class Insecta; order Diptera; family Cylindrotomidae; genus Diogma; species Diogma glabrata. Next base: position 84,483 of record CAVNZG010000579.1, read on the forward strand.
CAGGTCTTTCACAAAATTCATGCATTGATTTAAAAGAACGAACAAAAGGATTCACACTAACTCAAAACCTATTTCACGTATAAGAAAAACTTCACATACATTGGCATTTCTATTCAACAGCAGTATCAACATCATAAAAATATAATTGTGCATACATTGGAGGTCGACCATAAGCAGGAATTAAAGCACCAGTACGATGATAAAAAATATTATGGATTTTAAAATGATAAATACCACGTGCAATTCATTTCTTCATTCACAACATTCATTTCACCATTAACACCATTCATGACACCATTCATTTATGAAGAAAAAACAGAACAAAATTTTCACATTCATTCAGCTCAATGTACATAAGAAGACTAATAGTGTATTCTTTTCGGCTGTACCGAACAAGTGCCACCACCGAATTATCGAATTTTGTATTCTTTTGGAATGAATTTTAATACAAAAAAAATAATTCAGTGTTGGATTGGAACTGTACTGAAATTTGTTCGCTACAGCCGAAAAGAATACACTGTAAAATAAAATATAAAATACAATGTATAAAAGAAAACATCGTATCGTTTTTGTGAAAAAAATATATGATTTGGGCAATTCCATTTCATATTGTGGAGTCGTTAAATTCAAAAATACATTTTAATTCGTCTATAACTTTTTTATTTATGATCCGATTTGTGTGAAAAATTTTTAAAATCGAAGTTAGTGAAAATTTGAAATGAATCCATCTTCGAATAAAAAAGCTTTAGGCTCCTCAAAATTTTTCGTTAGCGTATTAATATATAAGATGTAAATAAAAAAATTTAATCGGGATAGATTCAATAAAAACTTCAACGTTTGTTTCATTTTATCTGAAAACAAATACATATTATAGTTATAAAATACTGGAAAATAAGAATATAATTTGGTTGATTTAGTTTGGTTATTTTAGTTTGCTTTTCTTTAATTTTGGCGCTAACATAAATCATTTTTTCTTGGTTTAAAGAAAATAAAGAGATTAAAAATTAATTTTTAGTATTAAAATTATTTTTCTAATACTAACATAAAATTGGCGAATTTTGATTAATATCATATAATTTTGTAAAAAAAAAAGTCCGAGCGGCAGGATGTCCGCTAGAAATAGGCAGATTTCGAGTCTGATCTCGTTTTGTGTACAACTAGAATCTGATGTATCAGATTAGTTTAAACAAAACAAACTAATTACAAACAGATATCGAACAAATTTCAAAAAGAAACTTAGCTACATACAAGCAAAACAGAACATATGTGCGACAATTTATGACACTATATGAAAAACAAACACCAACCTACTCTATATCATATGACGTGCAACTACTGCAAAATATCAAAACCGTTTTTTTTCTAAGAAAAAAAAGATTTTTTCTTCTATTCAAATCTTTTTATTTTTTTTTTATTGACTGTTATAAGGCAAACTTTTTTGTTGGAGCCGACGAGTCAAAAATCCTAACTGCAGAGGTTTATGTTTATAAGAAACGGATTAAAATGTTTCCACAGATTTTAAATTTATGAAGTTTTTAAAAATATTAGTATCCAAACGGCCGTTATAACGGATTTAAAAAAACAATTTTTTTTCTAATATAAAGCCTCTAGTTTCTTAACCATGTGTTGGATTTAGCTGATTTACGAATTTGTCGACGAAGATATTTATAAAACACTCATTTTTAAAACAAGTTTTTTGATCTGGCTCCACAAATGCGACCGTGAGAGTGCCGGTTGTTTCAAACGCATTTTGTGTTTTTCAAGCTTTTTTGTTGGAGCTGATCACTCAGAAACTTCCAACTGCGGATGTCTATTTTTTGAAAGAAATTGATAAAAAAGATTAGACTAAAAAACAGACTTTTTTTCTAGTATAAAGCCTCTAGTTTCTAGCCTCTATGTTGTAATGGATAGTCTGGGCTAATGTCTGAACCCAGTATATTATAGTCTCAGATTTATTGGTTTTCATTTTTTTTTATTCACCTGTACCGCGCGTAATAGTTTCCCATCCATTCACCTTCAATAGCCGTATTTTTATAGTCCCCGTAACCCGTAGTTCCTTATTTTTCCTAGACCCCATTTAAATTTTCAATAGTTGGACCGACCATATGTGAGAAAACCAAAAGATTTTTGCACTGATTACGCTGGTTTGATATGTTAATTAATCTAATATAAGATTGGTTGGTTTTAATTAATTAATAATTATCTTTAAAGATCATCCATATTTTTATTTTACAACACCCTAAAAATGACGTGCGCTATGGTTACATTCAATATACTATTAAAGTTTGAATTCTCTAAACATCAACCGTAATTAAACAACTAATTTTTTTTTGAACCCTAAGTCGGCTGTGCGTATTTTTCCAGTCATCAACATTCAACGATTTAATATCTCGTTTTTGTTAAACATTCTATTGTCTTATTTTCTTTCAAAATGATTTTTCCGTTTCACTATAATGTGATTCTGGATTATAGTTTTGCATTTGATTCATTTTGAATTCAATGGTGAATGTTGTTGATGTGTCGGAAATATTTTGTGTTACAACCTTGTCGTTGTGCAATAGTATCAAATAACGAACGGTTTTGTGTAATTTTGAAAAATTCCCAACAATTGAAAACTTGATGGAAATTAATTTCCAAAACACCGTATTCGAGTTTTTTCGAGACAAAAATTTTTGGCTATATAATACGGCTCTGTCAATTATTAAAATCTCTTAGTTTATTACATTTGCGTGGTGATGGTTATGGTCACATAGTCATTCCGTCCGGTTGACTTTCAAAAATCATAGTGCAAGTTATTTGTGAGTTTAAATTTAAAACAAAAAAAAAAAATTTTATATGTTGTGTGCCGTTCTGAATCATACAAAGAAAAAAAAATTAATGAATTTGTAAAATTGTTAACGCAAAAAAAAAAAATCTTTATATGTTTGTGTTGTGCCCACTATAATAATGTGCCGTAAAATCAACAAGCAAAAAATTGCATTAAATCTACGTAGTACAAAATATTATAATCAATATTAAATTTGGTGAGTGCCAATATTTCCATTAGTTGAATTTGTTTGTATTTAGTATCACTGAGTTAGTCCAATTTAGTCAAGAATTTATATGTGCAAGTTAAAACAAATTGATATGTTTTGTGACGTAACGAAAACTGTACGCGCGCTATCATCCTAATGTTAATTATTTTTGACATAAATGTTTTAGTGATAATTAAATGGAATTATTGTGACTAACTATTAAAATATATATTTTTTTGTGGAATATATTTTGTATCCACGTATTTCTCTTAAAATTTAAGTAGAACAATTGTTTGTACTAATTAAAAGTTTTTAACTCAGTTGAATGAGTCCTATTTTTTTGTAAAACTTAAATTATTTCGACTGCCGAAGATTTAAGAAGGTACGATAAATATTATAAATTCGAACTACTATATTATGTAAAAGAAAGATGTATCTTATTTATTAGTTGTGTATTTGTTTAAATAGACAATCGAATTGTAACAAAATATGATTACAGTTATTATGCTAAATGAACGTATGCTGTATTTTATTTTCTATTGAACGTCGTGGAATTTGATAACTTGTGTTATGATAACATAAAAAAAATGGTTTATTTTTATTTGTGATTCTGAAATTTACCAAATTTAAATGGCAGTACTATTTTGAAGTTGGATGTTGATGTGAATAAATTAATAATATGATGCAAGATCCAAATTATAAAAAAGGCCGGAATATGACGTCCTTCAACGATGAGGCCACAATATCATCATCCGCCGTATCAATATTTTGGCGGTTACTACTGTAGGTTAGTGCAACTCAGCATTGGCATCAGGTTTTTGGCTGTTGCTATCGTCTATTATACCTGTTTCGACACACCAATAATACAAAATTTTCATTTAATTACTGCCGTATCGCTTCATTATCATTGTTACAACTTGGTTACAGTTATACTTCAACGAATAATTTAACGGGTGTGGTTACAATTGATTACCTTTGGGATTTCAACGCATACGTCAACCATTACTTTTGCCGTATCGCTTCATTATCATTGTTACAACTTGGTTACAGTTATACTTCAACGAATAATTTAACGGGTGTGGTTACAATTGATTACCTTTGGGATTTCAACGCATACGTCAACCATTACTTTTGCCGTATTGCTTCACTATCATTGTTACAAAATTATTACAGTTATCCTGCACGTATAGTTTAACTAGTGTTGGTACAATTTGTCACATTGTTTGGATTTCAACGCATACGTCAACAATTATTCTTTTTGCCGTATTGCTTCACTATCATTGATACAAAATTATTACAGATATACTGCAACGAATAGTTTAACTGGTGTTGGTGCCATTTACTACAAGTTTTGGATTTCAACGCATACGTCAACAATTGTGTTTTGCCGTATTGCGTTCCCATCATTGATACAAATTGTCACCGTTCGATTTCAATAAATAGTTTGGCTAGTGTTGGTACACTTATTTTTGATTTCAACGCATCCTGCCACAACTACATTTCAACGCATTCGGCTTAATTGATTGCAAGTTTATTTAACGTTTCTATGTACCATTTTTTTTTTCTCACAACGTTATCATTGTGTTCAACGTTTTATTCAACAAAATCCTTCAACGCTGATGCTTGCAAGTTTACGGAATGGTTCTACTTGTCATTTGCTGCAACAACGTCATCCATTAACGTTTCTACGTCACGTTTTATTTAATAGAATTGTTTGCTGATTGCCAGTTTATTTAACATTTCTACACAACCATTTATTCATTGTTTATAAGAACAACATTATATAACGCTGCTGACTGCCAGTTTATGGAATGTTCCTACGGGTCAGTCACTGCAACAACAATATTATCGGTTAACGTTTCTAATTAACGTTTCATTCAACAAAATTACTTACCGCTGATGATTGCTAGTTTATTGAACGTTTCTACTCATCATTTTTTTATTCAACAATATTATCATTTAACGTTTCTAATTAACGTTTCATTCAACAAAATTACTTACCGCTGATGATTGCTAGTTTATTGAACGTTTCTACTCATCATATTTATTCAACAATATTATCATTTAACGTTTCTAATTAACGTTTCATTCAACAAAATTACTTACCGCTGATGATTGCTAGTTTATTGAACGTTTCTACTCATCATATTTATTCAACAATATTATCATTTAACGTTTCTAATTAACGTTTTATTCAACAACATTACTTACCGCTGATGATTACTAGTTTATTGAATGTTTCTACTCATCATTTTTCTTCAACAATATTATCAGATAACGTTTCTAATCAACGCTTTATCCATCGAAATTCTCCAACGTGACCAGCGTACCAATGGAAGGCTGATGGAATCGGAATAGGAGGTCAGGAATTAATCGTGGGGTGAGTACACTCAGTTTGTTTTTTTTTTTTATTTTTTTTTTTAATTAAGGTGGGGGGTGTGAATGGGTGTAAAAGGGCGTGTCAGAGATTGAATCGGGACATGCTAGTCGTCGAATGTGTGGGTGAATGTGTGACGTGTGAGTGTGTGGGCGTCTGAGAGTGAATGTGGGGGTTGGGCGTGGTGATCGTGGATCTTTCGCCCATGGCGTCGCCAGAGTCTCCATTTTTCCACTTGTATTTCTTTCCATTTCTGCAGATTTTCGTAAATAGCGTACATTTCTGTATTTGTGCTGAAGTAGCAGGTATTACTCTATCAAACCCGCGATGGCTGAGTCTTAGTCGTGATGGCTTTAAACTACTCAAGGTACGCTTCCTGCTATGCCACTCTCATTGGTTCGCCACTGAGAAAGCGCTTCATTACAAATTGGCGCCCAACGTGGGGCTCCTCTAAGGGTTTCTACAGTGATGTAGGACCCTGGAGGAGTCCCTCCATGTTTACACAAAATTTGAAAAATTTTTTTTTGAAAATTTTTTTTCATGTTAATTTTCAAGTTGCACCCAACAATAGTAAGAGACTCTGGCGGCGTGGAAGCAGTTCCCTGCTTCACACGCGCAGGAGCGAAGGAAGTCTGAGATTCCTCAGACTTTCCTTCGATGGGGTTTTGCGTCCCCACGCCTCCAGCTACAACTCTCCTTTTTGTATTTTGATAACGCAAGGGTGAGAATGGTTCTTCGGAATCATTCTCAATGGGCTTTACAAACCCACGGACCCTAGTAACGGCTGGGTTTCTTACTGGCACGGGGAATGCCGGGGGTGACCGGGTGCCAGGATTAGATATTTGTGAAATGGCGTATACGCCTATCACATCCATCCTGGTCATCTGGCCATGCTCTGGGTTCGCTGTGACAGTGAGATTCTCAGCTGGGCTAACCGCTCCATAACGTTAGAGTCCCCTCCCTGGAGCGTTAGCACCCTATGGTCTGAGTTGTCCGGTTCTCGCGAATGATACTGGGGAACATCTTCTAAAGCAGTTCGATATCAACTGCTGAGGGAAGATGTTCGCCCAGCCTTCATGTCGCGAGTTAATTGGATTAACTCAGATCATAGCACCTCGCCCGTATGTGTTGGTGGTGTGGATCGCAGTTGGCAGGTGTTGATGATCGAATGGTGGTCCAGAGGATTTATCTTCTGGCCATCCCGTCAGCACTTGTCAGCTGGGTGAGATCCCATCAGCACATACCCCTTCTTATTCCTTTCCCACCCTACCTTTTCCCATCCTTTTACCTCCGCTCTTCTTCCCTTCTCCTTTCTGATTTCCCATCCTTTAACGTAGCATAATTTTACTTTTCTTTGGTCCCAAACAAACAAAAACATCTTAAAACAACAACAAATAATGAAAGACCGGCGATCACCCCTTCCAGCCCCATGTGTGGTGAACTTCCCCCAGGATTGGTCCGTCTGTCCTCCGTCCACAAATAAATAAATAACAAAAAAAAAAAAAGGAAAATAAATATTTATTATTGTGTAAATAGCAAATAAATAAATATAATAATAAATAAATAAATAGAATAACCAATAAATAAATATAATAATAAATAAATAAATATTTAATAAAGAAATAAATAAGTATTTATTAATTAAATAGTTAATAAATACATAAGACGGCAAAACAGCTGATAATATTGGGAACTAAATTTTTTTTTTCAATATATTTTAGATGCCAGCACAAAAAAATAAATATTAAACAAATAGATTATACATCAAGAATACGTATTTAAACCAAATATAGGAATTAATAATATATCAAATAAGGAAAACGAAGAGTATTCAACTCAAATAAATAAGCATCAAGAATAAGAAAATTATAACGGAAAACCAAAAATTTTATTCACCAATTTAAAGCTAACCTGGATAGAAGACTACAATTCGATTAATATTAGGTATAGATTGTTAGATTTAATCTTGTTTGTATATTTTCGTTTAAGGCATGATAGGCTAAGTTTTTTTGTATTTTTGTTAAATTTTGAAACACATTTGCTTGTCGAACCGGTAGGCTTGCCGCTCTCCATATTCTTTTTTTTGTTATTCGTTAACTTTCGAGTACCGGGAACCGCTGGATTTGCCCGAAATTGGATCCAGACTTTTTCGATATTTCCACCGCTTTCAATAGTATAGCATACGCACTTGCTCTCAATATTTCATTTATTTATTTTTAATTTTTTTATTGTAATCCACCGTCAGCAATAGCATAGTTTATTGATTTTCTCTTCCCCCTCCACCTTCTCGCAATTGGTCAGATAACGCGCAGCTGTTTGAGGTTTGAATAACGGAAATTCCATATAGCTCTTTGAATTCTGCTTTAATATATTTGAAGTAAATATTGTAATAAAATAATTTTATTTTTATTAATAATTAAATTGTTTATTTGGCTTCAGCGCTCGCATTGATAGTGTATCAATTTTCTTTTCGCTCTCCATATACTTGCCTTTATTGGTCTGGCCCTGTGCGGCGGTTTGAGTATTCATAATGTCTGCCACTGATAAGATTGACGTTCTGGATAGGTCCAGCTCTTGTGCTGTTTGTCAACACGAAATAGTGCCGGCCGACGTAAAACTTCTCACTCGGTGTAACCATCTCTTTCATGACATCTGCCTCAACGACTGGTTGTTGCAGAATCGCACCTGCCCAATTTGTCGAGCCGCTTGTGAGCGTGCAGAATTACAGAGGTTGCCTCGAGGGATAGATAAAAATAATTATACAATAGTGCCACCCCCACCACGACCTGTGACTCGATCTGTTACCGCAGGTTGGCAACGTCGTTCCAGTACCGGAAATCAGCCCTCGTCCACGCCTTTGGCAAACCGTCTTCCACCATCTCGACTCGCCGATGAAGTGCGAGTGAATATAGCTCAACGATCTCCCATATATGGTGCCGCTGCAGCGGAAGATCACGGTTTTCAGGAAGCGGTAAATGCACACATCGATCAGGAAATTTCGAGAATTAATCACTCAATGATGCAATCACGTGCTCCAGCACCGGAAGTGTTGTTACCTCTAGCACCAATTGCAGTATCACCCACCACCCCGCGTCATTCATCGGTTCATTCAAATTACACGCCAGTAAATGCGTTTGTGCAAAATAATGTACCAGCACCACCAATGTTCGCTGAACCTCATCCTGCTCTTGCTCCAGCTAGAATGAGAACACATCTCGATCAGCACTCTACCACAGTTAGAAATTGGAACGTAACGTTCTCAGGCAGACCCGATGGTCTGGATGTTGAAGCATTCATCTTCAGGATAGAGCGGCTGACAGAGATGTGTTTAAATAACGATTTTACTATTGTCACCCGTTGTCTGTACCTGTTATTCACAGATCGAGCAGCTGATTGGTTCTGGAGATATTTTCGCCAGAACCGACAGCTTATTTGGACTGACTTATGTCATGCTCTTCGAATAGAATTTCAGGACAGGCAGACGGACGAAGAGGTAAAGGAGCGGATGAGGGCCAGGAAACAGCGGCCCACTGAATTGTTTGATGAATTCCTACAATCAATTTATCGACTGGCCGATAAACTTCGGGTACCGATGTCGGACGCAGAGTTGTTATCCTTGATACGCAACAACTTACGATTGGAAATTAGAAGGGAGCTACTATATGTTACCATTTATGGACTGGAACATCTGCGCCAGCTCTGCCGTGATCGTGAAAAATTATGGGCCGAATCAATAACCAGACCACGAGATTATAATATTAGACCATCTAGACCGGTGTCAGAAGTGGACTTGGATCGTGAATTCTCACAAATTCAAATTAGCGAAATGCCAACTGAATCGCTACCAATTGCATCCAACGAACTCGCGGCAATACAGCCCGCCCCTAATATGAGACGAATAACCAGTTCAACTATTTGTTGGAACTGTAAACGACCTGGTCACCGGTGGCACGATTGTCGTGAATCACAGCGTTTGTTTTGTTGGGGATGTGGAAAAGACGATGTGTTATGTCCTAATTGTGAAAATTGTCAGGGAAACCGAAGGGGGGGCCAGAATCCCAACACCTTTTCTCGCTCCCAGGACCTGTCTTAGAATCATCTGAGACCAAATTCGATTTATCTCCTGATCCCTCGGTTGTGTCATCTACCACTCCCACTAACCTATTTGTACCCGATACACGGTCGAACCGAACCTCAACTTCCAATCTGATAGAACACCCGTTAATTACTACTTCGGTTACATTAGTACCCACTCATGATACTAATGTGAAATTATTGAAACGAACACCCGATCATACTGAACCGCCTCCATTATGGACCAAAATCAAATCGTTCCAACAACGATTGAACGAATACCTGGAAATACGCGCAACCATATTTGTCGATTCATTATCCTCTTTGAAACTTCCATCGCGCTCTGCGCTCCGTTCTCGTATTTATTGGCAACAACGACATCTGTTTAAATCCAAAACCATTTCCTCCATTGTGAAATTGGCCAACGATGTGAGATCTTATGCCACCGTGTCAATATTGGGTAAACAACATACTGGACTGTTGGATAGTGGAGCGTCTTTGACTGTAATTGGTGGTGATTTTGCTACAGAAATCATACAGACTCCAGACCTTCTGACTTATTCGTCTGCAGTAGTTCGTACTGCCGATGGCCAAAGACAGAAGATCTTGGGGTTTATAAAGACAAAGATTTCATTTATGAACCAAGTCAGAACCCTGGACGTCTTCGTTATCCCGTCTTTAACTCAAGATCTATATCTAGGTATAGATTTCTTTAACGCTTTTGGTTTGTTTAACCCGATATTTAACTTACCTACATTTTCGACTACGAAGTCAGGGATTTCAGAATTGTCTATGGACAATCAAGCACGTCTACAAAACACTATTCAGCTTCTACCATCATTTTCAAAAATGGGTCTGGGTCGAACACATTTGTTGGAACACGTTATTGATGTGGGGACTGCAGCTCCCATCAAGCAACGACACTATCCAATATCGCCCGCCATTGAGAAACTGATGGGAGAAGAACTGGATAGGATGTTGTCTCTGGGTATTATAGAGGTTTCAAACAGCCCATGGTCAAGTCCGGTGGTCTTAATTCGCAAACCTGGGAAGAATCGTCTTTGTTTGGATAGTAGAAAGGTCAATACAGTTACTAAGAAGGATGCTTACCCCCTTCCACAGATAGATGGGATCTTGAGTCGTCTGCCACAAAGTAATTTCATTTCCAGTTTGGATCTGAAAGACGCTTTCTGGCAGATACCGTTAGAAAAACACTCCCGAGAGAAAACTGCTTTTACGGTCCCAGGGCGGCCATTGTATCAGTTCGTAAGAATGCCTTTCGGACTGTGCAATGCGCCGCAAACGATGACTAAATTGATGGATCAAGTAATTCCTCCTCATCTCAAGTCGTGCGTCTTCGTATACTTGGATGATCTTCTAATAGTTACAGATACCTTTGAGGCCCATCTGAAACTGTTAGAAGATATCTCCCAGTGTCTTAGACGTGCGAACTTGACGATAAACGTGGAAAAAAGTAAGTTTCTCTTGCCGGAGGTAAAATATTTGGGATATGTTGTGGGAGGTGGTACGTTGAAAATTGATCCTGATAAAACTCTAGCTATTTCTGAATTTCCTACACCGCGTACGTCCAAACAGATTCGACGTTTCCTGGGTATGGCGGGTTATTATCGCCGTTTTATATCTGATTTCTCTGCTATGTCCTCTCCAATATCAGATTTGTTGAAGAAAAATTCTAATAAATTCGTATGGACACCCGAAGCTGAAATAGCATTTGTAAACCTCAAAAATGCTCTCATCTCAGCACCAGTCCTCATAAACCCCGACTATACTAAACCCTTTACTCTCCAGTGCGACGCTAGCAACGACGGTATAGGTTGTGTATTAATGCAGTGTGACATGGACGGTATGGAACATCCCATAGCGTACATGTCCAAAAAGCTAAATTCTGCGCAGCGCAATTACTCCACTAGTGAGAAAGAGTGTCTAGCCGCCGTACTGGGAGTAAAGAAATTTAGAGCGTATGTCGAGGGCCAGGCCTTTAAGATCATAACTGACCATGCTTCATTAAAATGGTTGATGCAACAAAAAGACCTTTCTGGTCGATTGGCTCGTTGGAGCTTGAAATTGCAGGGTTACGTCTTTGATATTGAGTACCGAAAAGGAAAATTAAATACTGTTCCTGACACTCTATCAAGACGTGACTCTGTCGATATCATTTCTGAACTATGTCCAGTGCCTGAATTAGATCTTAATTCCCCTTTCTTCAACACTTCTCGATATTTGGAGTTGGTAAATCTGGTTACCGAAGCAGACGGTACATTGCCTGATCTGAAAGTAATTTCTGGTCGGGTTTATAAACGATTGGCTTGTTTGGATCTTGACATTCCTTCAGAGGGTGAGGTCTGGAAATTGTGGTTACCTGAGGAATACACTGACGAGTGTATTGCAAGGGCCCACAATCCTCCTACCTCATCTCATGGAGGTCTAGCAAAAACCTTGTTTAACATTCGAAAATTTTACTATTGGCCTCGTATGTATACCCAGGTTAAATCGTACATCGGAAATTGTAAGACCTGCAAAGAAATCAAAGCGACTAATGTTCCACTTCGTGCTCCCATGGTTTCTCAGATGAAAACAGAACGAATTGGTCAGCGATTGTATATCGATATTCTTGGCCCTTATCCTCGTTCAAAGGCCGGGAATATCGCTATTCTGGTAGTATTAGATCATGTTACTAAATATCCATTTTTATTTCCTTTACGGAAACTAACTGCTGAACCAATTTGTCATCTATTGGCTACCAATGTCTTTCACGTATTTGGTTGTCCCGAAGTTATTGTGTCCGATAATGGGACGCAGTTTAAGTCTAAACTATTTGAAGATTTCTTGGCGAAGCACGGAGTGAAACATACACTACTAGCGTTATATTCACCTCAAGCTAACGCTTCGGAACGGGTAAATAGAAGTGTTTTATCTGGTATTCGAGCCTATTTAAAGGAGGAGCATTCTAAATGGGATCTACACTTGAGCGAGATCGCTTGTGCACTACGTTGTTCCCTGCATCAAACACTTAAATGTTCCCCATATTACGCAATGTTTGGAATACCTATGGTGACTCATGGTTCGTCATATGAACTGCTGAGACGATTGAATAGTCTTCATGATCCAGGTGAAACGATTCTGCGACCTGATCATCTTAATAAGATTCGAATTCGAATTCTTGATTTAACTGCCGAAGCGTTTGTCAAAAGTGCTGAAAGATACAATTTACGTGCTCGAGTAACTTTGTTTAAACCAGGTGATACGGTGTTCCGAAGGAACTTTATTTTGAGTGACGCCGGTAAGAAATTATCTGCTAAACTTGCACAGAAGTTTATTGAGACCAGAGTAATAAGGTTGGTAGGTAGCGCTGCTTACGAACTGGAGGACCTGGTTTCTAAACGTAGAGGTGTTTATCACTCCAAGGACATTCGTGCCTAACATCGGCAATAATTTTTTTCTGTCAGTATGATAGTAACTTACGTGCGTGTTTCACCGCCATGGTAAGTCAAGATTATCGACGACCATAAAGTATGAGGGTAGTTTCATCTTGAATTCACAGTTCAGTGAGTGTGTATCAACTTTGGTGTTCGGGTCTTGTTTCAAAAATTGTTTTTTTTCTGTTTTGACTATTTATAAGTGCAAATTCCGTGATTGAACGTATTTGAATTTGGTTCAGTTGGTTACCTTGAATCTATATGAACAACCTTCCGAGTCACTTGGACGGAAGCGTACAACAGTGTGGCCCGGCTAGCGAGTCGGAGACGCATGAGACTCGTGTTAGTTCAGGTGTGGGTTGCGAGCCTGCATAACGTAAAAACGAAATTGTGTCGGATGTTTCATTAAAGAAGTCGGTCCCACGGTGTTTTTTCCTTTCGATCTGTAGCAGATTGAATCAATTTTTATTGTGACTTTAGAGTCTCGGGAACCCCCAGATCTGCCCGAAATTGGGTCTGGAAGAAGTTAGTTATCCACCGCTTGCAATAGAGTAGAATACTGATTTTATCGATACCCCTCCCAAAAGTTTTTTTTTATTCTTAGATACTTTGTTACTGTGTTTCTGTTAAGACTGAGTTTGTAATACTGATCGCATTGATTGCTAATCTGTGGTACGTCGAGGTGCTTCACCAAGCTAATATGTATATACAAGGTCTATTGGCGACCAGCCTATGCCTTTTTCAACTTCTTTTTGGTCGTGAGTGCTCTTCCAAAAAGCACTTGCTCTGTAATGGATAGTCTGGGCTAATGTCTGAACCCAGTATATTATAGTCTCAGATTTATTGGTTTTCATTTTTTTTTATTCACCTGTACCGCGCGTAATAGTTTCCCATCCATTCACCTTCAATAGCCGTATTTTTATAGTCCCCGTAACCCGTAGTTCCTTATTTTTCCTAGACCCCATTTAAATTTTCAATAGTTGGACCGACCATATGTGAGAAAACCAAAAGATTTTTGCACTGATTACGCTGGTTTGATATGTTAATTAATCTAATATAAGATTGGTTGGTTTTAATTAATTAATAATTATCTTTAAAGATCATCCATATTTTTATTTTACAACACCCTAAAAATGACGTGCGCTATGGTTACATTCAATATACTATTAAAGTTTGAATTCTCTAAACATCAACCGTAATTAAACAACTAATTTTTTTTTGAACCCTAAGTCGGCTGTGCGTATTTTTCCAGTCATCAACATTCAACGATTTAATATCTCGTTTTTGTTAAACATTCTATTGTCTTATTTTCTTTCAAAATGATTTTTCCGTTTCACTATAATGTGATTCTGGATTATAGTTTTGCATTTGATTCATTTTGAATTCAATGGTGAATGTTGTTGATGTGTCGGAAATATTTTGTGTTACAACCTTGTCGTTGTGCAATAGTATCAAATAACGAACGGTTTTGTGTAATTTTGAAAAATTCCCAACAATTGAAAACTTGATGGAAATTAATTTCCAAAACACCGTATTCGAGTTTTTTCGAGACAAAAATTTTTGGCTATATAATACGGCTCTGTCAATTATTAAAATCTCTTAGTTTATTACATTTGCGTGGTGATGGTTATGGTCACATAGTCATTCCGTCCGGTTGACTTTCAAAAATCATAGTGCAAGTTATTTGTGAGTTTAAATTTAAAACAAAAAAAAAAAATTTTATATGTTGTGTGCCGTTCTGAATCATACAAAGAAAAAAAAATTAATGAATTTGTAAAATTGTTAACGCAAAAAAAAAAAATCTTTATATGTTTGTGTTGTGCCCACTATAATAATGTGCCGTAAAATCAACAAGCAAAAAATTGCATTAAATCTACGTAGTACAAAATATTATAATCAATATTAAATTTGGTGAGTGCCAATATTTCCATTAGTTGAATTTGTTTGTATTTAGTATCACTGAGTTAGTCCAATTTAGTCAAGAATTTATATGTGCAAGTTAAAACAAATTGATATGTTTTGTGACGTAACGAAAACTGTACGCGCGCTATCATCCTAATGTTAATTATTTTTGACATAAATGTTTTAGTGATAATTAAATGGAATTATTGTGACTAACTATTAAAATATATATTTTTTTGTGGAATATATTTTGTATCCACGTATTTCTCTTAAAATTTAAGTAGAACAATTGTTTGTACTAATTAAAAGTTTTTAACTCAGTTGAATGAGTCCTATTTTTTTGTAAAACTTAAATTATTTCGACTGCCGAAGATTTAAGAAGGTACGATAAATATTATAAATTCGAACTACTATATTATGTAAAAGAAAGATGTATCTTATTTATTAGTTGTGTATTTGTTTAAATAGACAATCGAATTGTAACAAAATATGATTACAGTTATTATGCTAAATGAACGTATGCTGTATTTTATTTTCTATTGAACGTCGTGGAATTTGATAACTTGTGTTATGATAACATAAAAAAAATGGTTTATTTTTATTTGTGATTCTGAAATTTACCAAATTTAAATGGCAGTACTATTTTGAAGTTGGATGTTGATGTGAATAAATTAATAATATGATGCAAGATCCAAATTATAAAAAAGGCCGGAATATGACGTCCTTCAACGATGAGGCCACAATATCATCATCCGCCGTATCAATATTTTGGCGGTTACTACTGTAGGTTAGTGCAACTCAGCATTGGCATCAGGTTTTTGGCTGTTGCTATCGTCTATTATACCTGTTTCGACACACCAATAATACAAAATTTTCATTTAATTACTGCCGTATCGCTTCATTATCATTGTTACAACTTGGTTACAGTTATACTTCAACGAATAATTTAACGGGTGTGGTTACAATTGATTACCTTTGGGATTTCAACGCATACGTCAACCATTACTTTTGCCGTATCGCTTCATTATCATTGTTACAACTTGGTTACAGTTATACTTCAACGAATAATTTAACGGGTGTGGTTACAATTGATTACCTTTGGGATTTCAACGCATACGTCAACCATTACTTTTGCCGTATTGCTTCACTATCATTGTTACAAAATTATTACAGTTATCCTGCACGTATAGTTTAACTAGTGTTGGTACAATTTGTCACATTGTTTGGATTTCAACGCATACGTCAACAATTATTCTTTTTGCCGTATTGCTTCACTATCATTGATACAAAATTATTACAGATATACTGCAACGAATAGTTTAACTGGTGTTGGTGCCATTTACTACAAGTTTTGGATTTCAACGCATACGTCAACAATTGTGTTTTGCCGTATTGCGTTCCCATCATTGATACAAATTGTCACCGTTCGATTTCAATAAATAGTTTGGCTAGTGTTGGTACACTTATTTTTGATTTCAACGCATCCTGCCACAACTACATTTCAACGCATTCGGCTTAATTGATTGCAAGTTTATTTAACGTTTCTATGTACCATTTTTTTTTTCTCACAACGTTATCATTGTGTTCAACGTTTTATTCAACAAAATCCTTCAACGCTGATGCTTGCAAGTTTACGGAATGGTTCTACTTGTCATTTGCTGCAACAACGTCATCCATTAACGTTTCTACGTCACGTTTTATTTAATAGAATTGTTTGCTGATTGCCAGTTTATTTAACATTTCTACACAACCATTTATTCATTGTTTATAAGAACAACATTATATAACGCTGCTGACTGCCAGTTTATGGAATGTTCCTACGGGTCAGTCACTGCAACAACAATATTATCGGTTAACGTTTCTAATTAACGTTTCATTCAACAAAATTACTTACCGCTGATGATTGCTAGTTTATTGAACGTTTCTACTCATCATTTTTTTATTCAACAATATTATCATTTAACGTTTCTAATTAACGTTTCATTCAACAAAATTACTTACCGCTGATGATTGCTAGTTTATTGAACGTTTCTACTCATCATATTTATTCAACAATATTATCATTTAACGTTTCTAATTAACGTTTCATTCAACAAAATTACTTACCGCTGATGATTGCTAGTTTATTGAACGTTTCTACTCATCATATTTATTCAACAATATTATCATTTAACGTTTCTAATTAACGTTTTATTCAACAACATTACTTACCGCTGATGATTACTAGTTTATTGAATGTTTCTACTCATCATTTTTCTTCAACAATATTATCAGATAACGTTTCTAATCAACGCTTTATCCATCGAAATTCTCCAACGTGACCAGCGTACCAATGGAAGGCTGATGGAATCGGAATAGGAGGTCAGGAATTAATCGTGGGGTGAGTACACTCAGTTTGTTTTTTTTTTTTATTTTTTTTTTTAATTAAGGTGGGGGGTGTGAATGGGTGTAAAAGGGCGTGTCAGAGATTGAATCGGGACATGCTAGTCGTCGAATGTGTGGGTGAATGTGTGACGTGTGAGTGTGTGGGCGTCTGAGAGTGAATGTGGGGGTTGGGCGTGGTGATCGTGGATCTTTCGCCCATGGCGTCGCCAGAGTCTCCATTTTTCCACTTGTATTTCTTTCCATTTCTGCAGATTTTCGTAAATAGCGTACATTTCTGTATTTGTGCTGAAGTAGCAGGTATTACTCTATCAAACCCGCGATGGCTGAGTCTTAGTCGTGATGGCTTTAAACTACTCAAGGTACGCTTCCTGCTATGCCACTCTCATTGGTTCGCCACTGAGAAAGCGCTTCATTACAATGTGTTGGATGTGGCTGATTTACTTGTCCAAGATATTTATAAAACACACATTTTTAAAAAAAGATTTTTGATCTGCCCTTACAAATACGACCATAAGAGTGCCGGTTGTTTAAAAAAAAATTTTTTTTTGCAAACTTTTATGTTGGAGCCGCTCACTCAGGAACCTCTAGCTGCAGAATTCTAATTTTAAAGTAAATTGATTAAAAGAATTTTAAAGATTCTAAACCTCTTAACCTTTTTAGAATATTAGTATCCAAACGGCCGTTATAACGGTTTTAAAAAACCAATTTTTTTAGAAAAAAAGACTCTAGTTCCCTAACCACGTGTCGGATTTTGCTGATTCACGAACTCGTTTAAGATATTAATAAAACACACATGGACAGAAAAGTTTTTTGGTCTACCTCAACAAATGCGACCGTGAGAGTGCCGGTCATTTTCGTTATATTTCATATCGTTTATATATATATATATATATATATATATATATATATATATATATATATATATATATATATATATATATATATATATATATATATATATATATATATATATATATATATATATATATATATATATATATATATCTATCTTATATATTAATACGCTAGATTAAAACTTTGTGGAGCATTAGGCTTTTTTATTCGCAGATGGATTCATTTGAAATTTTCACAGCTAACTGATATTAGTGTAACCTATAGTCGGATCCGGATTCAAACAAATCGGATCATAAATAAAAAAGTTATTATATACGGAAAACTTTTTCTATACATATGCATTATAAGTTTACATACATCTTTCTTTTTGCTTTAAAACAATGCTTTAAAATTTTTCTTTTTTATATATTAGCTATCGAACCGAACAACGAATAACAAAAACGAAAATTTTTATATTTATTTTATATTCATTTCAGTCGTCGTATTTATTTTATATTTTAGTCGTCTTTTATCTTTCAAGAAGGACGGTTTTCGATATTTTTCGATTATTTTGTTTTTTATTGATATAAAGATTTTTGAGATATTTTGATATTTGAGTTATTTCATATTTTTGATATATTGATATATTTATTTATTTCGATGCCAAGACTACGTCGTAAACGTCGTTTGGATGTGAGTGGTACATCGAGTCGTCGGAATAAAAGAGATTATATGCGTAATATGCGTAATAATGTTGATTTTATGAATGATGAAATGAATGGTAATAATGATGGAATGAATGCTGAAGCTGATGTTGTTGTGAATGATGAAGTGAATGTTGATGATATGAATGGTGTCATGAACGGTGTCATGAATGGTGTCATGAATGTTGCGAATGATTTAGAATTGAATGTGGTGAATGATGAAATTCCCTTTGTAATTTTGAGAGATTCGTTCAAGTGTGCTTTGAATGTGATTCCAGGTAACTTTGATTCGTATGTTTGTGGTGCTTTGGATATGAGTTGTCATTTTTGTCATGCCAAACATTTTGCAAGAGAAGTTACTTCAAATAATAATGAAGCGTTTTCTTTGTGTTGCCATAAAGGCAAAGTCAATTTACCTCCTCTTTCTGAAAATGCATTTTTCTCTAATATTTTCGAAGGATTGAATTCAAATGATAATGCTATAAAAAAACGTTCTAAACGTTTTCTTTCAAATATTCGTTCCTATAATTCGGCATTTGCAATGATCAGTTCTGAATGTAATATAGCGGATTCTACTGCACGTGGTATTTATCATTTTAAAATTCATAATATTTTTTATCATCGTACTGGTGCTTTAATTCCTGCTTATGGTCGACCTCCAATGTATGCACAATTATATTTTTATGATGTTGATACTGCTGCTAATATGAGAATGAATAGAAATACCAATGTATGTGAAATTTTTCTTATGCGTGAGATAGGTTTTGAGTTAGATCGTGTGAATCCTTTTGTTCGTTCTTTCAAATCAATGCATGAATTTTGTGAAAGACCTGAGAATGTTACTGCTGATGTGTCAATGGTTATAAAAGTTAACAGAGAATGTGATATTCGTCGTTTTAATGATGCTGTTCAAACTGATGTGGCTGCTATTTTTAAAAATGATGATGGTGAACCACCTTTTGAAAGAAATATGATTGTTTTTTCAAAAAATGCAAATGAAATTCGTTCTGTTTCTGTCCTTGATTCTTCTTTGGATCCTTTAGCTTATCCTTTGTTGTTTCCAAATCGTGATACTGGGTGGCACGTTAATATTCCACATAATTTAGTTTCAACTTCACGTGCTAATGTGTCACGTACAAAAGTTACAATGTTGCAATATGCATCTTATCGCCTTGCTATACGTGATGGTTTTAGTCTTTTGCATCGTTCTCAAAAATTATTTCTTCAATGGATTGTTGATATGTATGTTCGTATCGAAGGTACACGGCTTCATTACATTCGTTCAAATCAATCTGCTCTTCGTGCTGATTTGTACAATAATTTAACAGATTTCTTGCATCAAAATCGCAATGGCGATGATAATATGCAAGTAGTTGGTCGTAAAGTAATTTTGCCATCTTCTTTCACCGGTTCACCACGTAACATGTATCAAAATTACTTGGATGCAATGTCTATTGTACAACATTTCGGTAAACCTTCTTTATTTATAACAACTAGGAGGGCCCGGCGTGCTTCGCTACGCTTATAAATAAAGTTTTTGCGTAGACATTTTGTTGACGTAGAAGCAATGATTTCAAAAAGTGGTAATGAGAAATGCTACCATATAATTTTTAATTTTTTTTTTTAAATATATGAATGAAAAATAATCAGAACTCTAGCTGATCAGTTCGGATATATGAAAAATTAGCGATCAAATAAGTTTTCAAGTAAGCTTCGTATGAAAAATTAGCATATGAAAAATTAGCGATCAAATAAGTTTTCAAGTAAGCTTCGCTAATTTTTCATATATCCGAACTGATCAGCTAGAGTTCTGATTATTTTTCATTCATATATTTAAAAAGAAAAATTAAAAATTATATGGTAGTATTTCTCATTATTACTTTTTGAAATCATTGCTTCTACGTCAACAAAATGTCTACGCAAAAACTTTATTTATAAGCGTAGCGAAGCACGCCGGGCCCTCCTAGTATATATATATATATACTAGCGGGACCCGGCGTGCTTTGCTACGCCTATAAATAAAGTTTGTGTATACATTTTGTTTACGTAGCAATAATTTCAAAGAGTAGTAATGAGAAATGGTTTTCAATTTTTTTTTTTTAATATGAATGTAAAAGGAAGGATCAGCACTCTAGTTGATCAGTAAAATATAAAAAATAGTATTATATATAAAACAAAGGATATATAAAAAATACGCGATCAAATAAGTTTTCAGGTGTGTAATCTATTTGGAACATTATACGGAACAAAAATCGATTCACAATTTTTCACAGTGCTCATGCGGTTTAGTATACGCTTTCTTTACCGGTAGGTTACTAAAAACGTTGCAAAAAATTTTGATCGGTATATGATTTTATGGTCAGCAAGGGCAGTAAGAATAGCGACAGTACATTCGATAGAGGTATAGAAGAAGTGATGCAAAAAAGGAATAAAAGAAGTGATGCAAAAAAAATCAAAATTATTTGGAAGTTTTTGTATATGAACTTATAGGATTTGAATTCATAGGATAAGAAATATTTCTATTTAGTCAACATTTTAAGTCATTTTAAAGTCATTATTATTGAATGTTGCAAATCAATGCGAAACTAATATCTTACACACGGTCAATATATTGGCATATATGTTCCAGATATAGACAACATTAATGGAATATTAATTTTTAAGCGATTTTGTGAGTAGTTATTGCTCAAAGTAATTATTAAAAGTATTATTCCCGATAATAAGTAATTATTGTCGGGATTGAACTCACACTCATCAGAGACATTATAGTTCAAAGCCATCTTACAGACTCAGCCACAGTGGATGAAACAACAACGAAACATATTTCAATTTTCATGTTCAGATAATTTCTAAATTGAAACTTCATTATCGCATATTTATTTAAATTGAATTCTTCATCTGTGATTATACAATTGTAAATTGTATTTGTTCCCGACACGAAACACACAAAAACTGTTTTAAAGAAGATTTTCTGAGAGAAAATAAAAAATGCTTTAAAATTGCAAAGCTCATGTGAATTAAAATAATTACTTTAGCTTAATCACTCTAAAAACTTTATTTATTTTACACCAAATAGTGTAAAACTTTTGTTTATTTAACATTGTACCCGTCGCATATTGTCGGTATCTCATAAGAAAGAAAATTCAAGAAAAGTCGTTTTGAGTTGTTGATGGTCATTGCAAAAGCGATTCGCACTGGAAACTAAACGTTTGAATTGAAACGCCATAACTGTTGCGATCATTGAAATACGTAGCAACAGTACATCTTCCACTTTGAATTTTCCATTCAAAATTGTAGCTTCAACGACATTGTTCATCATCTTTTTCACCTAAAATTTCCAAAAAAATGTGCTATTTCAAAATATTTGACATATTATTTTAATAAAATATTATAAATTCATTTTTCTATTTCATAAAATTATATTCAACGAAAAAAACATTGATCAAAGCAAGCTTCGCGCATAAACCGATATTTAAAGAAAAACCAATTAAAATAATTATCACCAATCACCAATGAAAAAATAATACACGACAATTGGAAAAAGCAAGCGTTGTGTATTTGGAAAACTTTAACATTGAAACCAATTTTTTAAATACAAATACGGCACCATCTATTGGCTAACCCAAATTTATGAGGCGTATATCACACTATCAAATATATTGGTCAATAAAAAAAATTTGACATGAAATTGGAGAGTTGACGTTAACTTTAACTTAACCGTAACTTAAGACTCTATACAAAATTTTGATTTAAGGTTGGTAAGAAATTACGTATTCTTTGATGTTTGATTTGATATTAGTTTTGCTTTTGTAATCAATTTTATAAATCAATCAATACTTTAAAAGTAACAAACTGATTTCACAATCGAAATTTAAAAATATGGAGGGGCTGAAATCTCACAGCTCTGAGATATCAAGACTTCGGTCTGGGTTAAAGATTTTGATATAGTTTTCGGCAAAAAACTTTTATGAGGACATGGTTTTTAGTTTTGGGCAGCGATGTATATCAAACATAACTCTTTGTTAAAGTACAAGCATTTTTTATCTCAGTTTAAAAATTTACTACACAACTAACACGAAACATCAATACGTTGCCAGAAAATTATAATCAAAATTCCAAAAATATTGTAAAAATTAAATAAAGTCAAACTTTTTCAAAATTCCAAAAATATTCCAAAAATTAGAATAAAATCAAATATTTAAATTTTTTCTAAATTCCAACATTTCAAAAATTCTTAAAAATTCAAACTTTTTCCACAATTCTAAAAATATTGCAAAAATTATTACAAAATCAAAAATTGAAAATTTTTTCAAAATTCCAAAAATTATAATAATATCAAAAATGTAAAATTTTTCAAAATTCTAAAAATATTTCAAAAATTCTTACAAAATCAAAAATTAAAACTTTTGCCGATATTCTAAAAATATTGCAAAAATTATTACAAAATCAAAAATACAAACTTTTTCAAAATTCCAAAAATATTTCAAAAACTATAACAAATTCAAAAACTTCCATGTCTAATTTCATTTTCAATTACATTTACGTCATAAAAACAGCTGCATTTTTTTTCCAAAAAATTGGCTAAAAAAATAAATGAAATCATTTTTTGACACACTTGACATTATTTTTTGACAAACTTATAATGCCATAATTCTCTATAATAATAATAAAATATCATGTCATACAAACTATTAATTTTATTGTTTTCTAATAAAAATGGGTAAAAAATAAATAAAAACATTTCTTTTGACACACTTGACAACATTTTTTGACAAACTTATAATCCATAATTCTCAATAATAATAATAAAATTTCATTTCAAAGAAACCATTTTATTTTTTTCAAAAAAAAAGGGTAAAAAACTAAATAAAAATCTTTTGACACACTTGACAACATTTTTTTGACAACCTCATAATGCCATAATTCTTAATAATAATAATAAAACTTCATTTCAAACAAACAATTCATTTTATTTTTTTTTCCAAAAAATTAGGTAAAAAAATAAATAAAAATCTTTCTTTTGACACACTTGACAACATTTTTTTGACAAACTTATAATGCAATAATCTAGTTTTTGATCTTACATACCAATCCCGACCATCAGGATTTCTCCAAATTTAATGTTCCTACTCGTAATCACTTAAAATGAACGTTTTTTAAGCCAAAAATATGAAAATTTGCTATTTTTGACACACATAATGATTTTTTTGACACACTTCCGGTACAGTTATCGAACACAGCGTCCTTTCAGACCTGTCCCTTGTGAATACCTATTTTAGAAAAAAAAAAATTTGAAATCCCTCCAGCGGTTTTCCCTGCAGCGTAGGTAATGACGGCCGGCAGACAGACATACATTTTTTTTTTTTGCTTTTTTAGAATCAGTAGGTCCTAAAACGTCGAGAAATGTCAAAAAAAGTGGGGGTAAGAATTTCACTTTGAGCTCATGAATGTAATACTTAGGTCTTTCAGACCGAAGTAATAATAAAATTCGAAATAAACATTTGATACAAAATTTAAAAATAAAAAACTTTATTTTCATATTAATTTCATGGTAATATTTGGCTTTAATTAAAGTCGCTCTTTTTATATCTTTTGCATTTTTTAATAAATAAAATTTTATTTTTATCGACACTTGCAATTAAATATTAGTTTTCTTCAGTTTTTATACTAAACGTCAAAAAATCCTGAAGATAGAATGAAATGAACTTTACGTTAAGTTAACGTTAAGTTTACGTACCGACTATAAATGTTCAAGTGCATTTTCATACATTTGTACTTGACGTTAAGTTAAAGTTACCGACTATAAATCAAGCATAAAGGTTGTAAAACAAACTTCGCTAGTTTTTCATCCAGTTTGGATGACAATTTTTTTTACCTCTAATCGTTCTATTTTAATTAGCAATACGTATAAGAATATTTTTCAATTTGATATTGATTTTTGTAAATTAACATTGAAGACCAATGAAAAATTTAAAAAAATAAAAAAATAAATTTAAATTATTGTTTTCTTTATTTTTACTCTTATTTTTATTCAAACTTTATAAAAACCAATACACTAATTTTTTACAGATTTCGATACTTTATAGCACTACTATAATTAATATATAACCTCCACAAAATTGTTAATAATCTTTGGTAACGTATTTGACATAGCATGATATGCTTTTCGTTTATTATCAAAGATAAAACAAAACTTTTTTACTAAAACATATTTGATAGTCTAATAATGGCCTTATATGAAGTTAAGGCGCGCTATACACCTGAGCTAAACTATGCAAAATATGCGAACTATGTTTTTAAAAAATAATGTATAAAACGTAATTATAGAAAAAAACATTACCGAAACAAAATATTTAAAAAAGAAAAGAAAAACGGAAACATTACATTTTTTTGAAAAAACTTTATTCGCATTAAAACATTACTTTTTTAAAAACATAGTTCGCATATTTCGCATATAGGCCAGGAAAAATAGTATTTTAACAACAAAAAAATTCGTTACAGCAAACTGACAGCGGGATATTGTAGAACACGATATTGTAAAAGAGGGAAACATAAATCGAATCAGCAGCTGCTATCCGGGGGAGAATGGGGAGGGTTTTTAGGGGTTGAAAAAGGTTTTTCGTGATTTCTGGCTAAACCGTGCATCCTATCAAAAAGAGTTATATGTAAAAGTTGTTGGGAACAAAAAGAACTACACTTTTCGTACGGACCATTTTTACCCTCACCTCAACATTTTTCGAAAAAATGCGAAAAACCGATTTTTTTCTTTTTTCTTGTTTTCTTTTACAAAAAAAATTTTATGAAGTTCAAATTTTGGAAAAAGATACCTCCATTTATTGGAAAAAGGCAGCAATTTTTTCGGAGGGAAATATTTAGACGTTGTTGTTAAAATTAATTTTTTTCAATTTTATCAATTTTCCCGCCTTTTTGTCCATAGATTTATACTTTTTTTACCATTTATCAAAAATAGACGTAAGAACGAGTAAATGAGTCAAAACTGAACTCTTTAGGAGGCGTAGTTTTAAGAGGAATCGCAGTTAAAAATTTGGTTTTTTTTTCAAAAAAATTAATTTTAACAACAACGTCTAAATATTTCCCTCCGAAAAAATTGCTGCCTTTTTCCAATAAATGGAGGTATCTTTTTCCAAAATTTGAACTATATATATATATATATATATATATATATATATATATATATATCAGTGGCGGATTAAGAGGTCAGGGGGCCCTGGGGCGGGCAAAATTTTGGGGGCCCTTTATCCTCATTTTCTAAAATTGATTACAAAAAAAACGGTCCTCAGCTTCCAGAAAAACCCTAGTAAATTAAAGTATTTTCAAAAATTCATTTTTGATGACAAAAAAACAGAACTGAATTTTTGATGATTCAAAACTGCATGTCTGAAATCAGAACTGTGAAAAACGATAACAATTACAACCCCCTTAAAAAATCTCTGGAATAGATGTATACAATTTTTATGTAGACTGGAGTATGATAGCGTAGTGTAGTATGGTCACTGATTCATTTTTTTTTTTTATTTCCTCTCATCTCACATTTTTACCTGTTACGCATAGTTCACACCAATTTCTCGTTCATCCGTAATCTATAGCCATATTTTCGTATAGTTTCCGTTCCACATAGTTTTTTATAACAACACCATTAACCATAATATTTTGTTTTACAATCCCCTAATATTGGTTCATACTGCGTTTTCACCAGCGTTATTTCACCATACTACATAAATTTGAATTCTCCGGACCTTAACCGTAGTTGCTCTAAAATATTTTCAAACCTCAAACAGCTGTGCATATTTGTCCAATCGTTTTAATATCTACAAACTATTAGCCTGCAGACAGTTTTGTCATTATCTTTAAAAAGTAGTAAATTTCTTATTTAGTTAATGTTAACAATTTCACTTTCCGCTATAAATCTAGATTTCACTGTAATACGGTTGTAATTTATTGGTTCGTCGTACGTAATCATCATAAAAGCGATTAAAACTATGTTTAATCCATTCAAATATATTAATATTTCTTCCAAATACGTTGTGAATAACTTATTTCGTGAAGCTAACTTGTAATTTTTACATACTGCAAAGTCACAATCAGTAATTATTTTAAAACGGAAAATGTACTAACATTATCTTGCATATTTCACCTACAACGAAATTGGTAGCGAAATTTTCGAAGTTAAACAACTATATAAGAGATGAAATTGTCTCGCTCTTTCTCTTAGTCTACAATTCTATTCAATTGATTTGATGATCGTAGTGGTTGTTTTTGCGGATATTTATTGTATTCAATCAATTTGTAAATCAAACAATAAATTTATTTTAATAAAGAACTTATATTCGGAAAAATGAATTTGAATTAATTACAGCACGAAATAATTTTATAATTTTTAATCTTATCTGTTTGAAGACTCGAATTAAAGAGAGCGATCTTATTTTATCTTGTTTACATTACAGTTATAATTCCCAGTAAAAAAATATTGCGACGCTGATGCATAGGCTGACTTCACCACAGCTCTGGAAACATAGTGTTCTGGATATATAATGAGCTAATATCCATAAAATACTTTAATTAAAAGCTAACCAATATTATGGACTTCGTAGTTCTAATAATAAAAATATTAAAGCAGGCAGTAGTATCCCAACAAACATAAATTCTGTTGTACGAGAAAAAGTAAACAAAACTTTTATCGGAAGTGACAAAGCGGAAGTTGGGATGCAGAACTGTTGTAAACCGTACTAAATGTGTATGTACCAAATTTCATCCAACTCGATTATCAGGTACAGAAGTTATTGAGCTTCCAAAATAACAGGTGCTTGGAGGACCCCCTACCACTTTGTTCACTATCGCTAAAAAACTAATCAGTTCCTTGCCATACATATTTGCATCTTTTTGCAAAGTGTAATCAAAATTGGTTCACGAACGAATGCTGTGTGCTCCCAACAAACATTGAAAAAATGATGACACAGTAAATAGGTGCTCGGGAGACCCCGTACCACTTATCCCAATATTGTCCAAAAACTAATCAGTTCCTTGTCATTTAAGTTTCCATCTTTTTCCAAAGTGCCATTAGAATTGATTAATGAATGAAGTCTGTATGCTCCCAAAAAACTTTAAAAACAAAGTGTGAAAAGTCAGCAGTTGTATGGTAGATCCCCCGCCACTTTGATCAATGTGTCCCAAAAGATGATAATTATCTTTTCACACTAATTGGAACCCTATTCCATAAGTTTCATCATAATCACTTCATTATTGTAGGCTGTAGTGTGCATAAAGACACTGAAAAAACTTCAAAAAAGTACAAAAAAATTTTTTTACCGGAAGTAAAAAACCGGAAGTTGGGATGCAGAACTATTTTAAACCGTACTACATACTCATGTACAAAGTTTCATCCAATTCGCTTATAAGGTACAGAAGTTAAAGAGCTTTCAAAAAAACAGGTGCTCCAGGGACCCCCACCACTTTGTTCACTATCGCTCAAAAACTAATCAGTTCTTTGTCATACATGTTTGCGTCTTTTTAAAAAGTGTGATCAAAATTCATTAACGAATGAATGTTTTATGCTCCCAACAAACATAAAAACTTTGTGGAAAAAACCACCTGTTGTATGGTGGACCCCCCAACCCTTTATCCTAACCCTTTATCCAGCTCCAAAAGCTGATAAAATCTTTCTCATGTTATTTAAAAGCTTTTCGCAACGTTTCATGAAAATCGATCGGTAATTGTAGGCTACAGTAGGGATAAACACCTGAAAAAAAACTTTTTAACCGGAAATGACAAACCGGAAGTTGGTATGCAGAAATATTGGAAACAGTACTAAAACCTTATATACTAAGTTTCAATAAGATCATAGCCCAGGATCAGAAGTTATTCAAGATTTAAACTTAGAGGTGTTCGGGAGACCCCCCGCCATTTTGTCCAAATTTGAAATGAATCCAGATCTTCCATTTTCAAGTGAACCTGTATCATTTGCCAAAGTTTCATCAAGATCCTATGCAGAAAATTCACACAACCACCCACCCACCCACTCACCCACACACCCACACACAGACGTACACCAAATTTTTTTTGGCTATTTAGATAGAGGATGGTCCAAAACAAAAGAAAAAATAAAATTTGGGGTATGTAAGATTTTTTTTTTTCACGATAGATTGCATTACTTCACACAATTTAAAATTGTGGTGAAGTAAAAATATCCTATATAACATTTAAATTATACCGATAAATTATACCAAATAACTTTAGCTACATCCCAGTTCCATGTCAAATATTTAGTTTTACGCAAAATTCTACGCTACGTTTTGTTTTTCAATCATTTTATACCTATAAATAATATTTTAATAAAAAATGTGTCTCTGCTCTAAATTATAAATCATTTGGTACGATTTAAAGAATAATATGACTGTCATCTATCTGCAATTACAATAAGCATTTATTGTGTATTCTTTTGTTTCTAAAACAAAAAACATTTATAATAAATTTGAAGTTTAAAATTAAGTAACCAGCGCGGCGATATATGTATATACAAAATATATAAATATATTTATATATTATTACTTAATAACTATTTAAAAGTAATTTGTAGCCATGTATAGGGTATGTAAAAATTTATTATAATTTATTTTAATGTTCTAATGCAACGAATTTGTTTAAATAAAATTTTTTATTTATTTCTAGGTTTCAAATTTCAATTGACAGTTGGATTTTCGGATTTTAACAAGAAATTAAAAGTTACAACTTAAAACTTAGAAATTTGCAAGAAATTAAACTGTAACCGTTTCATAACAATGAATGTTTTCTAATAATGTATTTTTTTCAATATGTAATAAAGAAAAAATCTTTAATTTTATTTGTTTTATTTTTGTCTATCAAAAAATAATATTATTTGAAATAATTTTTTCTACTGCTTTTTCGACTTTTCCCCACCAGGGGTCTTACTGAAGTTAGTTCTAGTTGTTTTCAAAGATGGCGAAAATGTGTTTTATTAAAGATTCTCTCCTTTCTAAATGGTATAGCGGTAGACAATTTGGACATTTCCTATACAAATCTAACGCTAATCTAACGCTAGATCAACCGCTATATCTAACGCTAATCTAGCGTTAGAGAAATGGATGTGGGATCTATATTTTTGTAGCATATTAATTAAAAGTATGTGCTATAATTACCAACTTTACATCGGTAACGTTAATTAAATTATTCGTTTACAATTCAAGTGTCAGATTTAAAGTTATATAAAACAAACAGTTGACATGGAAGAAAGTAAGCAAAATTAAATTTATAATTCAATTAATTAAAAATGTTATTCTTCATGTAGCACGCTGCGTAGACATTCCGGGGGTCTTGAAACATTTGTTTCAATCACTGGTAGCCGACAGACCTTGTGAATAGGACACTTGATGATACCATTCCTGGTTCGTATTGATACCACTCGAACTAAGTTATCCTTTCCAGGAAATGCGTTCACTAATTTGCCAAGCGACCATTTTGTTGCAGGTAACCTTTCATCCTTAATGATAACATATCATCTACCAGTAGATTTGCTTCTTTCTTATGCCATTTATTTCTTTTTTGAAGTGCTGTTAAATATTCATCATGCCATCGTTTCCAGAAATGTTGTGCGATTTGCTGTATCAACTGCCATCGCGAAAGCTGATTTTGTTTTAAATGTTGAAGATCATGTTCTGGAACATAAGTTTTTTGATGGCCGATAAGGAAGTGCGCTGGTGTTAGGACATCTATATCATCAGATGCCGTGGGACCAATCGGACGAGTGTTCAAAATGGCCTCAATGCGTGCCAATAACGTGGACATCTCCTCGTAGGTTAGTATGTTTGACCCAATGACTCTCTTTAGGTGATGCTTTGTCGATTTTACTGCTGCCTCCCAGAGGCCACCCATATGTGGAGCTGCAGATGGATTAAAGTGCCAATTGATTTTATCATCTAAAAGAAAATCAGAAATTAATGTATAGTTTTTCTCTAGAAAATCGAAAAGTTCCATCAATTGTCTATGAGCTCCAATAAAATTGGAGCCATTGTCACTGAAAATATCAGTGCACAGCCCGCGTCTCGCAGTGAATCGGTGTAAAGCTCCAAAAAATGACTCAGTTGTTAATTCGTTAACCAATTCAATATGCACGGCCTTTGTACTACAGCACACGAATAGTGTAATATATGCCTTATGAACCTGTCGTCCTCGACCCTTTTTCATGCGGATAGTAATCGGCCCAGCATAATCAATGCCAATTTTCAAGAACGGACGTTCGTATGTCACTCTCGCACTTGGTAGATCTCCCATCATTTGTGATTCAGCCTTTTGTTGATGTCGAACGCAAATCACACATTCACGTATAGTTTTACGAACAATATCCTTGGCACGGATGATCCAATATTTTTGCTTTATAATGCTCATTAGAAGCGTTTGCCCAGCATGTAAATTTTTTATGTGTTGTTCATAAGCTAATCTTTTTGTAAAAATGTGTGATGAAGGCATAATGATTGGATGCTTTACTTTAAAGGGAGCCACTGAATTTTCAATTCGACCACCGACTCGAATGATGCCATGTTCATCTAGGAAGGGATTTAATGTTTTTATTCGGCTGGATGAAGATATAACACCTTGTTTTTGCAATATTTGAAGTTCATCTTTAAATTCTTCTTGTTGAACCCAGAGAATTATAGAATTAAGTGCTTGTTCTTGCTCAATTGTGGCTAACCAACCTGATGTTCTGTTTTCTTTTTTTGCTCGGCAGTTATGAATAAATCTATTAAGCCATGAAATTACTGAAATTATTTTTTGAAATGAAGAAACTTTATTAAAAATATTTTCATAAATATTGTAAGTATTTTCTGACGTAATAAGTTTAAATACAAATGTTGAATCTGTTTTTCTTTCTTCCAACACTGCTTCATTTTCATGACCATTTAGATTTGTTAAATCAATTAACTTGGTAGGCCATACTGCAATATCTTCCGACAACCAAGACGGACCACTCCACCAAAGCGACATATAAATCAGTTCCGACGGTCTGATTCCTCGCGAGGCACAATCAGCGGGATTGTCCTTTGATCGCACGTGTAACCATTTTACATTTGACCTAGCACTTTGAATTTGCAAAACACGGTTAGCAACAAACGTTTTCCATTGACGTGGAGGCTGAGCTAGCCAGTTTAACACGATTGTAGAATCTGACCATGCATAAACTTGAACCACCTCTAATTTCATTTCTGCAAATGTTGAATCTATTAGTTTTGATAATAATACTGCGGCGCATAACTCAAGCCGAGGTATGGACACTTGTTTCAGTGGTGAAACCTTTGTTTTTGCTGAAATTAATTTAACAGTTATGGTTCCATCATCCAACACCGCTGTTGAATATAGTACGGCTGCCTATGCTAACTCGGATGCATCTGCAAATCCATGTAACTCCGTAACATGTTTTATACCCAACCATCTTGGAATAAATACATCTTGCAGTAGCGGAATTTCATCTCTAATGCTTGTTCATTTGCTGATGATGTTAATGGGTAACTTTTCATCCCAATGAAGTTTCAGCAGCCATAATTGCTGAAAGAATATTTTTATTAAAACAATACTTGGGAATAGCCACCCCAAAGGATCAAATATTCTTGATGACTCGGATAAAATACCTCTTTTGGTAAGTGTTGGTATTTCATCTAAATTAATTTGAAATGAGAAGTTATCGGTGCTTGGATTCCATTCCAGTCCCAAAACCTTCACTGTGGAATCCTCTGAAATTAGACAGTTCTCTTCTTTTCTCTGTTCACGAGGAACAACCTTTAATAGAGAAAAATTATTCGATGACCATTTCCTTAGATTAAGTCCAGCCTGCGAAAAAATTTTAATTATCTTGCATTGAATTGCCACAGCATCGGCTTCTGTATCAGCGCCAGACATTAAATCATCGATGTAAAAGTCTTCACTTATTATTTTTGCTACATTCGGTAAATCATTGTTAATTTCCAATGCAATTTGGTTTAATACCCTCGTTGCCAAAAAAGGAGCACACGACGTACCATATGTAACTGTCAGTAAACGGTAGTGCTTTATTTCCATGTTTGGATCTTCTCGCCACACAATTCTTTGATAATCCACATCTTTCTTGTCGACCAGAACTTGACGGTACATCTTGTCAATATCAGCTGAAAATGCAATTCGATGTGTTCTAAATCTCAATAAAATAGACAGAAGACTGGACTGAATTGTTGGCCCGACCATCAGCTTATCGTTTAATGATACACCAGATTGAGAAGATGCTGAGGTATCGAAAACAACTCTTAATTTGGTTGTCGAACTAGATGATTTGATAATACCATGATGAGGTAAATAAAAGGACTTACTTGGACTTACTTCTATCTCGTTATTAGGAGTAGGCTCCATGTGGTGCATTAATTCGTATTCCCTCATAAAAGCTATGTAAGTTTCTTTAAAGGACGAGTCTTTTTCAAACCTTCTTTCAATCGATTTTAGCCGTAATATCGCTGATGACTGTGAGTTCCCTAATAAGACATCAGACTCGTTGAAAGGAAGACGTACAATATATCTTCCGTCTGATTGTCGGGAATAATTTTCACAAAAATATGTTTCACATTGTTTTTCTTCCTCTGTAAAAATACTCGATGCTTCTGATATCTCCTCCAATTCCCAAAATCTACGCAATAATCTATCTATATCAATACCTGTATGGAGATTGATGATCGAATTTTCCCCAAACCTTTCGGTTAACTCCCCAGCTATAACCCACCCAAAGATTGTATCATGAGCAATTGGGTTATTTAGTCCATTTGACATACCTTTTGTATTTAAAATTTTAAAGAATTGATCGGCCCCAATTAAAAGATCAATTTCGCCTGGCGGATTATACTCTGGATCTGCTAGTTCTAGATCGTTAATTTTATTTAAATTTAGTTTGTCAAATCTGAATGATGGAAGGTTTGATGTTATTCGGGATGGAATTAAAACCTTGAATTTTAATTTAATGTGATGATTGAGTCTTGATGCAACTGTTAGTTCCGTAATCCCATGCGAAACTGCTGCTGTATTTGAAGATAATCCAGGTACCGATACTCGAACGTTTCTTCGAGGTAACTGCAGTCGTTGGACACAAGATTCTGTTATAAAAGACTTCTGAGATCCTGAATCTAAAAGTGCCCGACACTGCTGAGGTTCACCTAATGAGTTCATAACCATAACACTGGCGGTAGGTAATATCGTTTGTGTTATTGGTTTAAAATTATTTAATTTATTTTTATCTGTAGTTTGGTTTGAATTAGTAAAAAAAGATTTGACTGACTTACTATTAGTTGCAATGCTTGTGCTTGGACCTTGACCATGTTCTTCTTCCAGATGTAGTAATTGATGATGTCTCTTAGAACATTTATCGCATTTTCCTTTGACATGACACTTGAAAACTGGATAATTATTACTTAAACAATTATAGCAGCAGAAAAGGTTTTTAATTAGCTTCCTGCGATCGACTACTTTCATATCCAGAAATTTACCACATTCAGATAAGTGATGTTCTACATCTTTACATACCTTGCACATATTAGTGGAGTTTGTATGCATACTTGTAAAGTTTGGTGTTGCTTTACGTACCGGTTTTGATTTATTTGTTTGTCTAAATCCTTCAGTGGCGTCTGCCCTTTGATTCAAAAAGTTAAATAAATCATTCCATGTGGGACAATCTATTTCAATAAGATAGTTTGCCCATTTCTGTTGGTTGTCTTCATCGAATTTATTGACCACTAGATAAATTAGCCATGGATCCCTAGCTTCATATTGCTGTCCGAGTGCCTTTAATCCTCGGATTACTTCATCACATGTATCTGTAAGATTGCGTAATGAAGATGCATTTGGATTTCGTACACATGGTTGATCCACAAATGTTTGTATAAATGAATTTACTATGTGCTTTTTTTTATCAAAGCGTTTGCACAATCGTTGAAAGGCTTCATAGTAATTAGCTTCAGTGATTGCCATGTGTTTTAACAAATTACTGGCTTCACCTTTTAAGCATCCTTTCAAATATTGAAATTTTTGTGCCGGCGATAGTGATGAATTTTCGTGTATAGTTTTATTGAACAAATCATAAAACGACTGCCAATCCTTATAATCACCATCAAAACATGGTATATTAATGCACGGTAGCTTTAAATCAGATACCGGATAATGATTTAAGGAAGAAGATAAGGTGTCATTACATGTTGCATTTGCATTAGCTATGTTAATTTGGCGAATATTACTATTAATTTCGGCTATAGCAAAATAATATTTTTCTTCAAAATCAACTAGATCTGATTCTTCAGTATCGCTAATATTGGCAATTGCATCTTCCACTAGTATAAATTCTTGTAGAAGAGCTTGAGCACGTTCTAAACGAGTTTTTAACTGCTCAATCATCTTAGCATCATCATTTTGAATAAACGTGACAATACGCGTCATCTGACCTTTGACCGCAGCGCGCTTTTTCAACAATCCTTTTAGATTTAGCTTATCCATTATAACTAGATTCTAATGCAAATTTAGTTCAATATAAATATGTACCTTATAGTCTTGATAACACAAATCACTTTATCACTTATCATACAAACACTTTTATTAAACACTATATTATTAAATTCGGACACCTACTTAGAAAGTCATAAATTCAGTTCAAATTATAAATTCAAAAAAATAATTAATAAATAATAAGTAAAATAATTTTATTAAATTTTATTGTTTTGTTTTATTTTAGGTCAAATGGTTACAATAATCGAAAAATACGATAAAAAAAAAATATACTTAGCGACCGTTTGAGATAGCGTCCCTCGGTGTCGTTTCCAATTTGTATCCAGTTCACCAAAAATGCTGATATAAATCCGGCTCGAAGGACCAATGTTTTTGCGGATATTTATTGTAATTCAATCAATTTGTAAATCAAACAATAAATTTATTTTAATAAAGAACTTATATTCGAAAAAATGAATTTGAATTAATTACAGCACGAAATAATTTTATAATTTTTAATCTTATCTGTTTGAAGACTCGAATTAAAGAGAGCGATCTTATTTTATCTTGTTTACATTACAGTTATAATTCCCAGTAAAAAAAATATCCTATATAACATTTAAATTATACCGATAAATTATACCAAATAACTTTAGCTACATCTATATTTTTGTAGCATATTAATTAAAAGTATGTGCTATAATTACCAACTTTACATCGGTAACGTTAATTAAATTATTCGTTTACAATTCAAGTGTCAGATTTAAAATTATATAAAACAAACAGTTGACATGGAAGAAAGTAAGCAAAATTAAATTTATAATTCAATTAATTAAAAATATTATTCTTCATGTAGCACGCTGCGTAGACAGTGGTGGCTGTCAAAATCGGATATATGTCTTTTTTTGAAAGATTAAAATAGCATCTTTCAGTGCAAATTTAATTGAGTTACAAAAATTAAAACTAAATTAGTTGATACCTAAACAAATCAAATAAAAATTGAAAATCTTTGTCTGTGTCCGTGTTAGTGTGAAAATTTATACACCGTAATTTATTGCAAGGCAATTATCCTAGTACAAATTTTGATGGTTATATTAATTAAACCTAAATTAAATGCCTAATCAAATTAATAAGAAAGAAAAAAGATGAAAATCATTGTCGGTGTTTGTCTGTGCAAGTATCAAAATTTATGTACATTAATTTATCACTAGCCAAGTATTTTAGTGCAAATTTCTGTTGATTATGTAAATTAAAATTAAATTAGCTAAGGCATCAACAATCCACCACAAAAAAAATTGAAAATTGTTGTTTTGTGTTTCTCAGTGTCTGTATTAAACTTTATGTATATTAATTTATTACTAGCCAATTATTTTTAGTGCAATTTTCTATTGATTATATACATTAAAATTAACGTAGTGAGTACATAAGACGATCAATTTGTTGATGTTTGTCAATGTTGTTGATGTTTGTCGATGTTTGTCAATGTTGATGACTTTTGTTGATGTTTGTCAATGTTAGTATCAAATTTTATATACGTTAATTCATTACTAACTAATTATCTTAGTGCAAATTTCTGTTGATTATATAAAATAAAACTAAATTAGTTAATGCAATGTGAAAAGAAAAATATTTAAAAATAGCTGTCTGTATTAGTCCGTAACCTGTAACTGGAATGTATTATATATAAATATAAAGTTTGTTCTCCAAAAAAAAACATTTGGATTTACCTAATACAATTCCGATACAATTTTTTTTGCTGTGTCAAAGTTGAGGGAATAAAACCAGAATTAGTGCTTTAAAAATTATTTTGGTATATTTCCTGTAATTCATCAATTACTGCTATCCGCATGCTCCTTGATACATCCAATATTATGGTGGTAACAATTTCCAAACATTGTCGTCATCCTGCGTGCTGACTAATTTGGTATATTTCCTGCAATATCAACAAATTATCGCTATTATCAATCATCTGGCTACAACAAGTTTTATAATTGTAACAATTTCCCAACACTGTTGTCATCCTGTGTGCTGAATACTACAGTCTTTATCAGTAGTTGTCTGAGTTATTACGGCACAGCACTTACAGCTTGGTTTTGCAATTTCGTCAGTAGCTGCCTGATTTATTTCGACGCAACATTTATATAAACTTTTTGCTATTTTTACAACAATCGCCCTGGTTATTGCGGCGCAACATTGCTATCGTATTTCAACGCAACATTCATGTAGTATTTGTGCAGTTTTGCCATTAATACTTTGCCTGCTGGGATTTTCGCCGCTGATGGAGGGCTAAGACCTTAAGACTTGGAGGCCTGGAGGATATAATCATGGGAGTGAGTGGATTTTGTGTATTTTTATTTTACCTTTTTCTAACGTAAAAGTGCGAATGCGCGTGAATGGGTGTACATATGAATGAATGTGGGTGTGCCTGTCGATGCGCGTGTGCGAACTCAGGTGGTGAAGATATACGAGACACCATAAAACAAGTACTACACGAAGAAGTCAGTTTGGTTTTTGATGAATTAACTTTATAGATCTATTTGTAGATTCAAACTAAAATACCACTTGCAACCATGGCGATATTAAAGAATATATTTTCATTTATTATATCAATTATCTCAATTGGTTTAACGTTTCATTCAATTGGGATGTTGATGTTGTTTCCATACAAACCAAAATCGAATATAACTGTTGTGCAAATTCCATTAAATAATGAAAGTATTATATCATTATAATAACAGTTGAGTGAGAATTCAGTACCATAAATCATAATCAATAATCCTATAATCAGCAAATAAAATAACTATAAGTGTATCATTATAATAAGTGGGTCTCTGTAAATTTGATCTAAAATAAAAAATAAAGAAGAAAAACTTATATTTATTTTTATTGGCTGGTCTTATGACTATTGATTATGATTCATGGTACTGAGTTTTCACTTAACTGTTATTAATATACTTATACTTATTTATATTGGCTGGTTAGATGCTTATTGATTATGATTTCTGGTACTGAATTTTCACTTAACTGTTGCTTTGAAAAATGAATGATTGAGAAAATGACTAATTTACTTAAATTGTGTGAAAAAAAAAATGACCGCTTAGTTTTAAGTTTTACTGACTCACTTGTTGTTTGATTTATTTTGTAAAATTGACTCTGACTGCTTGATTGGTTTTTTCAAAATTGACTCTCTGATTATTAATTAAAATTTTACTTATATAATTAAAAAATGATTACTCGTTGGAATTAATTATTGTTAGTTAATTGATATTGAAACAATTGAAACACTGACTTGTAACGTCGGCTATATTCACCTCAATAATACTAAAACCAATTCATATTCTTTTTTCTGATTCAATAAAAATTTATTTCAATCATTTCAGTTCATTTTTACAACAATAGTAATTTAAAACAATTTTTTAAATTCAAATAATTATAACGGCCAATTCAACTTCAAAATATAATTATAAAAATAAACGAACGCACAATGGCTCAATTTTTTTTCATTTTGTTTTTGTTGCTAAAAATATGATGTGTCAGAGAACACATTTTTTTTTCAATTCAATTCCCGGTTTGTTTTCAAATGAAAAAGAGATCTAGTCTTAACTTAAAATAAATATAGATCAATGCCTTTTTTTGTTGTCAAAAAATAAAATTAAAATGGTGATGAAGAGTTAAGCAAGATTGTTTAATATTATTAAAAATTAATATTTCAATAATAAATTTGGCTACATGTTTGTTTAAATGATGTGCTGGTGTTTCCATGTTTTTCGTGTTGGTTTATAAAATAGTTGTGTTTGATAATAACCCGCAAACAATTTTTCTTCATAATTAAAACAATTGACGAATGAATTCATCAATACAGTGTCAAAACCAAATCTTTGGTTTAAGCAAACAACATCGTAATTTTACATTATATTCGAAAAGGGGATCATACATGCAACACAACGGCTGTTCACAGAGATTGTGAAGATTATTAACAAACATCGTAGAAAATAAACAAAAGGAAATTATAAAAAGTACAACAACCACCATATTGATAAATTGAAGGAGGGTAAATAATAAATGACATAAAAATAGTACATTGCAATTAACCCCTTGTGCATCAATCACGAGTCTGACTCGTGGAAATTTATTTTGCTTTGTGAAACAATCACGAGTCTGACTCGTAGAAATTTATTTTACTTTCTAAGACAATCACGAGTTAGACTCGTGATAACAAAATAAATTAAATTCTTGGAATCACTTGACTTCATTTCAAAATTGTGATCGAACGGGTGAACCGATTTTAATGAATTTGTTTTTGTTTAAAAGATACATAGTGACGCCTTATGAAAACATTACTTTAACAAAAAATATTCATATTTTTAGATGATTTTTTAAAATTTTATTTGCTCAAACATGGTGATTTCAAAAAGTATCGTTTTCTTCTCTTTCATAAATATATATATATATAAAATGGCGGAATCAATATGGCAGCTTACGGCTTACGGCCTCACTCTGAAAGTATAGAAATTTGGCTACCAACACAAATTTAAAATATCAACAGATGTGTTGTTTTACTTAGAATGTTGATAATTATAAGTAGTTTCAACTTCCGAGTGGTGTTAAATTTTTTATTCAAAATGGCGGCTCGTAAATATAAAAATATAAAATTAAAAAAAAAAACAGATAACAGACCTCCCGTTTTTATATTTTCTTCCATAATTTAGAATATTCATTAACTTTTTACAAAAAACCTGGAAAATTGCACTTTGGAGCTGTTTTTTGGAAATTATAGAAGTTTTGTCTATAATTTTGATAACAATCTTTCGGTATATATTAGCCGATTTTTTTTAAAAAATAATTTTCTACAAAAAAATTCAAAATAAATAAATAAATAAATAAAAAATAAATAAATTAATTAATAAATAAATAAATAAAATAAATAAAAAAAATAACAATTTATGAATAAATAAATAAAAATAAATATATGAAAAAAAAATGAATAAAAATTATTAAAATAAATAAAAATAAATAAAAATAAATAAAAATAAATAAATAAATAAAATTAATAAAAATAAATAAAAATATATAAAAATAAATAAATAAATAAATAAATAAAAAATATAAAAATAAATAAATAAATAAGTAAATAAATAAATAAATAAATAAATAAATAAATAAATAAGTAAATAAATGAATTAATAAATAAATAAATAAATAAATAAATGAATAAATAAATAAATAAAAAAATAAATAGATAAATTAATAAATAAATAAACAAAAATAAATTAAAATAAATAAAAATAAATAGAAATAAATAAAAAAAATAAAAATAAATAAAATAAATGAAAAGAAAATAAAATATATAGATAAATAAATAAAAATAAATATATGAATAAAAAT
The DNA here is from genome assembly GCA_963693315.1 of Diogma glabrata. Classification (NCBI taxonomy): domain Eukaryota; kingdom Metazoa; phylum Arthropoda; class Insecta; order Diptera; family Cylindrotomidae; genus Diogma; species Diogma glabrata. Next base: position 125,113 of record CAVNZG010000579.1, read on the forward strand.
AAATAAAAATAAATAAAAATTATTAAAATAAATAAAAATTATTAAGATAAATAAAAATAAATAAAAATAAATAAATAAATAAAAATAAATAAAAATATATAAAAATAAATAAAAAAATAAAAAATAAATAAATAATTAGATAAATAAATAAATAAATAAATAAATAAATAAATAAATAAATAAAAAAGTAAATAAATTAAATAATAACTAAATAAATAAATAACTAAATCAATAAATAAATAAATAAATAAATAATTAAATAAATAAATAAATAAATAGATAAATAAATAAATAAATAAATAAATAAATACGCAAGCAAGTAGGCAAGTAAGTAAATAAAAAAATAAATAACTAAATAAATAAATAAATAAATAAAAATAAATAAAAATAAATAAATAAAAATAAATAAACTACCAACATTCTTCGTCCAAGAACGCATATGTTGATATTTAACATTTGTGCTGGCAATTCTAAATTGCTATACTTTCAGAATGAGGCCGTAAGCCTATATCCGCCATATTTATTCCACAATTTTGAATTTTGAAAAGGGGCACACGACATTGGAAACAAGAGACAATAAGCTACAATTTTTGCCCATAAACCTTCTGAAAAACCTAAATCATTCTGAAGAGCAGGGGGTCTCCGAGTTTCAAAGAATGCCTCATATATATAGTTATTACTTAATTCAAATAAATAAGTAATCATTTCAAACACATAATTTATTTTAACACATAGAACTATATGTTTTATGTATTAAAATTTAATACCTTTAAAACAAAAAAAGTTCAATAAAGTCCCTGCACTAGTTTTTAGTAAATCTAAATTTACAGTAAAATAAATCTTTCAAACATAAAAAAATAAAACAAAAAATTAAGATTTTTTTTTAAATCGCAAGTTTTGAAAACTAAAAACTAATATAAAATATAATTTTTTTTATCAGTATAGTACTTTTAAAAAGCCTAACTGAAGTACCTTTCAAACAAAAAAAAAATTATTAAAATCGGTTCACCCGTTCGAGCACAATTTAACTTTTAACTTTCATGTTTCTTAAAAAAGTTCGAGCCACCCTGTAGCTTAGAACTAGTGAGAAAATAAAAAAATAAAAAACACGTGTTAGTTTTCTTTTTTTATTCTAAAGGAGCCTGTAAACGAGCAACTTTTTACGGCAATGTGTGGCCGGGCAATATTGCCCAAATTCAAAAACATTTCCGGCAATTTTTTCGTATTGCCCGGCAATATATTTGTATAGCTCGGCAATATTGCCGGTATTGCAACTAATGGCTGTTGATTTTTTTCATCGATCGAAAATATTAAACATTGCCCGGCAACTATTTCGATTTTTGTTGTTGTTTTTTTTATTGAAATTGAGAATGTAGTACGTTTTGAAGATTTGTTAATGTGAAAACAAAATTATTTCATATAAAAATTTGTTTGAATTAAATTAAATGGTTGGTAAAAAAAGGGATACTGAATTCGGAAATTGTTTTGGTTGTTGTAAAATAAGAAAAAAGGTAATATCTTTCTATTCAGATGTTATGGTTAATTAATGATTGATGAAAGGTGGGTTAATAATATTTTTTGTTGTTTTTAATGATTGTGATTCTGTTTTGAGAATGAGTGCACTTATTTTTGTTTATAAATCGTTTAGTATTTTGAATGGAGAATAAATATGATGGTTTTTTAGTAAAAATTTGTAAGACTACTGCAATGGAAAGCATTTCGGCTTGATGAATTAATTATTAAAGTAATTAAATTATTATTCTTTTAATGTTTAAAACACCCAAGGTTTTATAAATATTTTTTTATAAATAATTTCGTTTGAGGGATAATGAGTTGATAAACGAGCATGTTGAAAGTTTCCATATAAGTGGAAAGACAAGAAGTTTTTTTTTTTAAATTGGCTTGTAGGATAAACATGGAGCAATTGGTATGGAGTGAAAATTTTTTTGCATCTATTTAGGAGGCCAAGTTTTCTTACGCGATTTTTGCCATTGCCATTACATGATCGTTCCAGAGTAAGTCATTTGAAACTGTGACACCCAATGTTTTTACATTCACCTATAGGTTCATCACACATGCTGAATAAAATATCTTTGGGGAACTCGGTCTTTGATCTGGAAATAATCAATAGCTGTGTTTTGGCAGAGTTGAAATTGATCAGGTTTTGATCACCCCGATCGGCGACTTTTTTAGGTCGTTATTGACGTTTATGGCAGCGTCTCTCCGGGCGGGATTAATTCGTTCGTGCATTTTAATTTTTAAGGGAAGGACTCGAATGAGTTTTGCAGAGTACTATCATTTGCAAAACTATTTATTGGGTTGCTGGTGATTTTCAACAATTCGTTGATATAAATCAAAAATAGTGTTGGGGACGATACTGAGCCTTGAGGCTCATTAACCAGCCTTAATTAGTTTAGACTCAGATGATAAGCCGTCTAAGGAGACTGAATTGTATCGGTTGGAAAATTTTGAATCAGCTTCACAAAGTGGGAAGAAACCCATACGCAACGAGCTTTTGTTGATTAAGTTGGCATGCCAGACTCGATCGAATGCCTTGGAGATTTCTAAAGCGATAACGTATGTTTCACAACCTTTATCAAGCCTTTATCATAACAGATCGGTAGTTGATCTTTTGTTTCGAAAACCGTATTGGCTGTCGGCTATTAAATGATTTACTTCCAAAAATTTTGAAATGCTATAGGCCTATAATTTGAGATATCGGATTTTGGTCCCTTTTTGGGGACGGGCTGGACATTTGCCAACTTTCAGCACGAGGGAAATATACCAGATTTGTAGGATTGGTAGAATATTTTAGTCAAAGTTGGTGCAAGGTCTTTAGAAAAGGTTTTTAAAATAATGCGTGGAATGTTTTACCATTCCTAAGGCTTTGTTGGTGTTTAACCCCCTTAGAAGCTTAGCGACTATTTTGGGTTTGAAGTGGAGTTCGTTCATATTAACTCCTGAAGACTGTATTTGGAGTATTTCTTTAGAAGTTTCCAAAACAGTGGAGTTCAGAGCAAAGCGTTCAGCGAACAAGTTAAATTTTTTTGCGGGATCATTGACGATTGAATCACCATCAACAAATAGGAAGATTTTGTACCAAAATCTAAGGAATTAATGGCACTGTAGAAACTATTGTCAGTAATAGACATAGACGGAAGTTTTGAAGCTTTCGCTCTGTCAATTTCAGACTTTTCGTTTGAGATTATCTGGTTAGATATTTTGTTGGCCTTTAGATATTGGGATCGATTAGTGGGAGTTTTGTTATAAATCCAAATATTAAATGATCTACGTTTGTTTCTAAGTGCCGTTTTGGCAGCTTTTGAATGCAAGTATGTATTTTTGTTTGGGTTTTACTATGGAAAAAGGGGTAAATCAGTTTTGATAACTGATGACATTAAATAATGATCAGAATTTCCAATGCTACCTTTCGCGACATTGACACTCGTAATATCTTGCATTGTGGTAAGATAGAGATCTAAAAGAAAACTATTATCACCGCCATTACGGGGAGTGAAATTTGGGTTTTTAACAATTTGGGATAGACGCAGCAAAATGTTTGCCTGTTTTCCACTATTGTCAATATCGTCGGTCGATTTGAAGAATTCCAACCATGATTTGTTGTGAAAGTTGAAGTCACGGTAATGATAACCTCACAATTAGAGGACTTTGCTCTAATCTCGTTTTCAAAGTTTACAGAAACTTGTGTTTCTGTAAGGAAAAGAAAGTTCAGTATGTCGTGCTCATAATGATGTTGCACGTGGTCATGGTTAGCGTTTAATCCGCAGATGTTTTGAACATGTATTCTAAATTTTTTTTTCATTCATATATGTGTTGTCCCTGCAAATACCGTGGACATGCCGCTTTATGGGCGGGTGGATTGCGCATATTTACTTTATTACTTGCAGACGTATATCGTTTCTGTTGTATCAAAAGTTTTATTTTTTATGTTTTATTAAAGATTGGATAACTAAGCAAAAAACCTTATCATGCAATAAAATACGACATATGCCAATATTTCATGATAAGATGAAGAAATAATAACAAAACTATAAGTGAAAAGCAAATTGTTAGAAATTTGCAGAAAAAATAACGAAACTAATTGCCAATAATCCAGCTGATACAGCGCACCCCAGATGCACCTTTCACCACCCCAATCGAGGCACAAAGCCCACATAACTTTATTTTGGTCTGATTCCTCGGAAGAGCTAATGAGCCATACTACTACGGAACGCTGCCTAGCTGAGACTGGGAGTGGTGCCGTTGACTAATTAAAGTTCGTCCGCCAGTACCGTAAGATATCATCTTGGCTAATGATATCTCCTGCCATTGCCAGTGGTATGTGATATTTCACGCTAACTCAAATGTCAATGGCAGGGACAGAAGTACGCGGGGTAGTCAGACCCGTAGATCAACATTGATCATAATCGATCCAAATCGACCCTTCCCGCTAGAGGAAGCCTGGCATCAATAATGTTTTCCTTACTTCCGGTTCGGTTACAGTGCTTGTATTTTACCTGCCATCGAAGTTTCGACTATGCGTCAACATTTCCATGAGCACTTCAAAATCATAAGCCTGCAAGCGTTTAATCCATCGTACCAATCACCTTAATGCTCCATGATCAGTTCTCAAATGGAAATTTTTAACTGTACAAGTATTTGTGGAAATATGTTTCACACATTCCATTATAGCCAACAATTTTTTACAGGTTAAACAATAATTCCTTTCTGGCTTGGACAGTTTCTTCTATTAATATGGGCCATTACTCTTTTCCCCATCCATTTCTTGAAATAACACTCCTCCTGTAACATCAGTGCTAGCTTTAGTTTCAAATATGAATTTAAAATCTGGTAAGCCAGATCTGGTGCAGAGCACAATCTTTTTTAAATTTCCACTAACGCACCTTCTTGCTTTTTTGTTCATTTAAATGCTTTATCCGTCCTTGTTAGCTTACGTAGAGCCTTTTTATTCCTGTTAACTAATGTTGGTACAAAACATTGGTAGTAAGTGCAAAATCCTAGACAACTACAAAGCTCTGGGTGGGCATTTGGGTGTTCACCATTTGTTGTCACTTTGCGCCCCAAGTATTGTACTTTCTCTCTAAACAGTGTATATTTCTTTGGACTTATTACGAGTCCTGCTGCTTGAATTCTTTCGAAGGTTTCTCTATTTTTTTTTTCAAATGATCTTTCAAGTCTATGACCGTTGCAATAATATCGTTCAATAACGCAAGACACGTTCCATTAAACTTTCAAATGCTGCTGAGGCATTACACAACCCTGGGAAATTACGCAGTCCTCTCCTCACACATTCCTATTACACAACCCACTACCCATACTAAACGCTGTCAATTATCGGTCCTCTTCCTGGATTTCTACGTGCCATGAAGCACTTTGCAGATCTATTGTTGAGAACAATTTGGCACCTGCAAATTTATCCAGGGTATCATCAGTTTGAGGTAATGGGTAGCTATTTTTTATTACTGCATTCAGTTTTCTGTAATCAATGCAGAAATTAATAATTTCATCCTTCTTACCGACTAAAACTACAGGGACTCTATGAACTATCCGATTTTGTTTTTTATATAAAGTGTTTTGTTATAGGAATAACAATGTGTGTCAGAATAACACAAACATAGATACCTTTTAAGACCTAGGTCCCACAACAACATGCGTTCTGAAGATTTAGTAGACGCAATTTTATTTTTGTGTGGATTGAACGCCCCCGAAACTATTGATTCGAGCAAAGCATTCCATTGTACGATGTATGAACAAAGAGGTCCCTTTGCATTTTTTTACTATGACGGTGAGTGATCTCAACAGTTTGACTGTTTGTACAAATCAATTGAAATAATAAAGTTAATTCAATTACGTTCAATTCTTACCGACAAAAATACATCATTTTGCAAAATATCGTTTTCTATAATATAAGCTCTCGAGCGATAATCATCAATCAATTTGTGCATATTATTATTAAATTATTTTCAAATTATATTACGAGATTATTGAATTTTATTTAAGCAACGTTTATAAACCTTAATATATTGAATCAAATAAAAATATTTGTTGATTCACATTCCACTACTTAATCCAGCTGATACGGATATTGAAACAATTTTGTTTATTTAATCAAACAATAAATTGACAATCTCCAAGTAACATTTTATTTTTAAATTAAATTATCAAATCCAATCAACAATCTAAAATAATATACACACTATATAATAATATACGTACATATATAATATGTTTGATTTGATTTTTCGTCATCGTTTATCATAAAAAGATAGTAGCTCATAAACTGACAAGAAAATTTTTGGGAATTCCCGTGATGACGCATGTTAATTACAAATAGTAAATTTTGAAATCTAGCTCAAATACAATACAATACCCAATGAAGGTTACTGACCATTTTTCCAAACATCTTTTTAAATAGAAACAACAGATAATAAAATAGGTAGATCTTTATATAAAATCTACCTAAAAAGAATAGCAATTATCAATAGTAACACTTTGAAACAATAAAAATGTAAAAGGATTTAATTTAGGCGCCAAAATTATTATTTTGCTAAAAATATTTTTTATTCGGTTAATCCTCTTTTAATTTTTTTCTAGTTTTTGCATCCTTTATAAAAAAATAAAAACAATAGTAATATAATAAATACATGTATGTAGTAAGAAAATCGAAGATACATATGAAGAAAAAGATTTTAGCTGGGACCTTTTTAAAAACACATTATTCGGTCAGTTATGGTTGATCGTTATTACTGTTTCAATTTAATTAGTCATCGGGTGTCATTGAATAAAAATTTAAATGTTGTTTTTGTGAATATTGAGTATTTTTTTGTGTGAATCTCTTTTAGACTACGCAAATTTATAAATTGTTTGTGATTTTAAAGTAAGAAAAAATTAATTTTATTTTTAAATAAATATAAAATACAAAACAATATTTTTAAAGTTTAGTTAAATAAAAAAGTGTGAGCTTGGCCATTTCAGCTAGATCAAGGACAAAAAAGATTAGCAAATTTTTAAAACAGCTGATTTTGCAGGAACCTGGAACGTCAAAGTTGTCATTTGGATAAAAATGATAAAAATATGTTCAAATATTCAATATTTATAAATTTTATTAAAATATTATGATTCAAACGGAAGTTATAGCGCCCTAGATTATTCGACATTTTAGGCTCTAGCCGCTTAACTGGTACCCGGATATGGCCAGTTCACGAGCTTGTCCAAGACATTATTTGCCGGAACACACACAAAAATTATTTTGGTGTAGGTCGAAAAATACGACCATGAGAGTGCCGCCAAATTCCGTTATATCTCATATCGTTATATATATATATATATATATATATATATATATATATATATATATATATATATATATATATATATATATATATATATATATATATTTATATATATATAGATATATGTATATATATATATATATATATATATATATATATATATATATATATATATATATATATATATATATATATATATATATATATATATATATATATATATATATATATATATATATATATATATATATATATATATATATATATATATATATATATATATATATATATATATATATATATATATATAAATTTTTTTTTCATTTTGATTTTCCGTCTCCGCTTATCATATATTGGCACCAAAATTTTTCCGAAATTCCGAGATGAAGCACATACCAATAGGTAGATTTTTATATGAAATCTACCTAAAAATGAAGTGCGTAATCTTTACACGCTGTTGAAGTAAAACTTCTTTGGCAACTGCAGCAGGTATTACTAAAAATATTAAATATAAAATAAAATAGATATCTTATATTGAAATTTAGAGTTTCTTTTGTAATATTCTTGACAACTCAACTCACTAAATAAAGTTTCAATAAGGTCCACTAAAAACGCTTCATTTACTATTTTTTAGCAAATCAAAACGATTTGTTTCGATTATTTTTTTCTGGTAGGAAGGAACAGCGAATATTTTCGAATATTTTCCGCCTACTTAATATATTAATTTAAAACAAAAATTCACATACAAAATTATGTGAAAATGCAATTTGCAAATAGTAAAAATGTCCGTTTTCATTCATAAATGATTGCATGTTTATGTTTATTTGTCAAAAATAAATTACAAATTTATAACATTTATGCGCCGCGCCTACTAAGATGAAATAATATTTTACTATGTATGATTATGTTGTATGAAATAATGTTACTATTTCTGTTCGTTAAACTGTCTGCTAAATACAACTCGTCACCAAATTATTAGTCGATTATTTTTCAACATTACCACTCATGCCATTTGAGGTTAAATATTTTCCTCGTGCGCTACGTGCACTCGGGACCTCAAATGACATTCGTAATAATGATTATGAAAAATAATCGACTATTATTTGACGACTCGTGATATTATATATGATAATATAGTTTATAACAATGTGTAATAAAAGCCATATTTACATGTTTTATAAAGTCTTACAACGTATTATAAATTAAATTTCACGATGAATACATGTCCACTTAATTTAACAATTGGTACAACAATTGATGCATTTTTCAATAAATTTAGCAAATTTGTCATAAACCTCTAATTTCATATTTCAATTATGCTAATAAATTGAATTGACTTTGTAATACATTATGTAAATGTTACATTTTATTACACAGTAAATTATATTATCAAGAAATGCAACTCTAAATTGCAATATGACATATTTATTTTATATTTCATCTTTTTATTAATACCTGCCACAGTAGAAAAAGAAATTTATTTCAACCGCGTGCAAAGATTACACGCACTCATTTTCTATTTAACAAAACAAATTTAATCAACACAAATATTTTTTCCCGCACGAGAAAGCCCTGGATGCAAACTCTCAACACCATGATCCCCGTGACACCACCATGACCATCATGACCACGGTGAACACCATGACCACCATGACCACCGTGACCACCATTACCACCATGACTACCATGACCACTTTGATCACCATGACCGCTATGACCGCTATGACCAACATGACCATCATGACCACCGTGAACACTATGACCATCATGAACCCCGTGAACACCATGACCACCGTGACCACCATAACCACCATTACCACTATGACTACCATGACCACCATGACCACGATGACCCCCATGACCACCATGACCACCATGACCACCTAACCACCATGACCACCATGACCACCGTGAACACCATGACCATCATGACCACCATTACCACCATGACCACCATAACCACTATGACCACCTTGACCACCATGACCATCATGACCACCGTGAACACCATGACCACCGTGACCACCATGACCACCATAACCATCATCACCACTATGACCACCATGACCACCATGACCACTATGACCACCATGACTACTATGACCACCATGACCACAATGAACACCATGACCACTACGATCACCGTGACCACCGTGACCACCATAACTACCATGACCACCGTGAACACCGTGATCACCATTACCACTATGACCACCATGACCACCATGACCACAATTACCACAATGACTACCATGACCACCATGACCACCATCTACAATCGACACATCCAACTCATATAACATTTAGGACAAGACTGCATAAGTGAATAAAAAATATAATAACAAATGAACAAATGAACAAATGAATAACTTTACCATACAAACCAAGAAGATCCACCAAACATGCTCCAACCAGTTATTCGATTTTGCTCAAATTTCAAAACGGAGCTTTTTGTCATCTTATATTTCATTATATATGCCTGCTATTTACCAAGATTTGCGACAACTTATTTTTCTGCCTTTAAAAAAGCCAAATATGCTGCCATTTTTATTAATTTACGAGTCTAAGCATCCATTGTAAACAAAACTGGAACAGACATATAATATTTTGAAAACTGATATTAAATTAAATGAAAATACTCCAAAAATTCGGATTGAAAATCATTAAATTTAATTCAAAATTATGTTTTTTGAATTGAATTTCTGTTAAATTTTTAAGCATCGAAAAATACAATAAACTATTTCTATAATGCACCAAAAACCAGTGAATATTTAAAATATGTGTGTCATAATCGAATTGTATCGTATATTTGCCGAATATTATATTCGTTTTTTATACTTCCGTTGCACAATTTTTAAAACACTAAAGAAGTTTTACTTCAAAAAATATTTATAAAACCTTGGGTGTTTTATACATTAAAAGAATAATAATTTAATTACTTTAATAATTAATTCTCTCTCTCTTCATTCGTCGTACGTATCAGACGTGTTTTTTCTTTTATCTCAAAATATATTTGTTTATTTTAATCAAAATAGTGTTCGAATAATTCGACTAAAAGAATCTTTGATTAAAAGTGTCTATAAAAGTTAAAAGTGTCTACTTAACATATCTTTATACATTTTTAATAATTTGAGATATTTTAATTGCTAGTTTATTAAAGTGAAAAAACAATTCCAATATTTTTTAGTGATATCAAAATCTAAAAAAAAGAAGAAAATAATTTGGCTTCAATCATATTGTGAGTCAATCATTGTATTGTGTTGTAGACTCGTTTGTGATCATATAACGGATTATATTTAATCATCTATAAAAAATACAACAATACAGTATTATAATTTTTGTACTGATTATTAAAATACAATTATGTCCGCATCTTGCTTTAAATGCTCATCAAACATCACAAAAGGTAGATTTCCTGGTATTAAATGCAGTGGATCTTGTGAAAATGTCTTCCATGTTAAATGCGCTAATATTTCAGAAGACTTGCTTACTAGAATTAAAGATGGGTCTGCAAACTGGCTATGTAAGGATTGTCGGGGAGAATCTAGTCAATCTGTAATTGACTGTGACTTAGAAGAAACGCCTTCTATCAGTCTTGCTGACATAATGAACCAATTAAAAAAAATGGAATTGAAACTATCTGCACTTGATGAACTTACAGAGAAAGTGTTTAAAGTTACAGCGGACTACAAATTCTTGAAGGATAAAGTACAAAAGTTGGAGGTTGAATTGAAGTTGAATTCTTCGAAACTTTGTCTACTAGAAGCAATGAATGATAAACCGAATCAATATAATAATGCTGCTAGTATTGTCATCAGTGGGCTTCCTTTAAAACATGGAGATATCAAGGGTATGATTCTACACACAATAAACAAAATTGAATCAAGTGTACAGGCAGATGACATATTATCTATCGAGCCAGTAAATAGTCACGTTGTATTAAAAACCACTTCATCGACATCTAAATCGCCAGTAAAAAAATCTCCTCTACAAGATTACTTTATTGTCAAGTTGAAAAATACGGAGATTAAAAACAATATTCTGACGCAAATGCGTAAGAAGAAAAACCTCTACACTAACAATCTGGATGTGTCTTTGCCACAAAACCATCAACAACAGCGCATTTTTATAATGCAGTACTTCACCAAATTTCAATCACAACTATACCGCGAGGCTAAAAACATAAAAGTAAAATATAACTTCAAGTTTTTGTGGGTTAAAAATGGTCAAATATATCTAAGGAAGACTACCGATTCTGATATTCATCGCATACATTCTGAGAACGATATTTTTCTGTTACGCTGCAATGATCACACAATTGAAGATAACTAGGATATCTGATTATCTTCTGATTATACTCAAAACACATTATAAATGGAGTTTTTTTCATAGCCAAGTTATTTGCAAGTACATATTTCTATTTTTGATAACTTTAATTGTATGTATATGTAGTATATTAAGTATTAATTATTATTTTTTGTTACAAGTTCTAAATTTTTTCATACTTTTATTAGATTTTTTTCGTAATCAAACTATTTACAGGTACATATTTCTACTTGTGATAACTTTAATTGTATGTATATGTTGTGTATTAGGTATTAATTATTATTTACTTTTACAAGCTCATAATTTATTTATACTTTTATTAGGTTTTTTTTGCAAACAAATTATTTGCAGGTATATATTTCTAGTTTTGATAACTTTAATTGTATCGTATTACGGAAGGATAACATTTTATTTTTTAAATCTTTTTTATAAAGATAATTTGTATTTCTTATCTACTCATTGTTATTCGGAGTTTTAATAATAATAATAATAACATAAGTTTGATACATCAAAACATTCGTAGTTTAAGAGCTAATTTCGATGTTTTCAGCCTTTATTTAGCTAGCCTTACAGCACAACCTGATCTGGTTTTCGTTTCGGAAATTTGGATTGGCTCAAACGAGTGCTCCTTATTTAACTTACCTAATTATAATTTTAAGGCTTGTTGTAATGACTCATATCGGGCTGGTGGTGTTGGGGTTTATATTCACAAGACTCGTACAAATTTTACGATTAAATGCTTAAATTGGTGTTCAGCGGACGTCCTCGTTCTTGATATTTCACTTGGTGTTGATGATTGGACATTTATCTGTATCTATCGATTTCATAATAAGGATAAAAAACTTTTCTGTGCGGATCTAGAGATGTTGATAAAAGCAACACGTAAAACTAAAATTGTTATTTTGGGTGATATTAATATTAATTTAATGAGCAGCAATGATAGCTTCGACTACCAAACCATGCTAACTTCTTACGGATTTTCTAGTCTCATAAATAGCCTAACAAGGAACTTGGGGTGTTTAGATCATTTATTCTTAAAATGTCCAAATGCTTATGATCATATTACGGATAACTTGCCCATTCATATTACCGATCACAATCTTATAAAACTTATAATTTCACCATCATCAAGGAGACCAATGTTACCGAAGACTACTGCGGTTACTCGGGTTGATTATAGTACACTTAAAGAACGCTTAAAGTTTGAAACATGGGAATCTGTATACTGTGAACAGAACTGTAGTCTTGCCTTTAAGAATTTCCTAAACATCTTAAGTTCGCACATTGATGTGTCAAAATACACAGTTTCTGCTACAAAAAATAAAATATTGAAACCATGGATGACTCGTAGTCTACTGCGTTAGCTTACTAAATTGAAAAAGTTTTCGAAAAAGCTCAAACACCATCCAAGCAATGTTAGACTAAACACATTTGTTACAAAACTGACTAAAGATGTTAAATTAAAAACCCAAAATGCTAAACATGAATATTACAAAAATAAATTTGCGTCTGTTCGTGGCAACTCTAAGCTCACTTGGAGAGCTATTGATGATGTCTTAGGAAAGGATACAGGAAAAATACTTATAAATGAAATTTACAGTCAAAATTCTGATTCCTTACTGAAAAATACTCTATCAGTTGCTGATGAGTTCAATAAGTTTTTTATCTCTGTTCAAACAGAGGTGACAGCTGGCTTAAACGTGCCTAACTTAACCTTCGACAAAAAAGAATTCGATAAATACGTATTTGGAGATTCAAGGAACTTCTCGAAATCCTGTGTCTTCGAACAAATATCAGGACTAGAAATTGTTACTGAAATCCAGAGATTAAGTAACAAGGCGTCAAAAGGTATTGATGGGATTGATAATTTCATACTCAAGGAATGTTCATGGTACATGCTAGACGTTCTAATATATTTGTTTAACTTGAGTTTGGAAAATGGTAGTTTCCCAGAGGTACTAAAACTAGCCATTGTAGTACCTATATTTAAGCAAGGCGATAAACTCCAGTTAAACAACTACCGCCCTATATCCCTTCTCAGCACCTTCTCAAAGATATTTGAAAAATTAGTTAAACGCAGACTACTGAGTTATTTGGATAAAATTAATTTCTTGCATAAAAACCAGTTTGGGTTTACACCTGGGAAATCTACCGAAGAAGCACTAATTAATTTCTTAAGCCATATATACTCGGCACTAAATGACTCGAAGCTACCCTTAGCCTTGTTCATAGACATTAAAAAAGCGTTTGATACTGTTGACCATATAATTCTTCTATGGAAAATGTCTAATATAGGCATAAGAGGGAACATTTTAAAATGGTTCACAAGTTATCTTGCGAATCGTCGGCAAGTTGTCAAGATCGGTGATGTCTTAAGCTTTGAAGGTCATACTAACTGTGGTGTACCTTAAGGATCCGTTCTAGGTCCACTCCTCTTTTTGATTTACTTTAACTCAATTTTCGATGTTAACCTTATTGGTCACGCCACTGCCTTTGCAGATGACTTGGCTCTAAGCTATGATTCAATTACTCCTAATAGCAATGAAACTTTGATTTTCTCAGTTCAAAAAGATTTAGAAAACTTAAGTAAATGGTTCTTTTACCATAAACTTGTGATGAGCGACAAGTCTAGGATAATGAGCTTTGGGAGGCCAAACGACATCCTAACACAGAATCCTCTGATATATCATGTCTATTCTTGTAGTAAAATCGTTTGTTCAACAATGTGTTTTCAGTTAGTGCCAGTAAGTGAGTTCAAGTACCTGGGCTTAAATATCGACTCTCAACTTAATTGGATTCCTCACTTAGATAAGGTGAAGCAAACTGTTATGGCCGCTATAAATAAGTTTTATCTTCTAAGGAGAGTTTGCCCAACGATAGTCTTAAGACAATTATACCATGCACTTGTAGAATCTTACCTAATGTACGGTATTACTAGCTGGGGTGGAATTTATTTTTCACACATAAAGCATCTGTACATTGCGCAAAAGAGAATTGTTAAACTTATCTATCGTCGATCCAGGACCACTCCAACAATTGTCTTGTTCCGCGAATTAAACTTGCTACCTTTAAGATACCTCTACATTTACAAAGTATTAAAATTGTTTTTCATTAGAAGCAATAGTTTTCATACTCGAAGAACCCATAGTTACCTTATGAGAAATCCAAATCAGTTTTCACGTCTTCGTTGTAATACTGAGAAATACAAACGTTTCTATATTTTCATGGCACCGTTCTGGTTTCATAAGCTACCTAAACATTTAAAATCCGTCACAACCGAGCGAAAGCATTTGTTTGAGAGTGAAACACGAGCATGGCTACTTAAAATTGACAACATCGAGAGCTACTTTTAGTACCGCAATAAAAATATTATAATACTATAACTGGAATGTTTTTGATAATTAAAAGTTATTTTTTTATGTTTCCTTCTGTGATATACTAGTTTTATTTATTATAGTACATTTTACGTTCTGTCTTATTAATTTTTAATTAACCTATTACCTTGCTTATTTACTATAAAATGAATTTAAGTTAATATAGTTAAGAATAATTAATATGCTCCACTACGGATATTTATATCCTCACGGAGCTGCACTTTATTTCATATCAGTTCTAAATTTATATTATTTATTGTAATTATAAACAAGAAATGAAATAAAGAAATGATAATAATAATAATAATAATAATAATTCATCAAGCCGAAATGCTTTCCATTGCAGTAGTCTTACAAATTTTTACTAAAAAACCATCATATTTATTCTCCATTCAAAATACTAAACGATTTATAAACAAAAATAAGTGCACTCATTCTCAAAACAGAATCACAATCATTAAAAACAACAAAAAATATTATTAACCCACCTTTCATCAATCATTAATTAACCATAACATCTGAATAGAAAGATATTACCTTTTTTCTTATTTTACAACAACCAAAACAATTTTCGAATTCAGTATCCCTTTTTTTACCAACCATTTAATTTAATTCAAACAAATTTTTATATGAAATAATTTTGTTTTCACATTAACAAATCTTCAAAACAAACTACATTCTCAATTTCAATAAAAACATCAACAAAAATCGAAATAGTTGCCGGGCAATGTTTAATATTTTCGCTCGATGAGCGATATCAACAGCAACATGCCAGCCATTAGTTGCAATACTGGCCATATTGCCGAAATATACAGATATATTGCCGGGCAATACGAAAATATTGCCGAGAATGTTTTTGAATTTGGGCAATATTGCCCGGCAATGATTGCCAGCCACACATTGCCGTAAAAAGTTGCTCGTTTACATGCTATTTTACAAGAGTTTTGTTAAAACATTGCCGGGCAATATTGCTGAAAATATTGCCCGGCAATATTTTCGGCAACACATTGCCGAAAATATTGCCGGGCAATATTTTCAGCAATATTGCCCGGCAATAGTTGCTCGTTTACAGGCTCCTTAACGATCATCAAAGTTTCAAGAAAATCGGAGCATTTTTTTAAAAGAACTATTTTCGGCACAAAATTTTTCAAACAAATAGTTCAACCAAACATAAATTTTTTTAAACAAATAAAACGTTAAGGGGTTAAAATCGACTGGATTGAATTTGGGGATACATCACTCTTCTATTCAACATAATTTAAGATAAGTTTTCTTGTTATATTATTATTAGATTTCTTTTTCCAAATGCTATGTTAAATCGATTGATAAGAGATCCCAAAGTCCGGATTAGTCCGAGATCAGCGTATCCCGTGTGCTAAAATTTTTCTTTATTTTGATTAGATAAATATATTCGTGTGTTAGTAAAAGTCCAAGGCCACGATACGTGGCACTCTAACAAGAATTGGCGCCGAAACAGGGACCTTGGGGTTGGCTTTGTAATTTTGAAATATATCGGCATGAACATATTTATATTATAACCAGTATTGGTTAGGGCGTTGTCAAACTGGCTTTTGGTTGATACATTTTGGTTGTTGTTGGGCGTTGGCCGTAAGACCGGTTTTGATCTTTTGTTTCATATATATTTTTTTTGTATGGTTATTTCAAATATATATAATATAAATAGTTTTTTTTAAATTTTATATGTATATATATTTTATATATTTTATATATTATATATATATATATATATATATATATATATATATATATATATATATATATATATATATATATATATATATATATATATATATATATATATATATATATATATATATATATATATATATATATATATATATATATATATATATATATATATATATATATATATATATATATATATATATATATATATATATAGGTATATTTCGCTATAAGATGTACAGAGTTAAGCAATATGGCTCGTTTAGGAGCAAGCGTCGACCGGAGCCAGGAGAGCTGGGCCAGGCAGCGTGGTTGGTCGAGGAGGTGGAGTTCTCTTCAGTCATGCACGCTTATGCGGAGATATTGGCTGAAGAGAACGCTATCTTTGAGGCCAATCACAGGAAAGGAAACCCTCGACGAGAACCTTGTTGATTGTGCATCTTTTGGAAATAATTTTTTGTATTTGGAAAAAAAACCGTTTTGGGGCAATAATTTTTTTTCGGAGACCGTTTTTTTTATACTGTCATTGTACATAGTGTAAATAGGTCATTGTATATATATTTGTAAATATTTTTGTACATACTTTCTGTACATAATAATTGTATATAGTTGAAAATAGATTGTGTGTACCTGTAAATAAAAAAGTTTCTTTATAGAGAATTACATTATCTACAAACTTCAAAAATAGATTTTTACGCTATTCAAATAATACAAATAGTATAGAGCATAAATTATATTTTAAAAATTTATTTTTTTATTGCGATTAATTTAAAAAAATAAGATAAATATAGAAATAAATATTTTTAGCTAACATTTATTTTTGTTGGGTGTTTTGAATACAATATTTGTATTTTGTAATCGTTTTACGATGGTCGTAAAACAATTTTTGATTGGTGATCCTTTTTGTGTGAATGATAAAATAGGATTTGGGATGTTTTAGGCGAGTATGAAAATTTCTTTATGTTTATTAGAATTAGTAAATAAATTCTTTCTTAGCGGTAGGCCTAACAAGCCATTAATGGAGCTTCACTCCTTAACGTAGATGACGTTCTTAGGTCGCCTCTGTCCATCATGGGCATGCGATCGAAGAACATTGGTTTCTTCTCTTCATTCAGCGAGGGAGTTCTCAGGGACGAGGAGTGGGGTTGCTGTGTTTGTACTTAGGTGCAAACCAGTAGTACCATTCTTTGCTCAGAGGCTTCTTCGGTGTAATGAAGAGAAGAACCAATTAATACTTTTTTATCAGGATCGAGGCTTCACCTCACACAACTTCAAAATTTTTCCACTTTTTCATTTAGCTTACAATAGACAATTTTCATGGAGTTTAGGATTTGAAGTCTGGTGCTCGGGAGCGTTCTTCGACTTTCGCATTAGTTTAATGATAATTTATTTTTAGGTAGAACAACCGCAGCTGAGTCAGTAGAAATGGGCCTAGGGTCTAATCGTGACAGTTGCGATTGTTTTTGTTAGGTTGGGGAGAAACTGTTTTGTAGAATCTGGTCGTTATGGGCTTTTCTAGTCGGTTCTCACATTCATTGTTGGAGTGGGCTCGCCAACGCGATAATTCAATTACTAAATAAAATGGTCATTGTAACCATACTTACTTTCATATTGTCTCCAGACGAATCTTGATTTTGGGAATCTCTTATCTAAATGTTAAATAAAAAAATAAATTAAATAAAAACAATAATTTTTTGAGAATAAATAAATAAAAATTTTTATTAAATAAATTTTAGGAATCAATAATTTTTAAGTAAATACATAATTTTTTTTAAATAAGCGAGTACATCAAGATATAAATAAATATCTTTTATTTTTAAAAAAAAAAATAAATAAATATTTTTTCAATTTAAGATGGAACATCCAATAATTAAGCAATTTTCTGAATATTTTTTATTTCTCAATTTTTTTTAAATGAATAAATATTTTCTTTAGGGGTGTTGTCGTCACTAAATAATTTTAGGTATATATATAATTCTGAATTTCAGCATATCTGAAATTAAATAGATAAATTATATTTTGTATATATAATATTTTAAGAATTTTTGTGTGAAGTGAAACAACATTGAGCACAATAATTATTTCTTTTTGTTCGTTATTACATTTGTTTTTTTACAAAAATTTTGTTGTATTTTCAAGTTGGGTTGTTCGTTGTTTTTTTATTCTTTGCGTTTTTCATTTTTTTTCTATTTCCATCGGACGATTGTTACCGGGCGTACTAACTCCACTTATTATTACGTGTGAATTGGTTTTAATATTGTTGTTGATTGTGAGTTCATAATTTTACAAATTTTACCATCGAAATGTCAAGCCAGTTAGACGTTGACCATCCGTTCTATGGTTTGGAACCCAGTGAACTGCAAGTCGAATGTTTGGTTCGGGGTGTGGACTTCTGGGGGGTCAATTGGGCGGAGGAACTGCGAAACCACGCAGATCATGGTGCAGTTCCAATAACAGTATCTCATGCGAGAGATTTGATAACGGAATCTCAAATGGGGGTGCAGGCAGCACAACTTGTTTTAGGTACGACGACTTCAGCGACCGATTAATCAGACCTTCTTAGACGGTTTGGCAAACCGGGTTTTGCATTATATGGGTAGAATGAATAGGTTGGGTCCTCGCAATGACTTGCAAGAAGCCCGCACCTACGCTATCTCGCAATTGTCACGCGCTTGGGATGTAATAGGATCGCTGTCAACACGTCCAATTATGCAGAATAAACCAGGAGTATCATCTACTCCATCTGCTTCACCTGCTTTTCAACCAGATGAGAGATCCACACCGATCCCAGTGCAGACAATAACGGACACAATACATAGTTTAAATCGTCAAAACCATCAACAACAGAGACGGTCAGAACAATTACCACCGGCTTATTATCAACAATCGGGTTTGAGAGCGGAGGACTTTGCAATACCACAATTGGGTCCATCATTTCAAGCTGAACACATACACAATAATCCAGCATTAGTACAACCGTAATTACAATTAAATTATCCATCAGTACCACAGGTACAACCACCACCAGTATATTCACAGGCTCCACTAACAGCACCATCACCATACAACCAACCTCCTCAGGTATGGCGTGACGCGGCTCCAGCGTTAGCACCAGTGGAGTACCGAGAGGTTCGTAGGAACAATTTGAGTCGTTATGACTCAAATTGGGTTCCAACCTTCACAGGGGATGGTCACTCTCCTGATGTTCATGAGTTTGTTCATAGAGTGGAGGCGGCTGCCAGGAGGAACCGTGTGAATTGGGACGACCTTAGGTCTATCGTTCCACAGTACCTCAAGGGGGCTGCCGACAGATACTATTTGAACTTAATTCATGAATATGAGGTGGTGACTTACCCAGTGTTAAGGGAGGGACTCCTACAAACTTTCGGTACGCTCACTGATGATAAGGCGATCTTGCGAGTTCTTCTGAACCGCAAACAAAAGTCAGAGGAGAGCGTGTACGAGTATCTGGTGGAGATTGGTTCGTTGAACCATCGTTTAGCACGTCCATTTGCTGACCTTTTGAAATGTTGGAAATCGCTCGGGAGGGACTGAGTGTGGAGCTCAAAAATGCTACACTAGCAGCAACAATACATTCAATTGATGTACTTCGGACTTTATGTCAGAAGTTTGAACGTTTGTGGTCCACACCAGTTCCGATCAGAACATCAAATTTAAGAATTAGCGAGCTACAGCAGGTGGATGATTATAAGGTGGATGTTGAACTGGATCGAGATGGATATATTGAAGCGATGGATTCAACACAGTCCGAACAACAGCCCGAAGAAATCGACGAGAGACATGGCGACGCAGGACGATCTGCCACCAAAGAAAAACAAATAAAATCACCTAGCACATTTAATTTCCCATCGTTACATCGAACATATTTTAGACGTCTTGAACGTAACATTAGATATTGGAGGATGAGGAAATTATTTCGTAAAGCATGTTTTTCATCTATCCTTTCAGAAACAAAGGATCCTCGGCCGCGATTAACAATAAGGATTTTGGACAAACATATTTCAGGATTATTGGATAGTGGAGCGTCAATCACTATACTTGGAAGAAATTCCTTGGAATTATTGGAATCATCAGGTACAACCTACCGTAAATACACTTCGTGTATTCGTTCGGCGGATGGTACTGCAACTAAAATATTAGGTTACATTGAAATTCCAATAACTGTGAATGGCTCCACTAAACCAATGCGGTTCCATATAGTCCCTGGGTTACGCTAAGAGCTCTACCTGGGCATAGATTTCTGGGAGAAATTTGGTAATGTTCCTTCATTTGTTAGTGAACTGACTCGCACAGAGCTACAAAATGTAAATACACACAACCTCACCACTGATCAACAACGAAAACTGGATATGATCAAGGATTCTTTCCCGTCATTTGAAGTGTCTGGACTCGGAAAGACTTCTTTGGTTGAACATGTCATCGATGTTGGTGATAATGCACCTGTTAAACAGAGGCATTATCCCACATCGACGGCTGTTCAACTAAAGGTTTATGCCGAACTCGACAGAATGCTTCAAATGGGCGTGATCGAAGAGTCTAACAGCTCGTGGTGCTCGCCAGTGGTCCTGGTACAAAAAGAATCTGGTAAAAACAGATTATGTATTGATAGCCGTCGTGTCAATTCACTAACGAAAAAGGACGCTTACCCACTTCCCTTGATTGATGGCTTACTAGGTCGTCTAAATAGCACAAAGTACATTTCAAGTATTGATCTCAAAGATGCTTTCTGGCAGATTCCTCTGGCAGAAGCATCTAGAGACAAGACAGCCTTCACAGTGCCTGGTCGTCCATTGTATCAATTCCGGGTTGTGCCCTTTGGATTGTGCAATGCTCCCCAGACAATGTGTCGGCTAATGCACAAAGTGATACCACATCAATATCACGAAAATGTCTTTGTTTATTTAGATGATCTATTGGTAGTCTCTTCCACGTTCCGGGAACATATGGAATTGCTGTCCAAAGTCTCTTCATTGTTAAGAGCGGCTGGGTAAACCCAAAATGAAAAACCCAAATGCTGGGTAAACTAAAATAAACCTCAAGAAAAGTAAATTTGTTCTGAGAGAGGTGAAATACTTGGGATTTTTGGTTGG
This sequence comes from Diogma glabrata, assembly GCA_963693315.1. NCBI lineage: Eukaryota > Metazoa > Arthropoda > Insecta > Diptera > Cylindrotomidae > Diogma > Diogma glabrata. Next base: position 146,944 of record CAVNZG010000579.1, read on the forward strand.
TGAAGATGGTCTTCGAACAGATCCTGAGAAAGTAAGAGCTGTTGCTGAGTATCCAGCTCCTTCAACAGTAAAACAGATACGGAGATTATTGGGAATGGCCGGTTGGTATCAACGTTTCATACCAAATTATGCAAGCGTTGTATCACCGATAACAGATTTATTAAAGAAAAGCTCTGGGAAATTGAAATGGACATTGGAAGCGCAAACAGCTTTTGAAAATTTAAAAAGGTTGCTGACTACAGCACCGGTATTAATTAACCCTGATTATAATAAAGAGTTCTTTATTAGATGCGATGCGAGTCTGACAGGGGTAGGTAGTGTACTGTATCAGATCGACGAGGACGAACAAGAGTGTCCGATAGCCTTCATGTCGAAAAAACATAATAAAGCTCAAAGGAACTATTCGGTTTCTGTCTTGCGGCAATTCTGAGTGTGAAGAAATTCAGGGGCTATGTTGAAGGTCACCGATTTACAATTGTGACTGATCACTCAAGTCTGAAGTGGCTTATGTCACAGAAAGACTTGAGTGGTCGTCTGGCTAGATGGAGCCTAAAACTCCAACATATGGATTTTACCATCGTCCACCAAAAAGGTACCCAAAATATAGTCCCTGATGCTCTATCTCGTCTTTATGACGATACACACGAGGAATTGACGGAAGCATTATCACATCACATTAACGACATTAAACTCGACAATGAAGGTTATCGGCACAAAGAGTATACAGATATGATAGCTAAAGTTCAATCATCACCTAAGGACTTTCCTTCAGTCAAAGTCGTGGATGATAAGCTATACATACGTATTGAGCCAAGACCTGATGCAATACCTAACGATGTTCCTGTGTGGAAACTCTGGATACCAAAACCGATGACTTCAAACATGATTCAGAAACATCATGATGATAGTACTGCTGCTCATGGAGGTGTTAAAAAGACATTGGAATTACTTCGACGTCTTTATTACTGGCCGGGCATGGCGTCACAGGTACACAACTATGTTGTGTCCTGCGACACATGTAAACAAACAAAAGCCACGAATCAGATATTGCGTCCTCCGATGCAATATCAATTCGAAACAGCACGTCCATGGCAGAGAGTCTATATAGATTTTTTGGGACCGTACCCTCGTTCTACACTTGGGAGTACGGTGTTATTGATAGTTCTGGATCATGCTACGAAGTTTGTGAACTACTGAAACCACTTAGAAACGCAACTTAACCGAAGGTGAATGCTTTTCTGAGGAACGAAGTGTTTCTTACATATGGGGTACCAGAGTTTCTACACAGTGACAATGGCAAACAGTTCACTAGTAGGAACTTTCAAAATCTTTTGTCAGATTTCGGCATTAAACACATTAGGACCGGTGTCTTTAGTCCTCAAAGCAACGCGTCAGAGCGGGTCAATAGGTCAGTTCTAGCAGCGATTCGAGCGTTCATTAAAGGTCAACATACCAAGTGGGATTCACAAATTGGTGAAATCGCATATGCACTGCGGGCCGCAGTACATTCAGCTACCAAGTACTCACCGTACTACTTATTATTTGGTCAACATCCAATATCGGATGGGAATACTTACCATTTGTTGAGATCACTGCACAAGCTTGGTGAAGATGCTGGTGAGGAAATAGAACGCTCTGATCATTTGACCTTGCTCAGGAACCGGGTTCAACAATATTTAAAAGCAGCTTTCAAAAAATCGCAACATCAGTATAATCTGCGATCTAAGCTACGGACTTTTCAACCACAACAACGCGTGTTTGTACGGCAACATCATTTGAGTGACGCTACAAAAAAATTCTCGGCAAAATTGGCTCCAAAGTTCTTACCTGCAATGATTAAGACTAAGATTGGAAATGTACTCTATGAGTGCATAGATATGAGCGGTAAGAATCTTGGAGTACATCACGCGAAAGACATCAGGGAATGATGTCTTACGTTCGGTAGGGTCGTTCTTTTGCCTGGTTGTCGTCTCTGGGGCTCACATCTTCAGTGACATATTTTACTGGTTGTATCGAGGGTTCAATGGTGCTGACGTTAGATGGATGGATGATCGATTTCGGTACTCACTGATAGTTCCTAGGAACTTCATGAGTATTGAAATTGATCATCGACCCTGACGTTGGTCACCATTGATAACTCGATCCCAGATACAGAATAATTATTGGAAGTAGTTCGGTGGTTTCTGACGTAGAGGGGGTGACGACGTTTTTGTGATATCAAGGGTAAATATCTTGGTCTTTACCTTGAATTCATGGTGTAACGTCGGCTATATTCACCTCAATAATACTAAAACCAATTCATATTCTTTTTTCTGATTCAATAAAAATTTATTTCAATCATTTCAGTTCATTTTTACGACAATAGCAATTTAAAACAATTTTTTAAATTCAAATAATTATAACGGCCAATTCAACTTCAAAATATAATTATAAAAATAAACGAACGCACAATGGCTCAATTTTTTTTCATTTTGTTTTTGTTGCTAAAAATATGATGTGTCAGAGAACACATTTTTTTTTCAATTCAATTCCCGGTTTGTTTTCAAATGAAAAAGAGATCTAGTCTTAATTTAAATTAATATAGATCAATGTCTTTTTTTGTTGTCAAAAAATAAAATTAAAATGGTGATTAAGCAAGATTGTTAAGCAAGTTAAGTTAAGCAAGATTGTTTAATATTATTAAAAATTAATATTTCAATAATAAATTTGGCTATATGTTTGTTTAAATGATGTGCTGGTGTTTCCATGTTTTTCGTGTTGGTTTATAAAATAGTTGTGATTGATAATAACCCGCAAACAATTTTTCTTCATAATTAAAACAATTGACGAATGAATTCATCAATACAGTGTCAAAACCAAATCTTTGGTTTAAGCAAACATCATCGTAATTTTACATTATATTCGATAAGGGAATCATACATGCAACACAACGGCTGTTCACAGAGATTGTGAAGATTATTAACAAACATCGTAGAAAATAAACAAAAGGAAGTTATAAAAAGTACAACAACCACCATATTGATAAATTGAAGGAGGGTAAATAATAAATGACATAAAAATAGTACATTGCAATTAAAATCGACTGGATTGAATTTGGGGATACATCACTCTTCTATTCAACATAATTTAAGATAAGTTTTCTTGTTATATTATTATTAGATTTCTTTTTCCAAATGCTAGGTTAAATCGATTGATAAGAGATCCCAAAGTCCGGATTGAGTGTGTTAGTAAAAGTCCAAGGCCACGATACGTGGAACTCTAACAGACTTTGTTTTTAATTAAATTTTATATAATGCCATAATATAATGCCAAATATTTGAAAATAACCTAGATAAAGGTAATTTATGAAATATTTGTTTTTAATTTTAGGTAGGCAATATTTGTTTTTAATAGAGTTTTAGGTCAATTGTTTTTATATTCATTGGTAGGAGTTTGGAAGATATTGCGAATATAGTTTGGGGAATTGTTGTAGGAAAACTATGTAATTGGTTTTACTACAAGATTGTCATTTTCTAAATAATGATAGGAAATGGTTTAAATATTAAATATTTTTAAATTTTATTTAAACATTAAAATTCAAACGGTCGCTATAACGCCTTAGATTATTCGACTTTTAAGACTCTAGCCGCTTGGTCAGCTCGTGAAGTTGTGCATAAGATTATTTGCTGCAACATACACAGAAACGTTTTTGGTGTAGGTCGAAAATAGCTTTTTCAGATAATATTTAAAATATATTTAAATATATAAAAAATATATAATAATCGAAATAATAATATAAAAATATATGACAATCGAAAAAAAATAAATTAAATTGCTTAATTTATTTTACAACACATTCGGTCAATAAGCACATTTTTTTTTTGAATAAAAAGTATTGCGTAATAGGGTTTAGGATATTGTCACAACAACACATAAATACCTTTTAAGACCTAGGTCCCACAACAACTGGTGTTCTGAGGTGTTGATGAACGCTTTTTTTAAACCTCTGCGGGTCGAAGCCACCTGAGACTAAGGGTTCCGACAAACTATTCCATTTGTATGCAGTTCGGACAAAGAAGTCTTTCTGCGATCTGCCAGTATGACAGCACGGGATCTCGACCGTTTCACAGGCTGCGGTAGCCGATTGCCGAGTGGAACGGGGGTAAGAATAAGTTTGAGGCATGATGCCGCTGATTTCATCTGAGCACTGACGATGACGATATTTGTAAAAAACAACGAGGTCAGCAACAGTGCGACGATGTTGTAGGGAATCAAGTTTTGATGTCAAAGCTCGATTACACACAATTCGTATAGCCCGCTTTTGAACATAGTCCAAGAGGGCCAAGATGCAAACAGAAGCAGCACCCCAAACTTGACAACAGTACTCCATGCAGGGACGAATATAGGACTTATAAACATGGAGCAATTGGCATGGAGTGAAACATTTATTGCATCTATTTAGGGACCGAGTTTTTTAGATGCGCTTTTTGCCATCGCCATTACATGATCGTTTCAGAGTAGGTCATTTGAAACTGTGACACCCAATAAACGGATGTTTTTACATTCACCTAGTGGTTCATCACACATACTGAATAAAATATATTTGGGGAACTCGGTCTTTGATCTGGAAACAATCAACAGCTGTGTTTTGGTAGAGTTGAAATTGATCAGGTTTTGGTCACTCCAATCGGCGCCTTTTTTAAGGTCTTTATTCACGTTTACGGCAGCGTCCCCCCGGGCGGGATTAATTCGTTCGTGCATTTTACGTTTTGAAGGAAGGGGCTCGACTTATGCAGAGTACTGTAATGGATAGTCTGTACATAGTATATCATAGTCATAGCTTCATTAAATGTCATTTCTATTATTAACCTCATAATAGTTTCTCATCCGTTCATCATCCATAGTCATATTTCTATTAGTCCCCGTAACTCCCAGTGTTCTTATTTTTCTTAAAATTTAGGTAAATTTTCCTTAGCTGGACAGACATATTTGAAGAGAATTGAACTCCTTGCACTAAGTGATTTTAAATTTTAATTAGTTAAAGGTTGCCATTACCTATAGTAAACTTTCATCTTGGTCGAAAATTGTATGAATGTAAAAATTTTCCTTAAATTTTGTCTCTATAAACATTGCTATTTGATTTTGCAATTCACTAAAGTTGACTCATATTATGTTTCCACCCACTTTGGTTCACTCTATTACTTCAATTTGAGTTCTCTAAACATCAAACGTAACTTACACAACGAAATTTTCAAAACCTTACAACAGCTGTGCGTTTGTTTTTTTTACAGTCATTAACATGCAAAGAAGTATTATCTTGCTTTGTTCTACATTAAATTTTTTTCTCTTTGCATGCTGAAAATAAAAAGAAAATTTACTTCAAACAATCTTTCCGATATAAAACCGAACTTCACTGTGCGACTTTTGTAGTTTTGTAATACCTGAACGCCTTAACGTCGATTGAACTTGCAATTGATTCATTCTAAATTCAATGATAATATATCGGAAGTAAGTTGTATCGTAAAATTGTTTTTGCGCAATATTTTGAAAAAAGAAACCAAACAGTTTTGTATAACTATAAAAATTTCCTAACACTTGATTTGAATTAATTGTTTTACATCTGAAACCCTATATCCGAGTTTTTCGATTTTCGAAAAGGAATTTTTTTTGGTATATATGGATCGACTGTAGTCTTTTCAATCTCTTAGTTCTATTACCTTTGGATCTTGACGTGTGACAGATCTCTTCGTCGCGCAGTTTGATTTGTTTTATTTTGAAATAATGCTCGAGCCGCCAATTTGCTGATGTTGCAATTTTGTGAAGTTTTTTTTATATAATATTAAAAATTGAAAATTCTAGTCCGCGTTACTGTGATATTTTTCTTTGTTATAGTTAAAATGGTAAAACCATGTGATATTTCGATTTCCAAGTTTGTAGTAACGTAATATCAGTACATGAAAAAAAAATTATAACTTATGTGTTTTGTGATCCAAAGTAGTAAAATTGTTCATGTAAATCAAAAAGAAAATAATTTATTTGTGCTTGTTATAACTTAGTTAAATTTATTTAGTGAATAGTAGCAAAAAAATTGATTAAGTGTTGGTGTTGTCTCGTACGTAATTTATTCAGTAAAACCAAAAGAAATTAGATATAAAAAATTAGATCATAGGGTAACAAATTAATTTACCTAGTAGAATTAACAATACGAGTGCTATGTTCTTTATTAAAATCAAATAAAAATGCAACTAAGATGTACGTAAGTGATTTGCTTTATTATTCTACATTAACATACATACGAATATAATAATATAGTGCTATTAGCACATATTAGAGCCATACTTTATTGTCTGTGTCAAGCAATTTTATAACAACATTCATATATATTAATACCGTTCAATGGTAGTGCTTGCAGCTTTATACTGATAACCTTGACGCTATTTTACGTTTTTTTTTGCTGGTGACAGTTATGTGATTCTTGTTTGGCGAAATTTTGAATAGAACTGGTATTTGCATTACATCAATTCATAACCATAGTGGACTGCTGATAACCTTGAATTGTCCTGGACGATCGATTTGTGATTACTTTCGAACTCCACTGAACTCTCACGTTCTGGTGGTACCCTAATATAACTGTCTGGCATTTTGCGGTAATATTGGATATCAATCGGTCATCAATCGCCGAGTGGTTGCAGCGACACCTTTTGCGTGGCTACCACAACTTATATAACGTAGCTAGGTTAAATTGGACCCTCACTTACATATACCAATTTATTCAACATTTTTGATAACAACTTTATTCGACGATTTTGTTTGCCAACTTATTCGCCATTTTTAATAACAAATTGATTCAACGATTTTGCTGGCCAACTTATTCACCGATTTTTGATAGCAAATTTATTCGACGATTTTGTTTGCCAACTTATGCAACGAATTTTGATGACAAATTGATTCCCGATTTTGATTGTAAAGTTATTCAGCGATTTTAAATACAAATTTAGTCAACGATTTGGATTACATACTGATCTCACGATTTTGATTATCAATTTACTCACGACTCTGATTGCAAATTTATTCAACGAGTTTAAATACAAAGTTATTCATCGATTTGGATTGTATATTTATTTCACGATTTTGATTGTAAATTTGTTCAACGATTTCGATTATAAAATTATTCAGCGATTGTGGATACAAACTTATTCAACGAAGTTGATTATAAAATTGTTCAACGATTCTGCTTGCAATTGTACTCAACGATTTTGGATTACCAATTTAGTCAACGCTTTTGACTACCGAATTACTCAACGATTCTGATTGCAAGTTTATTCACCGATCTTGTTTACAAATTTATTCAACCATTCGGATTACAAATTTATTCAGCGATTTTAACTACAAGTTTATTCAACGAGTTGGACTAAATTATCCAACCATTTTGATTACAAATTTATTCAACGCATTTGAGTATAAATTTAGTCAACGCTTCTGACTACGAATTTATTCAACGAATCTGATTATAAAATTGTCCAACGATTTTGCTTGCAACTGTATTCAACGATTTTGGATTACAAATTTAGTCAACGCTTTTGACTACCAAATTACTCAACGATTCTGATTGCAAGTTTGTTCACCGATTTTGTTTACAAATTTATTCAACACTTTTGATGGCAAAGTTATTCGGCGATTTAAATACAAGTTTCTTTCAACGATTTGGACTAAAGTATCCAACAATTTCGATTACAAAATTTATTCAACAATTTTGATTGCAAATTTATTCGGCGATTTTAAATACAAGTTTATTCAACGATTTGGACTAAAGTATCCGACAATTTTGATTACAAAGTTATTCAACGCAGTTGATTATAAATTTCGTCAACGCTTTTGACTACAATATTATACAACGATTTTGATTACAAAATTATCCAACGCTTTTGACTACAATATTATACAACGATTTTGACTACAAAATTATTCGACGCTTTTGATGACAAGCTGATTCAATGATTTTAAATACAAATTTGTTCAACGCTGTTGATTACCAATTGATTCATTGTTTCTTCGTATCATTTGCGACATCTTATTTTTGATCAACGTGTATGCAGTGCTGATGGAGGACTGAAACTAGTAGGATTTGGAGGCGAGGAGGATATAACCACGGGTGAGTTTATTTGATTGGTTTTTTTTACTCTCCGTATGATATAGGGGTGCGAATGTGTGGGTGTGAGTGTGTGTGGGCGTATGTGAGTTAATGAGGGGGTTGAACGTGCCGACCGTGGTTCTTTCGTAGAAGGAGGTCGCCAGAGTCTCATCTTTTCACTTGCAACTTTTTTCCATTTCCGTTTATTTTGAAAATTGCGTACATTTCCGTATTTTTGCTGAAGCAGCAGGTTACTAATATCTCCTATCCACGATGATTGAGACTAAGTCGAACGGCAATACAACATTTCTAGGTACGCTTCCTGCTAAGCCACTCCCATTATCATCATGAGAGGCACTTCATTACAAACTGGCGCCCAACGTGGGGCTCCTCTAAGGGTTTCTACAGCAATGTAGGACTCTGGAGGAGTCCCTTCATATTATAAAAACTTAAAAAAAATTTTTTTTTAATTTTTTTTCTTCATATTAATTTTATCATTTCCACCCTACAATAGTTAGAGGCTCTGGCGACGTGGAAGCAGTTCCCTGCTTCAAACGCGCAGGAGCAAAGGAAGTCTGAGACCCCTCAGACTTTCTTTGATGGGGTTTTGCGTCCCCACGCCTCCAGCTACTATTCTCCTTTTTTTATTTTTCGATATAACGCAAGGGTGAGAATAGTTCTTCGGAATTATTCTCAATGGGGGTTACAATCCCACGTACCCTAGTAGCGGATGGGTTTCTTGCTGACACGGGGAATGCCAGGGGTGACCAGGTGCCAGACTTAGTTTTTTTGTAGAATGGTGTATACGCCTACTACATCCAGTCTGGTCATCTGGTCATGCTCTGGGTTCGTTGTGACATCAGGACTCTCATCCGAGCTACCGTCTCCTTAACGTTAGAGGCCCCTCTCAGGAGCGTTAGCACCCTATGATCTGAGTTGTCCAGTTCTCGCGAATGATACTGGGGAACATCTTCTAACGCAGTTTGATATCCACTGCTGAGGGAAGATGTTCGCCCAGCCTTCATGTCGCGAGTTAATTGGATTAACTCAGATCATAGCACCTCCCCGTATGTTTCGTCGTTCTCGATCGCGGATGAGAAGTGTCGGTTGATTGAATAATGGTGCAGAGGATTTATCCTCTGACCATTCCGGCGGCACTTGTCATCCGGGTGACAGGCCGACGACACATACCCCACCTTATTCCTGTCTCACCTTTCCTTATTCATCCCTTCTTGCTCCCTTTCCTTTTCCATTTCCGATCCTTTTAACGTAGATTAATTTTAACTTTCTCTTTGGTCCGAAAAATTTTTTTTTATTTAAACTCATAAACATCCAAAATAAAAAGAATTGAAAGAACGGCGGTCGCCACTTTCAACCTCGGAGTGATGGACACCCCGTGGTTGAATCCCACTTTCCTCCACCCGCAAAAAAATAAATAAATAAATAAATATTTGAATAAATAAATAAATAAATATTTGAATAAATAAGTAAATAAATATTTGGAAAGAAATAAATAAATGTTTGTAAAAAAAAAAAAAAATAAAAAAATAAACAAATACCTGTAAATAAATAAAAAGATAAATAAATAAATAAGTACTTTCAACAGAATAAATAAATAAATAGTCATTTACACAAAAAAAAAAATACAAAAAAAAAAAATCCTTATATAGATATTAAGATAAAACGGCTGATATTTTTAGATGCTAATTCTTTTCTTTCTCCATTTTTAGGAACTAATAGCCAAGAAAAATTTAAAAATTAAGCGTAATTTAAAAGTCAAGATATATTTCAAAGTCAAGAAATATTTTGAAATCAAGAAAAAATTTTAAAAAAAGTCAAGAAATATTTTGAAATCAAGAAAAATTTTAAAAAGTCAACTTATAAAGTAAAATTGGGAGACAATCAAGAAACAACAAAAAAAAATATAACACAACATTTATCATCAAGAGAGTCAGCAGCCAAGATTAATCTTACGAAGAATTCTTGAAAGGATCAAATCGACCCTTAAAGTTCCGGGTGTGTCCTTAATATTAACTTATGGTATTAGGGTTGTTTTTTTATTAGGTGGCACACTTCGGCATCCAAACCGTGAGTTTTTGTTTGACTCCTCTAATTTTATACTACCCCAAATTTATAAATTCCAGAATTGGGAATACGGCTAAGCTTCTTTTGATCCCTTCAAAATAAATAAATAAAAAAAAAAAAGAAAAATTATTAAGTAAAGTAGTATTAAGTCTCAAAATTTGTTATTGCATGTTAGTTATAATTTGCTATTGTTAGTTTTAAGATTAGTCTTGCCTTACCAGTGGCGTAATACTGACTATTTTTGTTTGTATTATTAACTCAACGGTAATTGCACATCACTTGTTTCCGCGACTCGGGAACCCCCAGATCTGCCCGTAATTGGGTCTGGAAAGTTTGTCAATACCACCGTCTACAATAAAATTAGCATACCTGTTTTCTTTCTCTTTTCAATTTTTTTGGTCCAGGACTAGTAGTTTGTTTATTTTCACTTTCGACGATAGCGTTAATATAACAATTGATTACTCTTTTCAACTTGTACCTGTGTTCGGTCAAACTAGTTTTGTCAGGAATAATACCTTTTTTGTACAACTTTTAATTGATCAGTTATCGCGCAGCTGTTTAAGGTTGGAATAACTGAATCGTCATATGACTCTTTAAGTTCTGCTCTAATATATTTTAAGTACTAAAATATAGTAATAAAGTATTTTTTTTTTGTTAATTATTAAATTGTTTATTCGTTTTCAACGTTTGCAATACGTAACAATTAGCTAGCATAACGGTTTCCTCTCCATATACTTGTCTTTATTGGTCTAGTCCTGTACGGCGGTTTGAGTATTCATAATGTCTGCCACTGATAAGATTGACGTTCTGGATAGGTCCAGCTCTTGTGCTGTTTTTCAACACGAAATAGTGCCGGCCGACGTAAAACTTCTCACTCGGTGTAACCACCTCTTTCATGACATCTGCCTCAACGACTGGTTGTTGCAGAATAGCACCTGCCCAATTTGTCGAGCCGCTTGTGAGCGTGCAGAATTACAGAGGTTACCTCGAGGGATGACAAAAGCTAATGATACCGTAGTGCCACCACCTCCACGACCAGTGACACGCTCTATTACCGCGGGTTGGCAACGTCGTTCCAGTACCGGGAATCAACCCTCGTCCACTCCCTTGGCAATCCGTCTCCCACCATCTCGACTCGCCGACGGAGTGCGAGTGAATATAGCTCAACGTTCTCCCATACCTAGTGCCGCTGCAGCGGAAGATCAAGGTTTTCAGGAAGCGGTAAATGCTCACATCGATCAAGAAATTTCTAGGATTAATCATTCAATGATGCAATCACGTGCTCCGGCACCTGAAGTGATGTTACCTCTAGCACCCCTTGCAGTATCACCCACCACACCGCGTCATCAATCGGTTCATTCCGGAAATTATGCGCCAGCAAATGCGTTTGTGCGGAATAACGTACCAGTGCCACCAATGTTTGGTGAGCCTCATCCCACTCCTACTACTGCCAGAATGCGAACACATCTCGAACTAGGGTTTCTCAATTCCCGTAGAAATTCTAATCCCGGGATTGCGGGTCAAAAAGTGTTGAATTCCCGGGATCCCGAGAAATCCCGGGAAACGCTAAAAGCTAGATTTTTCTAATTAGGTGGTAAAAAAATGTGTAAAATTAAAATAGCACAAAAAATGTGCTATTTATTTTTAAATTTCCATTATTTTTAATTAGAAAAACTTCAAAAATTAAATATAAAATAATACATAAAAACAAAACAAAAATAAATTCATAATACTAATTTTTAAATAATTTTTCAAAAAACTAGGTTGTGGCGCCATCACTCAATTTTGTCCGAATTTTCGTGACGAAACGTCCTGCCGCAGAAAAAGCTGTTTCCGATTCAATTGATGTCGGTGTGATAGTCATTAGTGAATTGTATAATCTAAATTATTTGTACTCTGCTTAGTTGCTTCTAAAATTACTAATTCCTTTGTGATGTTTTTAACGTCATATGACACATGTTTTGTGATACAATCAAAGCAAAATCACAATAACAACGGTACTTCACAGCATAATAAGACAAAAAATATTGGACCCTCAGTCCGTATTTTGCAATTGAACATTGAAAGCATTAGCAAGTCAAAAACTGAACGTTTAGAAAGAGTATTAAAGTTATTATTTCGATATCAACGTTGTAATTCTGGCAGGAAACGCATGCAACAGATGAAGATCAACTTACTTCTAGAGGGAAAATTGTTGGTTATAAACTAACTAGTGTTATTTAGCATTAAACGTATGGATCTGGCACGTATATTAAGTCAGAAATCATGAACTGCACCCATTTACTTACACCAGACGGACAACGATATACATCTTATTGTTGTTGATATATCGTTACGAAGGTTGTTAACGTAAACATGCCCCTAAATACAGCGTGGCCAGCTGATACTCTACCATTATTTCACCACCCAGCAATTTAGGTTGGTGACTTTAATAGACATCACAGTCAGTGGTCCTACTCAAATAACAATCCCAATGGCATACAACTAACTGACGGGACCAATCGACAACATGTTCATGGTATATGATACGAAAGACATGAAAACCTTTAGATCTGCTAGATGACCAAGTTATTACAATCCCGACCTCTGTTTTTCCCCAAAAAAACGAACAACGTAACCCTATTGCAATATCTAGGGCTGTCCTACCAGGTTTGCCACGCTCTCAACATCGTTCAGTAATTTTTGAGGTAGGTATCCAAATCCTACACGTAAACTCTACTCCTCAAGCTAGATGCAAATTTAACAAAACTGGCTGGGCTAAATATGGGTGACGGCTAAACTTGGATGCAGCGATTCACTAGATCCAACCCATTCCTAAAAATGACGATAGGTTCGTAGGAACCATCATTTTAACTGCAAAGAAATGCATTCCAAGAGACTTCCTATGAAGAATACATTCCTGGTTGGAGTAGAGAGCGCGATATATTTATTATTTGAGGAGCACCTTAGTAGTGGTGAGTCAGACGTGGTTGATGACTTAATATACTCACTGGACACCGCGAGGAAACAAAAGTGGATTAACGCTGTTGAAAACATTGATTTTTCCCATTCTAGTTGGGCAGCTTTGAATCTTCTTCGGAAGCTGGATGGCTAAAACTCAGTTACTCGTGCTAACAATGATATAAATCCAGACGACATTGCAATCACATTGTAAACATGTCTCGTTCCTCTATTAATCGCCTTCATAAGAGAACCATTAAACATAAATTGAGAGAAATGAAGCGGAAGTTTTAGGTAGATTTCTTAGAAAAATCTACCTATTTTAAGTTTTATTTCTTTTAATTTGTTGTGTTCATATGTGTCAAAAAAAACCATACAAAAAATCATGACACCATATGTGTCAAAAAATATTTTCCTAATTTTGAACGAAATTAATTACTACAGAGGGGAAAAGAATTAAAAACTACTCGATTTTCCAGTGAGAAAATTTTTAATATCTTTGAAAAAAGTAAAAAAATATGTCAATAAAAATAGCGGGATACCCGGGATCCCGGGATGAAATCCCGGGAAAACGGGATGAAAATTTACCCCTGGATCCCGGAGAAAACGGGATCCCAGGATCCCGTTTGAGAAACCCTATCTCGAACAGCACTCTACAACAATTAGAAATTGGAACGTAACGTTCTCAGGTAGACCCGATGGTCTGGATGTTGAAGCGTTCATCTTCAGAATAGAGCGGCTGACGGAGATGTGTTTAAATAGCGATTTTACGATTGTCACCCGCTGTCTGTACTTGTTATTCACCGATCGAGCTGCTGATTGGTTCTGGAGATATTTTCGCCAGAACCGACAGCTTATTTGGACTGACTTGTGTCATGCTCTGCGAATAGTATATCAGGACAGGCAGACGGACGAAGAAGTGAAGGAGCGGATGAGGGCCAGGAAACAGCGGCCCACTGAATTGTTTGATGAATTCTTACAATCAATTTATCGACTAGGCGATAAACTACGAGTACCGATACCGGATGTGGAGTTGTTCTCCTTGATTCGCAACAACTTACGATTGGAAATTAGAAGGGAGCTGCTATATGTTACCATTTATGGACTGGAACATCTGCGCCAGCTCTGCCGCGAGAAACTATGGGCCGAGTCAATAACCAGACCGCGCGATTATAACATTAGATCGTGAATTTTCACAAATACAAATTAGCGAATTGCCAACTGAATCGTTACCAATTACATCCAACGAACTTGCGGCAACACAGCCTGCCCCTAATATGAAACGAATAGCCAGTTCCACTATTTGTTGGAACTGTAAACGACCTGGTCATCGGTGGCACGATTGCCGTGAATCACAGCGTTTGTTTTGTTGGGGATGTGGAAAGGACGATGTGCTATGTCCCAACTGTGACATTTGTCAGGGAAACCGAAGGGGGGGCCTGAATCCAAACACCTTTTCTCGCTCCCAAGACATGACTTAGATTCACCTGAGCATAATTTTATTTCTTCTCCTGACCCTTCTAATCTGGTATCGGTCAACCATAATCCTCCCTTATTGCACGAAACTCTGTCAAACCGAGCTTCGTTCTCTGATGAGAGGAAACACTTCCTTGGAACACCAAAATTTGGAAATGCCTTCTGGCTCACTAGTATCGACTCATGTCCATAACTTAAAATTATTGAAACGAGCACCCGAGTATACCGAACCCCAACAATGTAATACTAACATCAAATCGTTCAAACAGCGATTGAACGACTATTTGAAGATACGAGCAAACCTTTTTATCGATTCATTATCGTATTTGAAACCACCATCACGCTCTGCCCTCCGCTCTCGCATTTATTGGCAGCAGCGACGTCGGTTTAAAACTAAGACCATTTCCTCTATTGTAAAATTGGCCAACGACGTAAGATCTTATGCCACCGTCTCACTACTAGGGAAACAGCATACCGGACTATTGGATAGTGGAGCATCCTTGACTGTAATTGGTGGTGATTTTGCTAAGGAAATCGTGCAAACCCCAGACCTTCTGACTTATTCATCTGCAGTAGTCCGTACTGCAGATGGCCAAAGGCAGAAGATCTTGGGTTTGATAAGAACCAAGATTTCATTTATGAACCAAGTCAGAACCTTGGATGTCTACATTATCCCGTCTTTAACACAGAATCTTTACTTGAGTATGGATTTCTTTAACGCATTCGGCTTGTTTAACCCGGTATTTAATTTACCTACACTTTCGACTACGGAGTCGGTAATATCGGAGTTGTCTTTAGATAATCAGGAACGTCTTCAAAACACTATTCAACTTCTACCATCATTTTCTAAAATGGGTCTGGGTCGAACACATTTGATAGAACATGTGATTTATGTGGGGACGGCCGCTGCCGCCTTTGTTTGGATAGTAGAAAAGTCAATATAGTTACTAAAAAGGATGCTTACCCCCTTCCACAGATAGATGGAATCTTGAGTCGTCTGCCACAGAGTAATTTCATTTCCAGTTTGGATCTGAAAGACGCTTTCTGGCAGATACCTCTAGAAAAACACTCCCGAGAGAAAACTGCTTTTACGGTCCCTGGGCGGCCATTGTATCAGTTCGTAAGAATGCCCTTCGGACTTTGCAATGCGCCGCAAACGATGACTAAATTAATGGACCAAGTAATTCCTCCACATCTCAAGTCGTGCGTCTTCGTATACTTGGATGATCTTTTAATAGTTACAGATACCTTTGAGGCCCATCTGAAACTGTTAGAAGATATCTCCCAGTGTCTTAGACGTGCGAACTTGACGATAAACGTGGAAAAAAGTAAGTTTCTCTTGCCGGAGGTAAAATATTTGGGATATGTCGTGGGAGGTGGTACGCTAAAAATTGATCCTGATAAAACTCAGGCCATTTCCGAATTTCCTACACCGCGTACGTCCAAACAGATTCGACGATTCCTGGGTATGGCGGGTTATTACCGCCGTTTTATATCTGATTTCTCTGCTATGTCCTTTCCAATATCAGATTTGTTGAAGAAAAATTCTAATAAATTCGTATGGACACCAGAAGCTGAAATAGCATTTATAAACCTCAAAAATGCTCTCATATCAGCACCAGTCCTCATAAACCCCGACTATACTAAACCTTTTACTCTCCAGTGCGACGCTAGTAATGACGGTATAGGCTGTGTATTACTTCAGTGCGACATGGACGGTATGGAACATCCCATAACGTACATGTCCAAGAAACTGAATTCTGCGCAACGCAATTACTCCACTAGTGAGAAAGAGTGTCTAGCCGCCGTACTGGGAGTAAAGAAGTTTAGAGCGTATGTCGAGGGTCAGGCCTTTAAGATCATAACTGACCATGCTTCATTAAAATGGTTAATGCAACAAAAAGACCTTTCTGGTCGATTGGCTCGTTGGAGCTTGAAATTGCAGGGTTATTTCTTTGATATTAAGTACCGAAAAGGAAATTTAAACATAGTTCCAGACACTCTATCAAGACGTGACTCTGTTGACGTCATTTCTGAATTATGTCCAGTGCCTGAATTAGATCTTAATTCCCCTTTCTTCAACACTTCTCGATATTTGGAGTTGGTAAATCTGGTTACCGAAGCAGACGGTACATTGCCTGATCTGAAGGTAATTTCTGGTCGGGTTTATAAACGATTGGCTTGTCTAGATCTTGATATTCCTTCAGAGGGTGAGGTTTGGAAATTGTGGTTACCCGAGGAATACACTGACGAGTGTATTGCAAGGGCCCACAATCCTCCTACCTCTTCTCATGGAGGTCTAGCAAAAACCCTGTATAATATTCGTAAATTTTACTATTGGCCTCGTATGTATACCCAGGTTAAGTCGTACATAGGAAATTGTAAGACCTGCAAAGAAATCAAAGCGACTAATGTTCCACTTCGTGCTCCCATGGTGTCTCCGATGAAAACAGAACGAATTGGTCAGCGATTATATATCGATATTCTTGGCCCTTATCGTCGTTCAAAGGCCGGGAATATCGCTATTCTTGTGGTATTAGATCATGTTACTAAATATCCATTTTTATTTCCTTTACGGAAACTAACTGCTGAACCAATTTGTCATCTATTGGCTACCAATGTCTTTCACGTATTTGGTTGTCCCGAAGTTATTGTGTGAGATAATGGGACTCAATTTAAATCAAAACAGTTTTCAGACTTCTTGGCGAAGCACGGAGTGAAACACACATTACTGGCTTTATATTCCCCTCAAGCTAACGCTTCTGAACGGGTTAATAGAAGTGTTTTATCCGGTATCCGAGCCTACTTAAAGGAGGAGCATGCTAAATGGGATCTGCACTTGAGCGAGATCGCTTGTGCACTACGTTGTTCTCTTCACCAAACTCTTAAGTGCTCCCCCTATTTCGCTATGTTTGGAATATCAATGGTGACCCATGGTTCGTCTTATGATCTGCTACGACGGTTGAATTGCCTTCATGAACCGGGTGAAACGATTATACGACCCGATTATCTCAATAAGATTCGTATCCGAATTCTTGATTTAACTGCTGAAGCATTCGTCAAAAGTGCTGAACGCTATAATCTACGAGCTCGAGTAACGTTGTTTAAACCTGGGGATACGGTGTTCCGAAGGAACTTTATCTTGAGTGATGCCGGTAAGAAATTATCAGCTAAACTTGCACAAAAGTTTGTTGAAGCCAGAGTAATAAGGTTGGTAGGTGGCGCCGCCTACGAACTGGAAGACCTGGTTTCCAAACGTAGAGGTGTTTATCATTCCAAGGACATTCGCGCCTAACATCGGTAATAACTTTTTTGTCAGTATGATAATATATTTCTCTTGTGTTTCACCGCCATGGTAGGTCCAGAATAGCGACGACCATAAAGTATGAAGGTGGTTTCGTTTTGAATTCCCAGTTCAGTGAGTGCGTACTGGCTTTGGTGTTCGGGTCTTGGTGCAAAACTTTTTTTTGTTTTGACTATTTGCAAGTGCAAATTCCAAGATTGAACGTATTTGAATTTGGTTCTGTTAGTTGCCATTAAACCATGGGAACAACCTTCCGAATCACTTGGACGGAAGCGTACAACAGTGTAGCCCGGCTAGCGAGTCGGTAGAGCATGAGACTCGTGTTGGTTCAGGTGTGGGTTTCGAGCCTGCATAATGTAAGAACGAAGTTGGGGTGGATACCTCATTAGAAAAGTCGGACAATCGCTATTTCACCTTCCAATCTGGTGGCAAATTGGTTTTGTTTATTTGCTTTGACTTTCGAGTCTCGGGAACCCCCAGATCTGCCCGGAATTGGGTCTGGACTGTTTTAGTTATCCATCGCATACAATAGAGTGGAATACCTGTTTTCTCGTTACCCCTTCAAGATTTTTTTTTTGTGTAGTCGTAGATGGTTTGTTTCTGTTAAGACTGGGCCATGAAATACCGATCGATGTGATTGCTAATTTTGTTTGAACATTGAAGTGCCTCGCCGAACGAATGTGGGTACACAAGATCCATAGGAGACCAGTCTATACCTTTTTTCAACTTCTTTTTGGTCGTGAGGTTCTTCCAAAAAGCACTTGTCCTGTAATGGATAGTCTGAACATAGTATATCATAGTCATAGCTTCATTAAATGTCATTTCTATTATTAACCTTATAATAGTTTCTCATCCGTTCATCATCCATAGTCATATTTCTATTAGTCCCCGTAACTCCCAGTGTTCTTATTTTTCTTAAAATTTAGATAAATTTTCCTTAGCTGGACAGACATATTTGAAGAGAATTGAACTCCTTGCACTAAGTGATTTTAAATTTTAATTAGTTAAAGGTTGCCATTACCTATAGTAAACTTTCATCTTGGTCGAAAATTGTATGAATGTAAAAATTTTCCTTAAATTTTGTCTCTATAAACATTGCTATTTGATTTTGCAATTCACTAAAGTTGACTCATATTATGTTTCTATCCACTTTGGTTCACTCTATTACTTCAATTTGAGTTCTCTAAACATCAAACGTAACTTACACAACGAAGTTTTCAAAACCTTACAACAGCTGTGCGTTTGTTTTTTTTACAGTCATTAACATGCAAAGAAGTATTATCTTGCTTTGTTCTACATTCAATTTTTTTCTCTTTGCATGCTGAAAATAAAAAGAAAATTTACTTCAAACAATCTTTCCGATATAAAACCGAACTTCACTGTGCGACTTTTGTAGTTTTGTAATACCTGAACGCCTTAACGTCGATTGAACTTGCAATTGATTCATTCTAAATTCAATGATAATATATCGGAAGTAAGTTGTATCGTAAAATTGTTTTTGCGCAATATTTTGAAAAAAGAAACCAAACAGTTTTGTATAACTATAAAAATTTCCTAACACTTGATTTGAATTAATTGTTTTACATCTGAAACCCTATATCCGAGTTTTTCGATTTTCGAAAAGGAATTTTTTTTGGTATATATGGATCGACTGTAGTCTTTTCAATCTCTTAGTTCTATTACCTTTGGATCTTGACGTGTGACAGATCTCTTCGTCGCGCAGTTTGATTTGTTTTATTTTGAAATAATGCTCGAGCCGTCAACTTGCTGATGTTGCAATTTTGTGAAGTTTTTTTTATATAATATTAAAAATTGAAAATTCTAGTCCGCGTTACTGTGATATTTTTCTTTGTTATAGTTAAAATGGTAAAACCATGTGATATTTCGATTTCCAAGTTTGTAGTAACGTAATATCAGTACATGAAAAAAAAATTATAACTTATGTGTTTTGTGATCCAAAGTAGTAAAATTGTTCATGTAAATCAAAAAGAAAATAATTTATTTGTGCTTGTTATAACTTAGTTAAATTTATTTAGTGAATAGTAGCAAAAAAATTGATTAAGTGTTGGTGTTGTCTCGTACGTAATTTATTCAGTAAAACCAAAAGAAATTAGATATAAAAAATTAGATCATAGGGTAACAAATTAATTTACCTAGTAGAATTAACAATACGAGTGCTATGTTCTTTATTAAAATCAAATAAAAATGCAACTAAGATGTGCGTAAGTGATTTGCTTTATTATTCTACATTAACATACATCTAATATGTGCTATTAGCACATATTAGAGCCATACTTTATTGTCTGTGTCAAGCAATTTTATAACAACATTCATATATATTAATACCGTTCAATGGTAGTGCTTGCAGCTTTATACTGATAACCTTGACGCTATTTTACGTTTTTTTTTGCTGGTGACAGTTATGTGATTCTTGTTTGGCGAAATTTTGAATAGAACCGGTATTTGCATTACATCAATTCATAACCATAGTGGACTGCTGATAACCTTGAATTGTCCTGGACGATCGATTTGTGATTAATTTCGAACTCCACTGAACTCTCACGTTCTGGTGGTACCCTAATATAACTGTCTGGCATTTTGCGGTAATATTGGATATCAATCGGTCATCAATCGCCGAGTGGTTGCAGCGACACCTTTTGCGTGGCTACCACAACTTATATAACGTAGCTAGGTTAAATTGGACACACACTTACATATACCAATTTATTCAACATGTTTGATAACAACTTTATTCGACGATTTTGTTTGCCAACTTATTCGCCATTTTTAATAACAAATTGATTCAACGATTTTGCTGGCCAACTTATTCACCGATTTTTGATAACAAATTTATTCGACGATTTTGTTTGCCAACTTATGCAACGAATTTTGATGACAAATTGATTCCCGATTTTGATTGTAAAGTTATTCAGCGATTTTAAATACAAATTTAGTCAACGATTTGGATTACATACTGATCTCACGATTTTGATTATCAATTTACTCACGACTCTGATTGCAAATTTATTCAACGAGTTTAAATACAAAGTTATTCATCGATTTGGATTGTATATTTATTTCACGATTTTGATTGTAAATTTGTTCAACGATTTCGATTATAAAATTATTCAGCGATTGTGGATACAAACTTATTCAACGAAGTTGATTATAAAATTGTTCAACGATTTCGCTTGCAATTGTACTCAACGATTTTGGATTACCAATTTAGTCAACGCTTTTGACTACCGAATTACTCAACGATTCTGATTGCAAGTTTATTCACCGATCTTGTTTACAAATTTATTCAACCATTCGGATTACAAATTTATTCAGCGATTTTAACTACAAGTTTATTCAACGAGTTGGACTAAATTATCCAACCATTTTGATTACAAATTTATTCAACGCATTTGAGTATAAATTTAGTCAACGCTTCTGACTACGAATTTATTCAACAAATCTGATTATAAAATTGTCCAACGATTTTGCTTGCAACTGTATTCAACGATTTTGGATTACAAATTTAGTCAACGCTTTTGACTACCAAATTACTCAACGATTCTGATTGCAAGTTTGTTCACCGATTTTGTTTACAAATTTATTCAACACTTTTGATGGCAAAGTTATTCGGCGATTTTAAATACAAGTTTCTTTCAACGATTTGGACTAAAGTATCCAACAATTTCGATTACAAAATTTATTCAACAATTTTGATTGCAAATTTATTCGGCGATTTTAAATACAAGTTTATTCAACGATTTGGACTAAAGATCCGACAATTTTGATTACAAAGTTATTCAACGCAGTTGATTATAAATTTCGTCAACGCTTTTGACTACAATATTATACAACGATTTTGATTACAAAATTATCCAACGCTTTTGACTACAATATTATACAACGATTTTGACTACAAAATTATTCGACGCTTTTGATGACAAGCTGATTCAACGATTTTAAATACAAATTTGTTCAACGCTGTTGATTACCAATTGATTCATTGTTTCTTCGTATCATTTGCGACATCTTATTTTTGATCAACGTGTATGCAGTGCTGATGGAGGACTGAAACTAGTAGGATTTGGAGGCGAGGAGGATATAACCACGGGTGAGTTTATTTGATTGGGTTTTTTTACTCTCCGTATGATATAGGGGTGCGAATGTGTGGGTGTTTGTGTGTGTCGGCGTATGTGAGTGAATGAGGGGGTTGAACGTGCCGACCATGGTTCTTTCGTAGAAGGAGGTCGCCAGAGTCTCATCTTTTCACTTGCAACTTTTTTCCATTTCCGTTTATTTTGAAAATTGCGTACATTTCCGTATTTGTGCTGAAGCAGCAGGTTACTAATATCTCCTATCCACGATGATTGAGACTAAGTCGAACGGCAATACAACATTTCTAGGTACGCTTCCTGCTAAGCCACTCCCATTATCATCATGAGACTTCATTACTTCATTACAGTACTATCATCTGCAAAACTTTTTATTGGGTTGCTGGTGATTTTCAACAATTCGTTGATATAAATCAAAAATAGGGTTGGGGACAATACTGAGCCTTGAGGTACACCAGCGTTAATTAGTTCAGACTCAGAAGAAAATCCGTATAAGGAGACCGAAATGTATCGGTTGGATAGAAAATTTTGAATCAGCTTCACAACATTGGGATGAAAACCATACGCAACGAGCTTGTTGATTAAGTTGGCATGCCAGACTCGATCGAATGCCTTGGAGATGGCTGAAGCGATAACGTATGTTTCACTACCTTTATCAAGTAATTTCTTACAATTCCAACAAGTGGTGGTGTTTGTTATACGTTTCGTGCTAGGAGCGGGTTGTATAGCGGCCAGTTCATTTGATACATTCATTAAGGGTTCGGTAGGCAGTTTGCTGATCCTCATCTGAGAGAACTCCTGTTCCACATCCATCTCAGACACCGGTCTAGATGGTCTATAATTATAATCACGCTGTTTAGAGATCGTTTCTGCCCACAATTTTTCCCTGTCCCTACAAAGCTGCCGAAGGTGTTCCAAACCATAAATGGTTACAAATAGCAAGTCTTTACGTATATCTATTCGCAGATTATTTCGAATCAGCGACAACAACTCAGCATCAGACATCGGTATTCTTAATTTATCCGCTAGTCGATATAATGACTGCAGAAAATCATCAAATATTTCGGTGGGCCTCTGCTTTCTGGCCCTCATACTTTCCTTCACTTCCTCGTCAGTTTGCCGATGCTGAAACTCGACCCGCAGAGCATAACAAAAATCATTCCATATAAGCTGTCGATTCTGATGAAAATATCGCCAGAACCAATCAGCTGCTCTATCCGTTAACAGTAAATACAGATTGCGTGTGATTATGGAAAAATCGCCGTGAAAGCACATCTCGGTCAAACTCTCTATTCTAAAGATAAACGCTTCCACATCCAGACCATCGGGTCTGCCGGAGAAGGTTATATTCCAATTTCGTATCGTAGTTGAGTAGTGATCGAAATGTGGGCGAGCTCTAGTTGGTGCATGATGAGGGTCAGCAAGCATTGGTTGTACCGGTAGATTATTTCATGGTACCAAATTTTCTCTTACGGAGTGTACTGACGGAGCCGGTTGATGCAGCGGGGAGATGTGAGGTACCGCATTTAGTTTTTCTGGTACAAATTCTTCTGGTACAGATTCTTCTGGTACAGGTTCTTCTGGGGCAGCAGAACGGTTTAGACCCATTGAAGCTTGAATAGTGTCAATTTCTTGGTCCAGCTGCGTATGTACTGTTTTATGAGCATCTCGTCCCGCGGCAGCAGCTTCGCCTCCTTCAAGACTTCTCCGAACTAGATCAACTCTAGCTTCGTTGGCGTGACGAGAAGGTGGACGGTCGATTGGTACTTTATTTATTTTTATTTTATTTCATTCCTATTTCCATTCCTAAAACTGATCTTACAATACATGAAATAATAATCTAACAATTGCTTTCTTTTTGTACTTACAAATCAATGAGAATTTCTTCATTAAAATAATTTCTGTCCTTTTTATAGATTAAGTTTGCTTATATAAAAAAAAGAAATATAAATACTAACAATATAAATGACAAATTAATGTTAATCATGTTGCACAATGCAATAAATATCACAATTTATATTACAACCTACGAGAATTTCAATTTATCTTTAATCTACGAAATCATTAATTTATATAAATTTAATACCAAACAATTATACATTATAAGATAAATAACATAAATTAACACTTAAATGAAATTCTCAACTTAAAATTAGCAACCAAATTAAAATTAAAGATTCCAAACAACAAAAAAAAAACAACAAACAAATTATGTACCTAAAATTACTTCACATAAAGCAAAACAATGAATGAAAATTGGGAAATAAAACATTAGGTGTTTTTAGAAGTGCCAAATAGCACTTGTGATTAAAACACCGACAAAAGTTTTACGGTAAGCAAAATCCAACATTTGTGAGGTGAAGGAATTTTGTTGACTGATTAGAGTTAAAGATTTAACTGACTGACTAGAGTTAAAGATTTTATTTAAAAGTTATAAAAGAAAATAGACAAAAGAAATTTGATTATAATTTCGTTTATTTGCAATACAAATTTTTTTGAATAATTTCAAGTTAATCTACGAGTTCCGAAAAATTGAGCAGCAAAAAAATATACAATTTTATTAAGTTCTGTTATATAGATATTCGACGTTATCTAGACTGAAAAGCCATGATTTTACATTTTTAAGAAATATTTTGACTGAGTTTGATATTTTGACTGAGGTAGGTAACGAGTTAAATAAATAAGGAGCAATAAAGTAATAAAATCGTCGACAGTATTCTTTTCTAGTAAATGGAACGTTGCAACTATTTGAGTTACGCAAGTAATGCTCTGGTTCCCCCCTTACAACCGTATGGCCACTTCTGGAGTAAAAGCTTCTTAGAACTTTAAAAATAAAAATATAACGCAGAGGAAGAATTAAAGCTGAACGAAACAGTGGTAAAGAAGATTCAAATCGTTTTTTGAAATGAATTACTCTGAGGGCATACTTTTGAGCAACACTTAATGGTTCCAAATTGCTATAATAATTTCCACCCCATATTGCAATTCCATATTCCAGTCGAGAGTGAAACAAAGAGAAGTACAAAGATCTTAATAAACTTCTAGGGCATATTGATCGAAGGATATACAGCTTCCTAACTGTGGCAAGTAGTTTACCCCTAACAATTGAGATATGGTCTTTAAACTTTAGTTTCTGATCCACATGAATGCCAAGATACTTAAATGAAGGCACATTGTCAATTTTGATACAGTTGTTATCACAGTTATGGCCCGTGCATAGTAGTGAATGACTAACATAAGGTGGAGCTAAAGATTCTAATTCCCCAAACGTCGGTTTGATCTTAAAATTCATGAATTTACTTTTCTGACTTAAGACCATGTCATGAATGTTAAGCCATTTCCTAAGTAGAACTAAATCAGATTGAGCTAATTCTTTTATTTCTTCTGTTGAATATGAAGAGTACGAGAACGCAGTATCGTCAGCGAAACTAGTAAGCTTACCGTTGAAATTTAGTTTACATAAAGAGTTCACATAGACTAAAAACAATAAAGGGCCCAAAATGGAACCTTGTGGGACCCCTGCATGTAACATGACTTTAGAGCTTATGCAATGACCAATTTTGACATGTTGAGATCTAGAGCTCAAGTATGATGAAAACCAGTTTAAGACAACTCCTCTGAATCCAGCTCTTTCCAACTTTTCCAATAAAACTGTATGGTCAACCGTATCAAAAGCAATTTTTATGTCAACAAATAAACCTGAAACTTTTTTTCCTATACTCAGCTCTTGAAAAATGCTAGTTAGAAAGTCCAACAGAGCGTCTTCCGTGCTTAGATTATCTCTGTACCCGAATTGTAGGTTACTTAAAAATCCTGTATTTTCTAGGAACTGTAAAGTTCTTTTTTTTACTATTTTCTCCAAAACTTTTGACAAAACGGGCAGTAAGGATATTGGGCGATAATTTGACATATCAGTTTGAGCTCCAGATTTATGGAGAGGAATTACGATTGCACATTTCATTTCCGAGGGAAATGAACCACTTGCCAAGCTTAAGTTGCAAATATAAGTAAAAGGTTCAATAATTTTATCGAAAGTATTTTTTATTACAATGCTAGAGATGCTATCGTAGCCCGTAGAATTTGTGTTTTTTAAGGAATGCATTAAGTATAAAACTTCTTGTTGTGTGGTAGGCACAAAATAACAACTTTTAGCTTCAGAAGCATTAGAGAATTTCAGGTACTCTAAATCATTTGGGGAATAATTATAATCAACGACATTTGATTCTATTAGAATTTTTGAAATTGATGTAAAGTACTCGTTAAATAGGTTAGCAACTGTTTGTTCTTCGGTTTGCAAGATGTTTAACTTGTCTTTGACTTTTATCTGTTTCGGTTCGTTAGACCTATGCTCCCCTATGACTTTATTTACGGTTTGCCATTGACTTCTGGGATTGTTTTTACATTTTTCGAAAATTTTTGAATAGTATTTACCACGAACTGAATGAATTTCATTTTTAACTTTTATCTTTAGTTCATTATAACGTTTTTTTAAGGATTTGTTTGAAGGATGCAAGTCACTCTTTCTACCAATCTTATTTTTCAATTTTATTAAACTTATTAAACTTTTTGTGTTCCATTCTTTTAATTTTTTAGCCGAATTTGGTTTTCTTTTGTAGATAAAGGAGGAACTGTTAATAAAAAATTGCAGCTTTTGTATAAAAATGCTGTAAGCAATGTCAACAGATGACTCATTATACACTTCAAACCACGATTCATTAGCTAAGAACTGATTCAACACAAAATAGTTGATAAGACTAATATCGGTTTCCGTGTAATCAGAAAAAATATTTTGTAATTCACCATTTTTATGAAAATATAACAGCGTGGCACAATGATCTGTTACGTTGAAGTTCAATACTTTGGCCTCCAACTCGTATTTCCTAATTATATTTTGCCTAGCAAAAATGTGATCTATACAAGTCTTTGTAGAAAGTGTAATACGTGTTGGTTGATTGATCAATGAAGATAAACCATTTGAGGCCAAAAGACATTTGTAGTCCATATTTCGAGAGGTTTCTTCCAGTATATCAATATTAATATCACCAAGCAATATAAAATTTTTAGCATTAATTCTACCAAGCAAACCAGACAATTCTTCAATAAATAACTTGTAGTCGTACGAATGCAGTCTATAGAGACAAATAAACAGATAATTTTCATTTCCAAATGTACAGTGTACACTCAAACCATCTGCGCTAGTGAATGAGAGAATAGAAAACTGATAGGAGATATCGTGTTTTATATACACTGCAACACCGGCGTTTTTATTGTTAGGATTACAGCTAGCACACAGAGTATAATTATCAATTTTGTAGCTACCTAGTTCGTTTTCTTTAATAAAAATCTCAGTCAAAAATATTAAAGAAGGTTGGGTTGAAAAGCAATCCAAATTACAAAGAAGTTCATCTACGTTTTTCCGTATGCTTTGAATATTTTGATGTAGGATCCAGAACTTAGGTGAAAATAGAGAAAGCTCAGAAAGATTTAAAGAATTGTCGTTAGAAGGATGAGAAACGACCGAATTTTCATACAAAGTTTGCTGGCTCATGTTCGAAGTATTTTTATCACACATTTAATTTAATTTATCAAGGTCGGCCAAACAGTTTATAAAAAATATTTGACCACCATCTATCTTCCTCATCATTACGTGACCTTTCCGAAACCAGCAATACTTGTACTTTTTAATTTCCTTGACTTCCTTTGCTTTTTTAAATAGAAAACGTCTATTACTGGTCATGCTCTCATTAATATAGATCCTATGTTCGGCATACAATGTATTGTTGAAAAACTTTTTTACCTGTTTGGGTTGGCTTTTACGTGACTTAGCAATGACGATATTTCTGATCCCCTCATTTTGAAGTTTCACAATAATTTTCCCCGGCTTATCATTTATTTTGTTTTTTATATAAAAACAGTCTTGAAAAATATCGCTGGTAAATTTTTCACTGCAGAAATCAGACAAAATTTTTGAAGCGAGATCTTCAAGCTTCGAATCATTTGATACTGGTGGTATACCGATAATTTCCAGAGAAGACGCCAAATTTTTTTGTTCAAGGTTATCAAGTCGTTGCTCAAGGATAACCATTTTTTCCTTCAAGACAGCATTTTCGTTCATTAAGACGTTTACTGTTTCAACCATATGATCTAGTCCATCGAATCTTTTTTTTATATACGAATAAAGGCTACTCAAACTAACATTGGGATCGCAATCATTAAGACTAATTAAACTATCATCGTGTCTCGACTGCTTGAACTTTGATTCGCATGGTTTGCACATCCATTGTTTCTTTTCTTTTTTAATAAACTCCACATCGCTCATCTGCATTTGAACACATCTTGCGTGGAAAAAATTATTGCATGTACTACAATCAATATTATTGAATCCATCGGTTCTGTTGATTTTTTCGTCACAAACTGTGCATAACATTTTAAATCACACAACAAATATAACCGAATATCAATTAAAATTAGTATTGATTATTGTATTTTTTGTTAACAACGATGTCATTAACCTTTATGAAAAAGTTGTTTACCTTTCTAGCTATGATTAAACAAATATGTACATAAACAAAATGTTTAGTGTTTACAGTTTATTTACCAATGTTTTTTTTATGTTTGAACCATAAATTAAACTTTTCATAACTTTTGAACCATAAATTAAAATGTTTAATTATTTTACACCAATTAAAATTGTATTGATTAAGAATAAAAAGATAAACTTTCTAGTTCTGATTAAATAAATTCACGTTTTATGTTCTAATTTTATAATTATCAAACAAAATCTTTACAGTTTATTTAGTAATTTATGTTTTAAGCAATAAATTAAATTTTTCACTTTTTCTTAAATATTTAAAAAAAAATTGACTAAAATCGTATTGATTTCGAATTAAATAAATCAACTGCACCTCACAACAGTTGAAATGATAATGTCAAAGATAGTTGATTGCCAACGCTGAATTGCCGTTGTTGCAATTCTGCAGCGAGAACTCGAGTGCAAGGTCGTGGAGGTGGTGGCACGACAGTGCGATTACTGGCGGCTATCATGCGTGGTAACCTTTGTAGATCCGCGCGCTCACATGCGGTTCGGCACAACGGGCAAGTATTATGCTGCAACAACCAGTCGCTAAGACAGATCTCGTGAAACAGGTGGTTTCAACGAGTGAGGATTTTGGCGTCAGAGGGCACTATTTCAATCTGACATATCGCACAGCCACTGGACTTATCCGAGACATTGACTCGATTAGTCGCCGACATGGTAATACAAAAAAAATTGTGTAATATCACCCCAAAAACTCGCGTTTCCCTACCCAGAAAGACAATAACAAAAATTGAAATGTGGCGAGACAACTATTAAACTATGAATGAATACCACAAACTATGATAATTGCCGACGCAACAATACTTTCGAAGAGAGTCAACCACAGGCTGGCGAGCCGGACAATACAGGGTTTGAACGAACTATTTAATTGCTGTAACAAGAACAGGTCTCCTGTTTAGTACTAACCTGGGTTCCCACACTGAATCAAATTTGGTTTCTTA
Source organism: Diogma glabrata (assembly GCA_963693315.1). Classification (NCBI taxonomy): domain Eukaryota; kingdom Metazoa; phylum Arthropoda; class Insecta; order Diptera; family Cylindrotomidae; genus Diogma; species Diogma glabrata. The sequence goes on from CAVNZG010000579.1 coordinate 176,507, forward strand.
TTATATAATTGAAACGAGAGAAAAAAAATCGTATAACAGGTCTTGGGATGAATGACAAGTTCCAAAAAAAAATTTATTCCTAACAATAATTCTACCTAATGACTAGACCAAAAAAAACAAAAAAAAATAGATAGGTTGAGAAAAAGCAGTTAATCTACACTATTGCAGATGGTGGAGTTTGAGAACAATGCTTATTTTCCAAGGAAAAAACAAAAAAAAAGTGAAAGATCGAGAATAAACAATTGTGCTAGTACTATTGAAGAAGGTGGAAATACGAAATAGTTCCAGACTCAATTTCGGACGAGTCTGGAGGTTCCGGGGACACGGAAGACTAAAACAAAAACGGAGTGCAGTTTACCGCCCTGATGAGGCAAGGAGAATTATTAAAGTATTTCTATCATGCAAAATATACAAAGACTAAATCTAACATGCACTTAAATTTAATTAATAATATGGAAATTAAAAACAAGGATCAAAGACAATTGGCGGACCGATAAGGACACTTTGACCCTTACAATTCGAAAAAAAAATTTTAAATTAAAACTCACGGTTATTAGTTCTCGGGTGAGTACTATTAACCTAAAAAAAATTGTATATATCCTAATATAAACAAATCTACATCACTACACTAAGTACCCATCGAGAATTTTCTGTGCCTTTGATTCGCTTTGAATTTCCTTGTTTTGTGTCTTAATTCCTATTTAATTTCTTCAGCGTATCCTGGGGTTGGTAATTTGGTCCTGATATGGTTTAAGTAAAATTTCCTTATTATCCTGAATAGTTTTAATTTGGTTTGTTGTTTATTATTAATTTCTTGGCTATAATTTTCTTGAATATCATTAATTTATTTGGTTGTTTATTATTAATTATATTTGGTTTTGTTGTATATTATTAATTTCTTGGTTTGTCGTCACCTAAAAAAGATTTTGGAGAAAACAAAAAATTAGTTTCTAATTCTTATCAGCAGTTTTGATTTATTTTTTTTTTTTCAGGTGGTCGAAAACTGGGACCGACGCCACCATGAGGGAGTTTATTTTCCTGGGGTGGAAGGTGGTGATCGCCGTTCTTTCATTTCATTAACAGTTTTAAGTTAGATTAAAACAAAATTTTTGGGATCAAAAGAAAGTATAAGGTAATCTACGTTAAAGGATGGTAAGTGGAAAAGGAAAGGGAACAAGACGGGATGGATAAGGAAGGGAAAAGGTAGGGTGGGAAAGGAATGAGATGGGGTATGTGCCGATGGGATCTCACCCGGATAACAAGTGCCGATGGGATGGTCAGAGAATATATACTCTGAATTATCATTCAATCATCGAAACTCCCCACTCGTGATCAAAACCACCAACACATACGGGAAGGTGCTATGATCTGAGTTAATCCAATTAACTCACGACATGAAGGCTGGGCGAACTCTTCCCTCAGCAGTTGATATCAGACTGCTTTGGAAGATTTTCCTCAGTATCATTCGCAAGAACTGGACAACTCAGACCATAGGGTGCTAACGCTCCTGGGAGGGGACTCTAACGTTAAAGAGTCGTTATCCCGGATGATAGTCCTGCTGCCACAGCGAACCCAGAGGGGTTCGAACCAGATGACCAGGCTGGATGTAGTAGGTGTTTACACCAGTCTACAAAAATCTAAGCCTGGCATCTGGTCACCCCTGGCATTCCCCGTGCCAGCAAGAAACCCATCCGCTACTGGGGTCCGTGGGTTTGTAAAGCCCATTGAGAACGATTCCGAGGAATCATTCTCACCCTTGCGTTTATAATAAAAGACAAAAGGAGAAGCAATTGTAATGAAGCGCTTTCTTATTGGCGAACCAATAAGAAGGACATAGCAGGAAGCGTACCTAGCGAGATTGATTTTCAAGCCCCAAACTAGCTTCAGACCATGGGAACGATAAAGTAACCCTGCTACTTCAGCACAAATACAGACATGTACGCTATTCACGAAAATTTGCAGAAATGGAAAGGAATACAAGTGGAAAAACGAAGACTCTGGCGACCCCATTGGCGAAAGACCCACGATCAACACGTCCAACCCCTACGTTCACTCACATATGCCCACACACACACACTCCCACACGCACACACACACACACACACGCTCACACATACACACACACACACTCTCACACCCCCTTATCATTATGGCTGTAATAATGAAATAAATTTACTCACCCCATGATTAAACCCCGTCCTCCTATTCGAATTCCATCAGCCCTCCATCAGTGATGATTCATCCAACAGAAAATTGACGAATAATCCACTGGTGCGTGAACAATTCAGCAACAATAGCAAATAAGTGGTGTAAATAATGAGTTGAAACTCCGATAGTATCAGCAAAAAATTGTATATGAATAATCAGTTGCAATAACCAAACTTTAGTAAAAATGTTGCGTTGAAAATACGATAATATCAGCAAAAATTGTATATATAAATAATCCGTTGAAATAATCAAACTTTAGTAAAAATGTTGCGTTGAAAATACGATAATATCAGCAAAAATTGTATATATAAATAATCCGTTGAAATAATCAAACTTTGGTAAAAATGTTACGTTGAAAATACGATAGTATCAACAGAAATTGTATGGTGATAATCAGTTGAAATAATCAGAATTTGGCAAATATGTTGCGTTGAAAATACAATAATATCAGCATAAATCGTATATAAATAATCCGTTGAAATGATCAAACTTTAGTAAAAATGTTGCGTTGAAAATACGATAATATCAACAGAAATTGTATGGTGATAATCAGTTGAAATAATCAGAATTTGGTAAATGTGTTGCGTTGAAAATACGATAATATCAGCAAAAATTGTATATAAATAATCCGTTGAAATAATCAGAATTTGGTAAAAATGTTGCGTTGAAAATACAATAATAACAGCATAAATCGTATATAAATAATCCGTTGAAATGATCAGAATTTGGTAAATGTGTTGCGTTGAAAATACGATAATATCAGCATAAATTGTATATAAATAATCCGTTGAAATAATCAAACTTTGGTAAAAAGGTTACGTTGAAAATACGATAATATCAACAGAAATCGTATATAAATTATCCGTTGAAATAATCAGAATTTGGTAAAAATGTTGCGTTGAAAATTCAATAATATCAGCATAAATCGTATATAAATTATCCGTTGAAATAATCAGAATTTGGTAAAAATGTTGCGTGGAAAATACAATAATATCAGCATAAATCGTATATAAATAATCCGTTAAAATGATCAGAATTTAGTAAAAATGTTGCGTAGAAAATGCGATAATATCAGCATAAATTGTATATAAATAATCCGTTGACATAACCAAGATTTGGTAAAAATGTTGCGTTGGAACAAGGTACGGTAAGAACAGCCAAAACTTTGCTACAAATAATGCGTTGAAGCAAATGGCAGTAGCACCAATTTTATATTAACGATGCGTTGAAACAATTTCGCGATTCCGCAATTTATAATATGCATAATTCAATCATTCCGTATACTAAATGTGAACCAAGATGGCCATTTAATATCATAAAAAAAAAAATATAACCACAAATTCAACAAAACGGCATATTCTAGAATCCGTACACTAGAGTGATCGATTGGCGTATGTTCATCATTGTGGATTGTGACCTTCCAATTAATAACACATGAATTTATTATCCGAAAAATGGATTTTGATTATATTCAATACAAGTTTAAATTTAAATTCAAAAAAAAACACAACAGTTTCTTGGATAATTACTTACATTAGATTGTAATAAATGAATAGCAACAACTAACTGACCTTCCGTATGTTACAAACTTTTAATTGATTGCAATCACAAAACATTTATATAATTTTTTTCTTATGGTAATTAATTCTTCTTTTCTTTCTTACGGCACAATTTATTATCCGTAAAAAGAATTTTGATTATATTCAATACAAGTTTAAATTCAAATTTAGAAACAAAAACAACAGTTTCTTGGATAATTACTTACATTACGTTGTAATAAATAAATAGCAACAACTAACTGACCTTCCGTTTGTTACAAATTTTTAATTGATTGCAATCACAAACATTTATATAATTTTTTCTTATGGAAATTAATTCTTTTTTTTTGTTACTTTCGTACGGCACAAACAGATAATATTTTTTTTCTTTGATAACTTTACACTCACAATTTTTTTGTTTTAATTGGACACGTACATTTTGACTAAATAAATTAAATAAATTACGCTTATATCAATTAAGCTAATACTAGATTTTATCACTTAATTTTTTTAAAAAAAATCGATTTAAATAGCGCACCGGACATGCAATCATAATCTGGATGAAATTTTTATATCCATCGACTGAATGCCACGAGAGATGTCAAACAACTCACAATGTAATAATGAGAGTCTTCGTCTCCGTCGAAATTAAAACTAAGAGACCAATAGACGTACAGTGGCCTAATATATAGCAAAATTTTTGTCTCGAAAAAACTCGAATACGATGTTTTGGAAATTAATTTCCATCAAGTTTCAATTGTTGGGAATTTTTCAAAATTATACTAAACCGTTCGTTATTTGATACTATTGCACAACGACAAGGTTGTAACACAAAATATTTCCGACCCATCAACAACATTCACCATTGAATTCAAAATGAATCAAATGCAAGTTCAATTGGTGTTATGGCGTTTAGATACTGCAAACTACAATACAAAATCACATTATAGTGAAACGGAAAAATTATTTTGAAAGAAAATAAGACAATAGAATGTTTAACAAAAACGAGATATTAAATCTTTGAATGTTGATGACTGAAAAAAATACGCACAGCCGACTTAGGGTTTAAAAAAAATTAATTGTTCAATTACGGTTGATGTTAGAGAATTCAAACTTTTAGTAGTTTATTGAATGTAACCATAGCTCGCGTCAATTTTAGGGTGTTGTAAAATTAAATTCTGATTAAAGTTTAGCGGTTATACGGATGATGATTAAAGAAAATTATCAATTAATTCAAATTAACCAATACTATATTATATTAATGAATAAATAAATCAGGGTAATTAGTGCCATTTTCCCTCTCCTATACGTCCGTCCACCTATTGCAGATTTAGTCAGATTTTAAGAAATATAAGGAAACTATGGGTTAAGGAAACTACATGAAATATGACTATTGATGACGAAGGGATGAGAATCTATTACAAGTGGTACAGATGAATATAAGGAACAACAACTAAGGAAACTGCGACTGTAATACACTGCGTTCTGACATTATGCCAGACTATCCATTACAGAACAAGCGCTTTTTGGACGAACACCTACGACCAAAAAGAAGTTGAAAAAGGCATAGGCTGGTCGCCAATAGACCTTGTATATACATATTAGCTTGGTGAAGCACCTCGACGTACCACAGACTAGCAATCAATGCGATCAGTATTACAAACTCAGTCCTAGCAGAAACCAAGTAACAAAGTATCTAAGAATATACAAAAAAAACTTTTGGGAGGGGTATCGATAAAATCAGTATTCTACTCTATTGCAAGCGGTGGACAACTAAAATCTTCCAGACCCAATTTCGGGCAGATCTGGGGGTTCCCGAGACTCTAAAGTCACAAATAGAATTGATTCAATCTGCTACAGATCGAAAGGAAAAAACACCGTGGGACCGACTTCTTTAATGAAACATCCGACACAATTTCGTTTTTTTTTTTTTTTTTTTTTTTTACGTTATGCAGGCTCGCAACCCACACCTGAACTAACACGAGTCTCATGCGTCTCCGACTCGCTAGCCGGGCCACACTGTTGTACGCTTCCGTCCAAGTGACTCGGAAGGTTGTTCATATAGATTCAAGGTAACCAACTGAACCAAATTTAAATATATTCAATCCGGGAATTTACGCCGGCAAATAATGCAGAAGAAAAAAAAAAAAAAAAATTGCTACAAGACCCAAACACCAATGCTGACACACACTTACTGAACTGGGAATTCAAGACGAAACCACCCTCACATTTTCATGTCATTGATAAACAATATCCTACGGAAACAGACCTGATTTGTAGATTTTTAGGCTCGAATGTCCTTCGAATGGTATACACCTCTGCGTTTGGAGACCAGGTCTTCCAGTTCGTAAGCGGCGCCACCTACCAACCTTATTACTCTGGCTTCAATAAACTTCTGTGCAAGTTTAGCCGATAATTTCTTACCGGCGTCACTCAAAATAAAGTTCCTTCGGAACACCGTATCACCTGGTTTAAACAAAGTTAACCGAGCTCGTAAATTGTATCTTTCAGCACTTTTGACAAATGCTTCGGCAGTTAAATCAAGAATTCGAATTCGAATCTTATTAAGATAATCCGGTCGCAGAATCGTTTCACCTGGCTCAAGAAGACTATTCAGTCGTCTCAGCAGTTCATATGACGAACCATGAGTCACCATAGGTATTCCAAACATTGCGTAATACGGGGAACATTGAAGTGTTTGATGCAGGGAACAACGTAGTGCACAAGCGATCTCGCTCAAGTGCAGATCCCATTTAGAATGCTCCTCCTTTAAATAGGCTCTAATACCAGATAAAACACTTCTATTTACCCGTTCAGAAGCGTTAGCTTGAGGTGAATACAACGCTAGTAATGTATGTTTCACTCCGTGCTTCGCCAAGAAATCTTCAAATAGTTTAGACTTAAACTGCGTCCCATTATCGGACACAATAACTTCGGGACAACCAAATACGTGAAAGACATTGGTAGCCAATAGATGACAAATTGGTTCAGCAGTTAGTTTCCGTAAAGGAAACAAAAAGGGATATTTCGTAACATGATCTAATACTACCAGAATAGCGATATTCCCGGCCTTTGAACGAGGATAAGGGCCAAGAATATCGATATATAATCGCTGTCCAATTCGTTCTGTTTTCATCTGGGACACCATGGGAGCACGAAGTGGAACATTAGTCGCTTTGATTTCTTTGCAGGTCTTACAATTTCCTATGTAGGATTTAACCTGGGTATACATGCGAGGCCAATAGTAAAATTTACGAATATTAAACAAGGTTTTTGCTAGACCTCCATGAGATGAGGTAGGAGGATTGTGGGCCCTTGCAATACACTCGTCAGTGTATTCCTCAGGTAACCACAATTTCCAAACCTCACCCTCTGAAGGAATATCAAGATCTAGACAAGCCATTCGTTTATAAACCCGACCAGAAATTACTTTCAGATCAGGCAATGTACCGTCTGCTTCGGTAACCAGATTTACCAACTCCAAATATCGAGAAGTGTTGAAGAAAGGGGAATTAAGATCTAATTCAGGCACTGGACATAGTTCAGAAATGATGTCGACAGAGTCACGTCTTGATAGAGTGTCAGGAACAGTATTTAATTTTCCTTTTCGGTACTCAATATCAAAGACGTAACCCTGCAATTTCAAGCTCCAACGAGCCAATCGACCAGAAAGGTCTTTTTGTTGCATTAACCATTTTAATGAAGCATGGTCAGTTATGATCTTAAAGGCCTGACCCTCGACATACGCTCTAAATTTCTTTACTCCCAGTACGGCGGCTAGACACTCTTTCTCACTAGTTGAGTAATTGCGTTGCGCAGAATTTAGTTTCTTGGACATGTACGCTATGGGATGTTCCATACCGTCCATGTCACACTGCAGTAATACACAGCCTATACCGTCATTACTAGCGTCGCACTGGAGAGTAAAAGGTTTAGTATAGTCGGGGTTTATGAGGACTGGTGCTGATATGAGAGCATTTTTGAGATTTGTAAATGCTCTTTCAGCTTCTGGAGTCCATACGAATTTATTAGAATTTTTCTTCAACAAATCTGATATTGGAGAGGACATAGCAGAGAAATCAGATATAAAACGGCGATAATAACCCGCCATACCCAAGAAGCGTCGAATCTGTTTGGGTGTTCGAGGCGTAGGAAATTCTGATATAGCCTGAGTTTTATCAGGATCAATTTTTAACGTACCACCTCCCACCACATATCCCAAATATTTTACCTCCGCTAAGAGAAACTTACTTTTTTCCACGTTTATCGTCAAGTTCGCACGTCTAAGACACTGGGAGATATCTTCTAACAGTTTCAGATGGGCCTCAAAGGTATCTGTAACTATTAGAAGATCATCCAAGTATACGAAGACGCACGACTTGAGATGTGGAGGAATTACTTGGTCCATCAATTTGGTCATTGTTTGCGGCGCATTGCACAGTCCGAAAGGCATTCTTACGAACTGATACAATGGCCGCCCTGGGACCGTAAAAGCAGTTTTCTCTCGGGAGTGTTTTTCTAACGGTATCTGCCAGAAAGCGTCTTTCAGATCCAAACTGGAAATGAAATTACTTTGTGGCAGACGACTCAAGATCCCATCTATCTGTGGAAGGGGGTAAGCATCCTTCTTAGTAACTGTATTGACCTTTCTACTATCCAAACAAAGACGATTCTTCCCAGGTTTGCGAATTAAGACCACCGGACTTGACCATGGGCTGTTTGAAACCTCTATAATACCCAGAGACAACATCCTATCCAGTTCTTCTCCCATCAGTTTCTCAATGGCGGGCGATATTGGATAGTGTCGTTGCTTGATGGGAGCTGCAGTCCCCACATCAATAACGTGTTCCAACAAATGTGTTCGACCCAGACCCATTTTTGAAAATGATGGTAGAAGCTGAATAGTGTTTTGTAGACGTGTTTGATTGTCCATAGACAATTCTGAAATTCCTGACTCCGTAGTCAAAAATGTAGGTAGGTTAAATATCGGGTTAAACAAACCAAAAGCGTTAAAGAAATCTATACCTAGATATAGATTTTGAGTCAAAGACGGGATAATGAAGACGTCCAGGGTCCTGACTTGGTTCATAAATGAAACCTTTGTTTTTACAAACCCCAAGATCTTCTGTCTTTGGCCATCGGCAGTACGAACTACGGCAGACGAATAAGTTAGAAGGTCTGGAGTCTGTACGATTTCTTTAGCAAAATCACCACCAATTACAGTCAAGGACGCTCCACTATCCAACAGTCCAGTATGTTGTTTACCCAATATTGACACTGTGGCATAAGATCTCACATCGTTGTCCAATTTCACAATAGAGGAAATGGTTTTAGTTTTAAACAAATGACGTTGTTGCCAATAAATACGAGAACGGAGCGCAGAGCGCGATGGAAGTTTCAAAGAGGATAATGCATCGACAAATATGTTTGAGCGTATTTTCAGGTATTCGTTCAATCGTTGTTGGAACGATTTGATTTTGGTCCATAATGGAGGTGGTTCAGTATGATCGGGTGTTCGTTTCAATAATTTCACATTAGTATCATGGGTGGGTACCAGTGTGTCAGAAGCAGTACCTTTAGACTGCGCTGCAGGGGCGTAAAAACTTTCAGCCGGTTCGTTATGGCTTGAATTAACGGCAGGTGGTGGGCTCAAAGAATTATTCAGCAGATTAGAGGTTGAAGCCGAGTTTGAGACTGCATCATAACGAAATGGATTGGTAGACGACAAAGTTGTAGGAGCGGGAAATAACATATTTTTAGGCTCAGATGAGTCTAGGGTGTGTCCTGGGAGCGAGAAAAGGTGTTGTGATTCTGGCCCCCTCTTCGGTTTCCCCGACAATTATCACAATTAGGACACAACACATTGTCCTTTCCACATCCCCAACAAAACAATCGCTGAGATTCACGACAATCGTGCCACCGATGACCAGGTCGTTTACAGTTCCAACAAATAATTGAACTGCTTATTCGTCCCATATTGGGAGCAGGCTGTATTGCCGCAAGTTCGTTGGATGCAGCTGGTAACGATTCCGTTGGCAACTCGCTAATTTGAATTTGTGGAAATTCACGATCTAAATCCACCTCAGACACCGGTCTAGACGGTCTAATGTTATAATCTCGCGGTCTGGTCGTTGACTCGGCCCATAATTTTTCGCGATCACGGCAGAGCTGGCGCAGATGGTCTAGTCCATAAATGGTGACATATAGCAGTTCCCTCCTGATTTCTAATCGTAGGTTATTTCGAATCAGTGAAAGCAATTCGGCATCCGACATCGGGACTCTTAACTTATCTGCCAGTCGATAAATTGACTGTAAGAATTCATCAAATAATTCGGTGGGCCGCTGTTTCCTGGCCCTCATCCGCTCCTTTACCTCTTCGTCCGTCTGCCTGTCTTGAAATTCTATTCGAAGAGCATGACATAAGTCAGTCCAAATAAGCTGTCGGTTCTGGCGAAAATATCTCCAGAACCAATCAGCGGCACGATCTGTGAACAACAGGTACAGACAGCGGGTGATAATAGTAAAATCGTTATTTAAACACATCTCTGTCAGCCGCTCTATTCTGAAGATGAACGCTTCAACATCCAGACCATCGGGTCTGCCTGAGAACGTTACGTTCCAATTTCTAACTGTGGTAGAGTGCTGATCGAGATGTGTTCGTATTCTAGCTGGAGCAAGAGCAGGATGAGGTTCAGCAAACATTGGTGGTACTGGTACATTAGTTTGTACAAACGCATTTACTGGCGTATAATTTGAATGAACCGATTGATGTCTCGGGGTGGTGGGCGAGATTACATTATGCGCTAGGGGTAGTAACACTTCAGGTGCTGGAGCACGTGATTGCATCATTGAGTGATTAATTCTCGAAATTTCCTGATCGATGTGAGCATTTACTGCTTCCTGAAAACCTTGATCTTCCGCTGCAGCGGCACCATATATGGGAGATCGTTGAGCTATATTCACTCGCACTTCATCGGCGAGTCGAGATGGTGGAAGACGGTTTGCCAAAGGCGTGGACGAGGGCTGATTTCCGGTACTGGAACGACGTTGCCAACCTGCGGTAACAGATCGAGTCACAGGTCGCGGTGGGGGTGGCACTATTGTATAATTATTCTTATCTATCCCTCGAGGCAACCTCTGTAATTCTGCACGCTCACAAGCGGCTCGACAAATTGGGCAGGTGTGATTCTGCAACAACCAGTCGTTGAGGCAGATGTCATGAAAGAGATGGTTACACCGAGTGAGAAGTTTTACGTCGGCCGGCACTATTTCGTGTTGACAAACAGCACAAGAGCTGGACCTATCCAGAACGTCCATCTTATCAGTGGCAGACATTATGAATACTCAAACCGCCGCACAGGACCAGATCAATAAATGCACGTATATGGAGAGCGAAACGAAAATTATTACACTATCGATGTGAACGTTGAATCCAAATAAACAATTCAATTATCAACAGAAAAGATTATTTTATTCCAATATTTGAGTACTATGAATATATTTTAAAGCAGAATTTAAAAAAAAAAATTATATGGAAATTTAGCGATTCAAACCTCAAACAGCTACGCAATGTCTGACCAATTCGTCAATTATATTAAATAAGATTTATTATTGTCTTGATATTATTTCACTACTATTTACAATTGTTTTCCAAGATGCTGATATATGAACAGAACAATAAAAAATAAACGGTGAGATTCGAGAGAAAATAAGTAGACTACAAATATGGCAGAAGATGGCAATTACGAAAATACTACTGTGTTTTGTATCTGACTTGACTAAACAAGGTAAAAATTGTACTGTGAGAGAAAACAAGTATACTAAAATATGGCAGAAGATGACAATTATATGAACTTTCCAGACCCAATTCCGGGCAGATCTGGGGGTTCCCGAGTCGCGGAAACAAGTGATGTGCAATTACCGTTGAGGTAATAATACAAAAAAAAATAGTCAGTATTACGCCACTGGTAAGGCAAGACTAATCTTAAAACTAACAATAGCAAATTATAACTAACATGCAATAAAAAATTTGGAGACTTAATACTACTTTACTTAATAATTTTTCTTTTTTTTTTTTTTTTTATTTATTTATTTTGAAGGGATCAAAAGAAACTTAGCCGTATTCCCAATTCTGGAATTTATAAATTTGGGGTAGTATAAAATTAGAGGAGTCAAACAAAAACTCACGGTTTGGATGCCGAAGTGTGCCACCCAATAAAAAAACAACCCTAATACCATAAGCTAATATTAAGGACACACCCGGAACTTTAAGGGTCAATTTGATCCCTTCAAGAATTCTTCGTAAGATTAATCTTGGCTGCTGACTCTCTTGATGATAAATTTTGTGTTATATTTTTTTTGTTGTTTCTTGATTGTCTCCCAATTTTACTTTATAAGTTGACTTTTTAAAATTTTTCTTGATTTCAAAATATTTCTTGACTTTGAAATATAACTTGACTTTTAAATTACGCTTAATTTTTAAATTTTTCTTGGCTATTAGTTCCTAAAAACGGAGAAAGAAAAGAATTAGCATCTAAAAATATCAGCCGTTTTATCTTAATATCTATATAAGAATTTTTTTTTTGTTTTTTTTTTTTTTTTTTTTTTTTATTTATTTCTTTCCAAATATTTATTTACTTATTTATTCAAATATTTATTTATTCAAATATTTATTTATTTTTTTAATAAATAATTATTTAATTATCTTTCTTAATAAATATTTATTTATCAATTTATTTATTTATCTATTTTTTTAATAAATATTTATTTATCGACGACGGACGGACGGACCAATCACGGGGGGAGTTCATCACACCCGGGGTTGAAGGTGGTGACCGCCGATCTTTCTCATTTTGCTTTGTGGTTTTTTTATGCTTTTACTTTGGGACCAATGAAAATTGAAAGTGTTCTACGTTAAAAGGATGGGAAGTGGAAAAGGATAGGGAACAAGACGGGATGAATAAGGATGGGAGAAGGGAGGGTGAGACAGGAATAAGGTGGGGTATGTGCTGGTAGTGCCTCACCCAGCTGACGAGTGCTGATGGGATGGTCAGAAGATAAAATCCCCTGCACCACCATTCTATCAACAACACTCGGCAGCTGCGATCCACGCCACCCACACATACGGTAAGGTGCTGTGGCAGAGGTGGACCAGTTACACATCAGCATGACAGCCGAGCGAAATCTTCCCTCGACAGCGGGCCAATGCTGTCTTGGAAGAACTTCCTCGGTATCACCCGATGAGAACCAGCACACCTCAACCACAGGGAAGCTAGTATTGCCGGGAGGGGTCGCTAACGTTAGGCAATAGTAGCGCAGGTTGGGCTCTGAGGACCCCGCAAACCCGAAGCCTGACCAGGTGACCAGACTCGGACGAGGTTTGGCGTATACACCAAACCACGTCGTTCTAGGTCTGGCACCTGAGACACCTTCGGCCTTTGAGACGTCTCCAGAAACCCACCCCGTAACTAGGGTCCGTGGGGTTGTAATGCCCATTGAGAATAATTCCGAAAAATTATTCTCACCCATGCGTTTTTAAAAAAAACAAAAAAGGAGAATATTAGCTGGAGGCGTAGGGACGCAACTCCCCATCAAAGTACAGTCTGAGGAATCTCAGACTTCCTTTGCTCCTGCGCGTTTGAAGCAGGGAATTGCTTCTACGCCGCCAGAGTCTTTACTATTGTTTTGGTGGAAAAGAAAGTTAATTTTGAAGAAAAATTTTAATAAAAAAAAATTTTTCGAATTTTTTTTTGAAATTATGGAGGGACTCCTCCAGAGTCCTACATCGCTGTAGGGACCCTTAGAGGAGCCCCACGTTGGGCGCCAATTTGTAATGAAGCGCTTTCTTATTGGCGAACCAATAAGAAGGACATAGCAGGAAGCGTACCTAGCGAGATTGATTTTCAAGCCCCAAACTAGCTTCAGACCATGGGAACGATAAAGTAACCCTGCTACTTCAGCACAAATACAGACATGTACGCTATTCACGAAAATTTGCAGAAATGGAAAGGAATACAAGTGGAAAAACGAAGACTCTGGCGACCCCATTGGCGAAAGACCCACGATCAACACGTCCAACCCCTACGTTCACTCACATATGCCCACACACACACACTCCCACACGCACACACACACACACACACGCTCACACATACACACACACACACTCTCACACCCCCTTATCATTATGGCTGTAATAATGAAATAAATTTACTCACCCCATGATTAAACCCCGTCCTCCTATTCGAATTCCATCAGCCCTCCATCAGTGATGATTCATCCAACAGAAAATTGACGAATAATCCACTGGTGCGTGAACAATTCAGCAACAATAGCAAATAAGTGGTGTAAATAATGAGTTGAAACTCCGATAGTATCAGCAAAAAATTGTATATGAATAATCAGTTGCAATAACCAAACTTTAGTAAAAATGTTGCGTTGAAAATACGATAATATCAGCAAAAATTGTATATATAAATAATCCGTTGAAATAATCAAACTTTAGTAAAAATGTTGCGTTGAAAATACGATAATATCAGCAAAAATTGTATATATAAATAATCCGTTGAAATAATCAAACTTTGGTAAAAATGTTACGTTGAAAATACGATAGTATCAACAGAAATTGTATGGTGATAATCAGTTGAAATAATCAGAATTTGGCAAATATGTTGCGTTGAAAATACAATAATATCAGCATAAATCGTATATAAATAATCCGTTGAAATGATCAAACTTTAGTAAAAATGTTGCGTTGAAAATACGATAATATCAACAGAAATTGTATGGTGATAATCAGTTGAAATAATCAGAATTTGGTAAATGTGTTGCGTTGAAAATACGATAATATCAGCAAAAATTGTATATAAATAATCCGTTGAAATAATCAGAATTTGGTAAAAATGTTGCGTTGAAAATACAATAATAACAGCATAAATCGTATATAAATAATCCGTTGAAATGATCAGAATTTGGTAAATGTGTTGCGTTGAAAATACGATAATATCAGCATAAATTGTATATAAATAATCCGTTGAAATAATCAAACTTTGGTAAAAAGGTTACGTTGAAAATACGATAATATCAACAGAAATCGTATATAAATTATCCGTTGAAATAATCAGAATTTGGTAAAAATGTTGCGTTGAAAATTCAATAATATCAGCATAAATCGTATATAAATTATCCGTTGAAATAATCAGAATTTGGTAAAAATGTTGCGTGGAAAATACAATAATATCAGCATAAATCGTATATAAATAATCCGTTAAAATGATCAGAATTTAGTAAAAATGTTGCGTAGAAAATGCGATAATATCAGCATAAATTGTATATAAATAATCCGTTGACATAACCAAGATTTGGTAAAAATGTTGCGTTGGAACAAGGTACGGTAAGAACAGCCAAAACTTTGCTACAAATAATGCGTTGAAGCAAATGGCAGTAGCACCAATTTTATATTAACGATGCGTTGAAACAATTTCGCGATTCCGCAATTTATAATATGCATAATTCAATCATTCCGTATACTAAATGTGAACCAAGATGGCCATTTAATATCATAAAAAAAAAAATATAACCACAAATTCAACAAAACGGCATATTCTAGAATCCGTACACTAGAGTGATCGATTGGCGTATGTTCATCATTGTGGATTGTGACCTTCCAATTAATACCACATGAATTTATTATCCGAAAAATGGATTTTGATTATATTCAATACAAGTTTAAATTTAAATTCAAAAAAAAACACAACAGTTTCTTGGATAATTACTTACATTAGATTGTAATAAATGAATAGCAACAACTAACTGACCTTCCGTATGTTACAAACTTTTAATTGATTGCAATCACAAAACATTTATATAATTTTTTTCTTATGGTAATTAATTCTTCTTTTCTTTCTTACGGCACAATTTATTATCCGTAAAAAGAATTTTGATTATATTCAATACAAGTTTAAATTCAAATTTAGAAACAAAAACAACAGTTTCTTGGATAATTACTTACATTACGTTGTAATAAATAAATAGCAACAACTAACTGACCTTCCGTTTGTTACAAATTTTTAATTGATTGCAATCACAAACATTTATATAATTTTTTCTTATGGAAATTAATTCTTTTTTTTTGTTACTTTCGTACGGCACAAACAGATAATATTTTTTTTCTTTGATAACTTTACACTCACAATTTTTTTGTTTTAATTGGACACGTACATTTTGACTAAATAAATTAAATAAATTACGCTTATATCAATTAAGCTAATACTAGATTTTATCACTTAATTTTTTTAAAAAAAATCGATTTAAATAGCGCACCGGACATGCAATCATAATCTGGATGAAATTTTTATATCCATCGACTGAATGCCACGAGAGATGTCAAACAACTCACAATGTAATAATGAGAGTCTTCGTCTCCGTCGAAATTAAAACTAAGAGACCAATAGACGTACAGTGGCCTAATATATAGCAAAATTTTTGTCTCGAAAAAACTCGAATACGATGTTTTGGAAATTAATTTCCATCAAGTTTCAATTGTTGGGAATTTTTCAAAATTATACTAAACCGTTCGTTATTTGATACTATTGCACAACGACAAGGTTGTAACACAAAATATTTCCGACCCATCAACAACATTCACCATTGAATTCAAAATGAATCAAATGCAAGTTCAATTGGTGTTATGGCGTTTAGATACTGCAAACTACAATACAAAATCACATTATAGTGAAACGGAAAAATTATTTTGAAAGAAAATAAGACAATAGAATGTTTAACAAAAACGAGATATTAAATCTTTGAATGTTGATGACTGAAAAAAATACGCACAGCCGACTTAGGGTTTAAAAAAAATTAATTGTTCAATTACGGTTGATGTTAGAGAATTCAAACTTTTAGTAGTTTATTGAATGTAACCATAGCTCGCGTCAATTTTAGGGTGTTGTAAAATTAAATTCTGATTAAAGTTTAGCGGTTATACGGATGATGATTAAAGAAAATTATCAATTAATTCAAATTAACCAATACTATATTATATTAATGAATAAATAAATCAGGGTAATTAGTGCCATTTTCCCTCTCCTATACGTCCGTCCACCTATTGCAGATTTAGTCAGATTTTAAGAAATATAAGGAAACTATGGGTTAAGGAAACTACATGAAATATGACTATTGATGACGAAGGGATGAGAATCTATTACAAGTGGTACAGATGAATATAAGGAACAACAACTAAGGAAACTGCGACTGTAATACACTGCGTTCTGACATTATGCCAGACTATCCATTACACAATGCTGGAGACGTGGGGACGCAACACCCAATCGATGACAATCTGAGACACCTCAGATAATCACCGATCCTGCGTATGTGAAGCATTACGTCGCTTCCACGTCGCCAGAGTCTTTACTATTGTTTGAGTGGACGAAGAAAATAAATTTTTGAAGAAAACTTTAAAAAAAATTTCTCAAAGTTTTTGAAAATTTGGAGGGACTCCTCCAGAGTCCTACATTGCTGTAGTAACCCTTAGAAGAGCCCCACGTTGGGCGCCAATTTGTAATGAAGCGCTGATTCATTGGCGAACCAATGAAGCGGCATAGCAGGTCGCGTAACTGGATGAGGTTTATATAGTCCTTGGACTAGCGGCAGCCTGTGGGACGAGCAAGAATTCCTGCTACTCCAGCACAAATAACTGGTATGTACGCGTAACATGAGATAATAACGGAAGTGAAAAGAAAACAAGTGAAAGAATGAGACTCTGGCGACCCTCGTATGCGAAAGAACCACGATCAGCACGTCCAACACCAACAATTTACAGTACACATTCACCAGCTCTCACGTCTCATACACTCGCGCACTCCCACCCCCATACACACACACGCACTCACTCTCACACCTTAAGACATACAACAGTATACGTACATTCAAACCATTATAGCTAAACTTAATCGATCGATGCGAACCACCTTTGATATCGGCTTTCTGGTTGTCAACCTTGTTGAGTGGTTTATGTTAAGCCAAAAGAAAGCAAACTAGGGTGGATAATGGGTTTAATCGACGTCTTGACTTTTCATCCATTCTGGTTACATTGACCAAAAGCTTTGGTTTTGCTAGAAATACTTTGAGCTCGGTATTTTTTCTTGACAACGAATTTCGATAGCTTCAGGGGACCCAGATAGGGCTTGCGATGGAAATTCTGCATGTAGTCACAATCTAGGCAAACTCCTAGAAGTTTATACGAACCCACAGAGCTTTATAGTCGATCAATACACTACCTACTTGGTTCATATCAAACTAACTATCGATACAACAAAATTGCAACGCGATCCAGTTTTTTGAGTTAGTTTTCCTTATTGTAATAAATGTAGTGTTATAAAACAAAAAAAAATTTTGGGTTTAAATTTCGCTCCCTCGTCTCTACAGCCGCACACAAGTATACACACACACACACACACACACACACACACACACACACACACACACACACACACACACACACACACACACACACACACACACACACACACACACACACACACAGGGCTGAGCTTCAGGCTACTGTGGGGGTCACAGGTGGCGGATAGTGAACGGCCTACATACTGATATGTTGTATGTAGGTGAGCTGCGAATACGCGAATAAGCAGTCCCCGACCAAGAGCAAAAATCCAAAAAACAAAAATCCACGAGCGTCTGTCCCACAGTGGGCGGCTCACTGGTCAGCGTCTGTCTTCATGTTAGAAGCGGCTGGTTATTTCCACCTGGCAGTAGGTATAAAATGCTAAGAGAAGAAAAACCCCGAAAATAAAACAACATGGAGGGTGATTTAGGATCAAGACTTACGGCGCAGGGATTAGGTACCCCAGTGCCGGCGACTGCAGTGAGTGAGCAAGCAGGCTCCCAGTCGTCGATATCGAGCGACTGCAATGATACAGTGGTGGTAAACTTGGCCGCTGTATCAGCTAGTACTACAAGTGACAAGAACAAGCCAGAGCAGGCATTTGCCAAGAGTAATAAGATAGTAAGGTCACCAACTAAAATGAGCGTTTGCTTGAGCGACAGTCCATGCACTTCCGCTGGATTGCAAGCCAATAACAATAAAATGGTGCCAAATATGCCTCCTGCACCATCTGCAACGAGAAACGCACCCCAAAACGTTACCGGGCACCCGGATCTAGGTATAATGGAAAAAAAGAACGTCAGTGGATCACCATTAAATATCACGACGAAGGCAGTTATACCAAAACAATCAGCGACCAACCAGGTGATACCAGTAGGAGGTACACAAAGTGTCTGCAGCAATGGCATAGACACCTTATTGATGGTTAGCTGTAAACTTAAACAGCTGCAAAAAGTTATGTCGAACACACGATCTATTAACCTTAAGTTTAGGAACCTGGTTAATGAAATTGAAGATTTGCACAAATATGCTGTGAATGTGAATTACTGTTGTCCAAAGCGTCAGGTGAACAAAGTGTGCCAAACTTCACCGACCTTGAAACCAAGCGTCGATGAAAAATCAAAAAGACGACGAAGTGGAAATGGTGAGGACATGACAGCACAACTGCCCTCGCCGAAAAAAAGTAAAACGGCTAGAAAGGTCTTAAAAGAACCAAGATCAAGATCCGAGCAGAGCGTGATCAAGCCAACAGAACAGCAGGCCGAGCCCCCGAACCACAACGTGCTCCCTGTGGAAACATCCGAAACCGAGTGGCAACACGTGAGAAGACGTAAAAGGAGGAGAAAAAAAAACGCGTCCTGTTGAGCTTACGCGAAACGAACCACGCAAACCTACGAAAAGAGCACCACGGTCGGATGCTTTAATAATATCTAGGTCCGGTGAAAAAAGTTATGCGCAAATGCTCAAAGAAATGAAAGAGAACCCGGAACTAAAAGAGCTCGGGGATTGTGTCACCAAGATTAGGAAGACAGCTAAAGGCGAGCTGCTTCTTGAACTTAAAAAAGGCGAACACAATCAAAAGCTTAAAGAGCACGCAGAGCTAGCACTCAGAGACTCGGCGAGAGTTAGGTCGGTGTGCCAAGAAACTCTTATAGAGTGTCGCGACGAGATAACAACGAGAGAAGATATTTGCATTGCAATCCAGGCACAATTTCCTACAATTGGGTCTGTCCAAACAAATGCAATCAAATCGTCAAGGACATTACGAGACGGGACTCAGACGGCACTAATCAGCCTCCCTGAACAATCAGCGCATGCGCTCGTTGCGTCTGGACACATCCGAATAGGATGGGTAAGATGCAGACTGCGCGAGCGAATCACTCTAACACGCTGTTTCAGATGCCTTGATTACGGTCATGTAGCAAGGCAATGTAAAAGTGATGTGGATCGAACGGGGATATGTTTTAGATGCGGAGGAACAGGACATAAATCAAAAGGATGCAAAGAGCCCCCAAAATGTGCTCTTTGCCTACCGGGAACCACAGGGACTAATGGGCATTCTACAGGAGGCAGTAGATGTCCAGCCTACAAAAGAGCGCTAAAGCCGACTTCTGCCCGTCATGGTTAAGTGTATCCAGATAAATCTTAACCACTGCGAGGCGGCACAGGACCTACTGACACAAACCGTTAGAGATCAGAAAGTGGACGTGGCATTGATTTGCGAACAATATCGAACCCCTGTTGGCGATGCGAACTGGGTTGAAGACAGGACGGGCAAAGCTGCTATCTGGACCTGCAATGCTCTCCCTTTTGAACGCAGATCTAGTCGTCAGCATGAGAGTTTTGTCTATGCCAAAATCAAAGGTGTCCACTTCTACAGCTGCTACATTCCTCCTAGCACCCCACTGGACGAATTCGAAGAGACACTTGACCGACTAGTAACAGACGTCAGAGGTAAATCACCCATAGTAATTGCGGGTGATTTTAACGCTTGGGCCGTTGAATGGGGAAGTAAACGTACTAACCCTAGAGGTAAGGCATTACTTGAGGCATTTGCCAGACTTGATCGGGTACTGCTCAACCATGGCACCACAGAGACATATATTAAAGGAGAAGCAAGTTCAATTATCGATTTCACTTTTGCAAGTGGGACACTCTCGAGAGGAGCACAATGGAGGGTGTCTGATTTGTATACGCATAGTGATCATCGTGCTTTTATATTTGAAACCCAACCCCCACAGCGGTTTGAAAGGCGCCAAGTCAAGCGGAAGGCGCAGCAAAATGGGTGGAAAATCAAAGAGTTGGACTCAGAGATGTTGGACTACATGGTTGAATGCATGCCAATACCGGAGAGTGGTGCCAAGATAGGAGCAGAATTTATTGCGAGATATCTTAAAAGCACCTGTGATGCATCTATGCCGCATAAAAGCAACGGTAATGGACGGTCCCCAATCTTCTGGTGGACCGAAAACATTGCCCGTCTGAGAAAAGAGTGCCTCAAACTCCGGAGGAAATGTACACGAAGGAGAAATCATGAGCACTATGAGCAGTTCCAAAATGATTTTCGCGAAAAGCGGTAAGAATTGCGGAAAGCAATTGCTAATAGTAAGAGCAGATCATTCCAGTGTCTTATAGATGAAGTTCAGAATAACCCATGGGGAAGTGCGTACAAAATTGTGCTTACTAAACTCAAGGGTGTTCAATCAGCTGCACCAGTGTGCCCAGATATAATGGTTGAAATTGTGTCCGGCCTCTTTCCACACCACGTTGAGTTCTCCCTATCTCGTGAGCTGCAAATTGACGAAAATTCAATTTCGGCTGTCACCACCGAAGAGGTCCTAAACGCGTTGCTCAGATTATCCGTTAATAGCTCGCCCGGTCTAGACGACATCCCAAATATCGTCTTAAAAACAGCGATAAAGAAGAAGCCGAATGTATTCGAAAATATCTACACTGCGTGCCTAAAAGAAGGGATATTTCCTGAGGAATGGAAGCGCCAACGCCTTGTGCTTATACCGAAAGGTGACAAGCCACCAGAAGAACCCTCGTCCTAACGCCCACTGTGCATACTGGACACAACTGGAAAGATCTTTGATAGAATTATTGGTACTCGACTTGAGCAACATACTGAAGGCGAGTGGGGACTTTCTGACCGGCAGTTTGGTTTCAGAAAGAAGCGCTCTACCGTTGATGCAATATCTGCAGTATGTGAGATAGCGCATAAAGCTTTGAGTGGTAAAAGATGGCTAGAAGGTGATAAACAGTATTGTGCTGTTGTCACTCTGGATGTTAAAAACGCCTTTAACTCTGCCAACTGGAACCAAATCATGAGAGCCCTAGACGAACTGCATGTACCTGACTACTTGCTACGTATAATAGCCAGCTACTTCACGGGAAGAACTCTGGTCTATTATACCGAAACAGGTCCTAAGAAGTACAATATAACAGGAGGAGTACCCCAAGGATCGGTCCTTGGACCCCTGCTGTGGAACATCATGTACGATGGTGTTCTCAGAGTACGTGTGCCGGCACAAACAACGATTATCGGCTATGCAGACGACATTGCCATAGTTGTCGTAGCCAAGAACCTTGCGGACATTACGAGCAACTGTAACCAGACCATAACCAGCGTTAGAGCATGGCTGAACAGCAAAGGACTGGAGTTGGCCGATCACAAAACGAAAGCCGTACTAATGAGTAGCAGAAAAGTGGTGGAAAGTATCGATATCCAGGTTGGTGGACAGATCATAAAATCTGGCCAGCCTCTGAAGTATCTTGGAGTCGTTCTAGACCACAGACTCAACTTTAGAGACCACTTGATGTACGCTGGTGACAAAGCCAAACGAGTGGGGGCTGCTCTTGCAAGGCTAATGCCAAACATTGGCGGCCCTAGACAACCGATCAGACAGCTTCTCGGTAGCGTTACCACATCAATATTGAGGTATGTGGCACCCATATGGACCTCAGCGGTGGAAACGCCATCTTATGTTAGACCTATCAAAACGGCCTACAGACTGACATCGTTGCGCGTTTGCTGTGCTTTTCGCACGGTGTCTGACGAGGCTGTAAATGTTATTGCGAGTAGGATGCCGATTGATATTGCAGCAAAAGAGGTATCGGCTCTGCGTATAGCAACACGAAATGATAGGGACCGACGAACACGTGAAGACTTCAACATGGACAGTCATATAGAATGGCAAGCGAAATGAGAAGCTTCCACCAACGGACGATGGACCTTTGTGATGATCCCTGACATAAAAACATGGACATCAAGAAAACACGGTGATGTCAACCATCATTTGACGCAAATGATCTCAGGCCATGGATGTTTCCGTGAGTACTTATACAAGTATAAGCACGTAACGGATCCATACTGTCTCTACTGTGAAGGTAATGCCGAGAACGCTGAGCACGTGCTAATCAATGCGGAAGGTTTGCACATTCGAGAAGACTTATTGAGCAGCATATGGGAGAGTCAATCACTCCGCATAGCCTCATGCAATTTATGCTGAGCTCAAAAGACAACTGGGACATAGCGAATGAGATCATCACAAGTATGATGAAACGACTGAAACAAGACGAACGAAGAGCAGCCATGCTCAACACTACACAGCGAAACACACAGCGAACACATAATAATCGAGAGAGTACTACTCTCAACCCCTGCCATGCGAAGGAATGCCTTAATTGGTGGTACCGCAGGGATACAACAGGACTACAAGAGCAAGGGAGATGTTTTTACCCGGTAAGAACCCGCGGTCGCCTGGAAAGTCGGGTTCCAGGTTGGATTTTTGAAACGTTTCATCTTCCTACGAAAAACAAAAAAAAACACACGCACACACACACACACGCACACACACACACACACACACACACACACACACACACACGGCACACACACACACAGTAGATGTCCAGCCTACAGAAGAGCGCTAAAGCCGACTTCTGCCCGTCATGGTTAAGTGTATCCAGATAAATCTTAACCACTGCGAGGCGGCACAGGACCTACTGACACAAACCGTTAGAGATCAGAAAGTGGACGTGGCATTGATTTGCGAACAATATCGAACCCCTGCTGGCGATGCGAACTGGGTTGAAGACAGGACGAGCAAAGCTGCTATCTGGACCTGCAATGCTCTCCCTTTTGAACGCAGATCTAGTCGTCAGCATGAGAGTTTTGTCTATGCCAAAATCAAAGGTGTCCACTTCTACAGCTGCTACATTCCTCCTAGCACCCCACTGGACGAATTCGAAGAGACACTTGACCGACTAGTAACAGACGTCAGAGGTAAATCACCCATAGTAATTGCGGGTGATTTTAACGCTTGGGCCGTTGAATGGGGAAGTAAACGTACTAACCCTAGAGGTAGGGCATTACTTGAGGCATTTGCCAGACTTGATCGGGTACTGCTCAACCACGGTACCACAGAGACATATAATAAAGGAGAAGCAAGTTCAATTATCGATATCACTTTTGCAAGTGGGACACTCTCGAGAGGAGCACAATAAAGGGTGTCTGATTTGTATACGCATAGTGATCATCGTGCTATTATATTTGAAACCCAACCCCCACAGCGGTTTGAAAGGCGTCAAGTCAAGCGGAAGGCGCAGCAAAATGGGTGGAAAATCAAAGAGTTGGACTCAGAGATGTTGGACTACATGGTTGAATGCATGCCAATACCGGAGAGTGGTGCCAAGATAGGAGCAGAATTTATTGCGAGATATCTTAAAAGCACCTGTGATGCATCTATGCCGCGTAAAAGCAACGGTAATGGACGGTCCCCAGTCTTCTGGTGGACCGAAAACATTGCCCGTTTGAGAAAAGAGTGCCTCAAACTCCGGAGGAAATGTACACGAAGGAGAAATCATGAGCACTATGAGCAGTTCCAAAATGATTTTCACGAAAAGCGGAAAGAATTGCGGAAAGCAATTGCTAATAGTAAGAGCAGATCATTCCAGTGTCTTATAGATGAAGTTCAGAATAACCCATGGGGAAGTGCGTACAAAATTGTGCTTACTAAACTCAAGGGTGTTCAATCAGCTGCACCAGTGTGCCCAGATATAATGGCTGAAATTGTGTCCGGCCTTTTTCCACACCACGTTGACTTCTCCCTACCTCGTGAGCTGCAAATTGACGAAAATTCAATTTCGGCTGTCACCACCGAAGAGGTCCTAAACGCGTTGCTCAGATTATCCGTTAATAGCACGCCCGGTCTAGACGGCATCCCAAATATCGTCTTAAAAACAGCGATAAAGAAGAAGCCGAATGTATTCGAAAATATCTACACTGCGTGCCTAAAAGAAGAAATATTTCCTGAGGAATGGAAGCGCCAACGCTTTGTGCTTATACCGAAAGGTGACAAGCCACCAGAAGAACCCTCGTCCTACCGCCCACTGTGCATGCTGGACACAACTGGAAAGATCTTTGAGAGAATTATTGGTACTCGACTTGAGCAACATACTGAAGGCGAGTGGGGCCTTTCTGACCGGCAGTTCGGTTTCAGAAAGAAGCGCTCTACCGTTGATGCAATATCTGCAGTATGTGAGATAGCGCATAAAGCTTTGAGTGGTAAAAGATGGCTAGAAGGTGATAAACAGTATTGTGCTGTTGTCACTCTGGATGTTAAAAACGCCTTTAACTCTGCCAACTGGAACCAAATCATGAGAGCCCTAGACGAACTGCATGTACCTGACTACCTGCTACGTATAATAGCCAGCTACTTCACGGGAAGAACTCTGGTCTATGATACCGAAACAGGTCCTAAGAAGTACAATATAACAGGAGGAGTACCCCAAGGATCGGTCCTTGGACCCCTGCTGTGGAACATCATGTACGATGGTGTTTTCAGAGTACGTGTGCCGGCACAAACAACGATTATCGGCTATGCAGACGACATTGCCATAGTTGTCTTAGCCAAAAACCTTACGGACATTACGAGCAGCTGTAACCAGACCATAACCAGCGTTAGAGCATGGCTGAACAGCAAAGGACTAGAGTTGGCCGATCACAAAACGAAAGCCGTACTAATGAGTAGCAGAAAAGTGGTGGAAAGTATCGATATCCAGGTGGGTGGACAGATCATAAAATCTGGCCAGCACCTGAAGTATCTTGGAGTCGTTCTAGACCATAGACTCAACTTTAGAGACCACTTGATGTACGCTGGTGACAAAGCCAAACGAGTGGAGGCTGCTCTTGCAAGGCTAATGCCAAACATTGGCGGCCCTAGACAACCGATCAGACAGCTTCTCGGTAGCGTTACCACATCAATAATGATGTATGCGGCACCCATATGGGCCTCAGCGGTGGAAACGCCATCTTATGTTAGACCTATCAAAACGGCCTACAGACTGACATCGTTGCGCATTTGCTGTGCTTTTCGCACGGTGTCTGACGAGGCTGTAAATGTTATTGCGAGTAGGATGCCGATTGATATTGCAGCAAAAGAGGTATCGGCTCTGCGTATAGCAACACGAAATGATAGGGACCGACGAACACGTGAAGACTTCAACATGGACAGTCATATAGAATGGCAAGCGAAATGGGAAGCTTCCACCAACGGACGATGGACCTTTGTGATGATCCCTGACATAAAAACATGGACATCAAGAAAACACGGTGATGTCAACCATCATTTGACGCAAATGATCTCAGGCCATGGATGTTTCCGTGAGTACTTATACAAGTATAAGCACGTAACGGATCCATACTGTCTCTACTGTGAGGGTAAGGCCGAGAACGCCGAGCACGTGCTAATCGAATGCGGAAGGTTTGCACATTCGAGAAGACTTATTGAGCAGCATATGGGAGAGTCAATCACTCCGCATAGCCTCATGCAATTTATGCTGAGCTCAAAAGACAACTGGGACATAGCGAATGAGATCATCACAAGTATGATGAAACGACTAAGACAAGACGAACGAAGAGCAGCCATGCTCAACACTACACAGCGAAACACACAGCGAACACATAATAATCGAGAGAGTACTACACTCAACCCCTGCCCTGCGAAGGAATGCCTTAATTGGTGGTACCGCAGGGATACAACAGGACTACAAGAGCAAGGGAGATGTTTTTACCCGGTAAGAACCCGCGGTCGCCTGGAAAGTCGGGTTCCAGGTGGATTTTTGAAACGTTTCATCTTCCTACGAAAAACAAAAAAAAAAAAAAACACACACACGCACACTATCACCCATGTCTACATACATACCCATAAGTTCACCAAGCTTTATTTCGTTTGGAAATTCTCCTTTGAACTTCCGATTAATTTAACATTATTCTGGTCCCAACGATTTCTATGTAAATTTCTAAGTAAAGTTGTTGATTTCGTTCATGCCTTCAAATTATACACTCAAAAAAAAATTAATGAAAATGGTTTATAACGCTGTTTATTAAATTGTATAACCAAATTAATTATGGAATCTATAAGTTTTTACACACATAATACGAAATATTTATAACTTCTGTTCACCGTTTGATAGCCCGTTAATGTATACTATAAACCAGCGTTTATTAAAATATAATCGTATATTTTTTTGTAAGTTTATGTATTTTATTAAATTATTTCTGAAAGTAATAACAGGATTATAAACTTTTCGAACAAAATTTATCAATCAATTCGGGAGTATTATAAATATATAGTTATCAATTGATAACTTTGTTTATCACTTCATAAACTCCTATTTACAAGATTAATAAATGGCGTTTAGTAGCTCCAACTCATAAAAAAATTCGTAGATCTAATTAAATTTTTAATACATATCATAACTGTTTTTTTTGTGCATACTCCTAGTGCAGGTCACACAATTCGGTGTAAATTTAACCTAACCACATAATAAATGTTTTGTTGGCGGGAACTAAAGTTTGTAAATCTCCTCCACCCAAAATACATTTGTGATAAATACGACTAAAAGTAATGAATTTTTACTGTGGGTTTTTTTTATTTTTTTTTTGTTTTAGTATCGCAGCATAAGTTAACCACACACTCATTTCTTAACCAACCCAAAGAAAGAATTGTCTAGGTTATCACGCACGAAACTCGGTTGTAGTGGATAACCAACAATTTCATTAATAAGTTAACAGATTTTATTTGTTTCCCCTTTTTTATATACTAAGTATATCAACCACATGAGATTAGTAACATCTGCAGAGTTAATCAAAGCATCACTATTAATTTTTTTACTTCACTCCGAATTCCTATCGTTGTACTCAAGGGTATTCCAAGCACACTCTCATACGGACCGCATGTACTCGCGCATTCATCCACACACATACAAAAAAGTAAATAAAATATAATTAAACTCACCCATGTGGTGGCCGATTCCCATCTCTTCCCACCTCCTGGTTTCGCCTTAGCCCGTCATGTTCCTCGCCGCAAACAAAATTCGAAATTTACAGGTTCGCTGCCTCTCGTAATGTGGTATTATTATTATAATTACGCCTCAGGTGGACACGATGCTGGATAGTCAGTAGATACGGCACTTTCTTTTATAATTTTCCAGATCTATCTCGTTATTCTACACAAACCACACCGTATTTGTAAGACCAGGTGTTTAGAATAGAAATATTTTTGAAATGTTATAATGTATTTAGTTAAGATGATCACAAATAGATGTCCCGGTTATGAACTGAAAACCGAAAATAAAACGAAACATAAAATGTAATTGTAATGTAATTGACATAATAATAAAATTTTTCAATTCAGTTGTGATTCAGAGTTGTATTCAATTGCTTAAAATGAAATTAATTGATTATTTGTAAATTTAAAAATAAAATAAAATATTTTGTGAGATTGTAAATTTCAAGGTTGTGCTTTATTGAATTAAATTAAAATAAAATTAAATATTAAAATAACCATCAAAGTGGGTGGTTTCATTTATGTAAAGTGTTCGCATTCTCGAACGAACATTTTTTGGTGCCGAAACCCGGGATTGCTGATCATTGAAGAAAGAACGCATGTGGTCAACTTCAACATTGTCTACCATTTCAACACGAAAGATAAGTAGCCATTTTTTTATACGAACTTATTTAAAATTTAAAACTTAATTAAAGCCAAAATTACCTAGTTGATTTTTATCCGTGCTTTTTTGTACACGTCATAGAATTGAGCTCGATTGCGCTAGATTAATAAAAGGTCCATGTGGTTTTTACCATTGTTGTCAAGGTTTGGCCGTGTAATTAATTTAAACAAATATATAGTAAAATTTGTGATTGATTGAATCAATCTTGGTTGAATGTGGGAATTATTTTTAAATAAAACTGACGGTAATCGTAAAGTCAAACAATATTAAATCCATTTTTTCACTCAACCATTCGGGAT
The DNA here is from genome assembly GCA_963693315.1 of Diogma glabrata. NCBI lineage: Eukaryota > Metazoa > Arthropoda > Insecta > Diptera > Cylindrotomidae > Diogma > Diogma glabrata. Next base: position 205,471 of record CAVNZG010000579.1, read on the forward strand.
TTTTGTAAGTAAGGTGTTATTCTTACAAATAAAGCGAAGCCATTTTAAATATTGTGACATTCGAAAAGTTGATAAGCATTTTTGCAATTACTCCAGTCAAGTTATATCGCAAATAGCATTGTTAAAGTGAGACGAAATAGATTGTTATACAAATGGAAAGAAGTATTCGAGCACGTGACCGTACCGTGGGTCAATTAAATAAAATCTACAAATTTTGTGAAACAATCAATACTGGAACCATCATTGAAGAATTACAAATACGCGAGAAAAAATGTGAGAGTCTTTATAAAGAGTTTAACGATGGTGAATTGGATTTACTTGCATACGATGATTACGCACCCATAACCGATAAGATCGATGATTTGTATTTAAACACAATGGCTAAATTAAAGGCAGCGATAAATTCAAGAATGACACCTCTTCCAAAAGCTGAAGTAACCGACTTGAATACTACTCTGGGACAATTTATCGGGCAACAACAATCATTATTGAAAGGAATGAATCAAACCCAGAGTGTACGTTTACCAAAGGTTAACATAGAACCGTTCGCAGGTGACTACAAATTGTGGCCATCATTTCATGATCTTTATGTCACTTCAGTGCATAATAATACAGGAATAGAAGCTGTACATAAATTACAAATTTTGAATGGTTTATTAAGAGGTGATGCTGCAGCCTTAATAAGACACATTAAAGTAACAGACCAGAATTACCAAGAAGCATGGAATAAACTTGAAGCTAGATACAACAAGCCAAAAGCAATTATGTGCTCATTAATACAAGTATTCTTAGATCAAAAGGTTTGCAGCCAACCAAATCACCGAGAATTGCGGAAGTTAAGTGATACTTCAGATGAAGTTATTAGAGGACTACGAGCATTAGGAGAAGAAGCACAAACCAGAGATGCGTGGTTAATACACCTGCTTGTAAATAAGGTAGATGTGGATACAAAACAGTTATGGGCCAACGAATCAGTGTGCAATAATTTTCCTACTTTCCACAAATTTCTCGAATTTCTAAATATAAGATGCGACACTTTGGAATCTTGCACTACTTCTGTAAGGTCAACCAGTGCGCCACCCAAACATGTCAAGGCCTATCACATCACTCAAGATAACAAATGGAATTGTGTTGCTTGTAAGAGGATCATTTCGTTTACCGATGTCCACTTTTTAAAAGTTTAAATGTGGAGAATCGCACTAAGATGATAGAAAATTCCAATAGCTGTATCAATTGTCTAAGGTCTGGTCATTCACTACAACAATGCTATTCGCGTGCCTTGTGTTTAATTTGCAAAAAACGCCATAATTCGCTTCTTCATAAAGATACATCATCAACAAACCTTTATTTGTCAAATGATCAGCAATCAATAAACGATCTACAATCAACAAGTGTACTACAATCAACAAGTGAACTACAATCAACATGTGAAATACAATCAACACCTGAACTACAAGCAACAATTGAACAACCAATAAAAACATATATATCAGCACTGAACTCAACATCATCACTGCCATTAACAAAGAGTTCAACAGTAGAAGATACAACATCCTTGCAACAAATAGAAACACCTTTCAGTACTATATTGCCTACAGCCATAATTTATACACAATCAAGTAACGGACAATATATATTAGCCAGGGCATTACTCGATTCCGGTTCACAGTCGTCGTTTATTTCGGAATCGTGTATACAACGTCTAGGACTACGGAGAACGCATTCAGAAGTTTCCATCTACGGTCTAGCAACATGCTCTGCGGGTAAAACGAAGGGTAAAACAACTATAACAGTTAAATCACGAGTAATTCCACATTACTCTATAACACTAACGGCATTAATACTTGAAAGAATCACCTCACAACTACCAGCATCTAAAATTTCGATACCAAAAACCAACGAAATTTGGAAATTGGAATTGGCAGATTCACATTTTAATCTCCCTAATTCCATTGACGTATTAATAGGAGCAGAATTCTTTTTAGATTTCTTGGGTAAAGAAAAATTGAAGCTAAACGAGTTACCAGTGCTTCATTCATCGAAATTTGGATGGCTCATTGCAGGAAAAATATGGACCGATCGAGCCAATTTTCAAGATGCTCAGAACTTTAACACACTCGTAAATCCAACCACAGCCAACGAGAATTTAGTAGAAGCACTAAAAAGATTTTGGCAAATTGAAGAAAGATTTACTAACATTAAACCTCTATTAGCAGAAGATCCATGTGAAATACTTTTCCATACGACAACCACTAGGCATACCAATGGAAAATTTATTGTTAGATTGCCATTCAAACAACCACGGCCAGAACTCGGAGACTCCGTGGCAACAGCAAGGTATAGAATGTTTAGTATAGAGAAAAAATTGGAAAAATCCACTGATTTTCATCACGATTACACGGCTTTCATCGAGGAATATCTAGAATTAGGTCAAATGATACGAACGAATTGGTCGAATGTACCAAAAGAAAATAATAAACGATTCTTTATGCCACATCACGCCGTGTTTAAGGAAAGCTCTACAACTAAAATGCGTGTAGTGTTTGATGCGTCATGTAAAACAACTTCAACCATTTCGTTAAACGATTGTCTCTTAACAGGACCAAAGTTACAGCCGGATCTAACCACCACACTTCTCCGATTTCGCAAAAGTAAAATTGCAATGAATGCCGATGTAGAAAAAATGTATCGGCAGATACTAGTACATCCAATTGCCGATACTAGTACATCCAATTGCAGATGCCAATTATCAACATATTTTATGGCGAAAAGGTTCCAAGGAAGAATTGAGTTCATACAAGTGCTTAACTGTAACATATGGAACAGCATGTGCTCCATTCTTGGCAATCCGAACATTAGAAGAATTGGCTAAAATTTATGACAACAAATATCCAGAAGCAGCCAAAATCATTAGAACGCAATTTTATATGGATGATCTCTTGGCAGGAAGTTCGACTGTCGAAGATGCTATAAAACTGAAGAATCAGATAATGGAAATACTTAGCAGTGCTGGATTTAAACTTCGGAAATGGAAGTCAAATTCTCAGGCATTTCTACAATCGTTGGAGATGGATAATACGGATGACTGCCCAAAACTAATAGAAGAGGATCCAACTATGAAAACCCTAGGTATTAGTTGGCATGCTCAACGCGATATTTTCACGTTTAAAATCCAAATTCAAAACATGGAAAATAGTTGGACGAAACGAAAAATGCTGTCTGAAAGTTCGAAATTATATGATCCGTTAGATTGGTTATCGCCGGTTATTGTTAATTTTAATAATTTAATTTATCTTCAGCGTGTGGAAATTCCAAGATGTCTATTACCGTCATCAACGCCAAGATTTATGCAGCTCCATGGATTTTGTGATGCATCCGAATCCGCTTACGGTTGTGTGGTATATTTAAGAACCAATAACGAGCACAGTGAAGTAATAAATCAAATTGTGTGCTCCAAAAGTAAAGTGGCACCTATAAAACAACTAAGCTTACCGAGACTTGAACTTTGTGGAGCCTTGTTATTAGCGGAGTTAGTAAAATACTGCAAAACGATTTTCAATATAGACCACGAAAATACATACGCCTGGACCGATTCCATGGTGGTGTTGCATTGGTTGTCCGATTTACCAGGTCGATGGAAAACGTTTATAGCCAATAGAACCAGCAACATTTTAGATATCATTCCAAGAGAACGGTGGAGTCACATTTGTTCAAAGCAGAATCTGGCCGACTACATATCAAGAGGAGTCGATCCAAAAATCTTACCCGATTTGGAAAATTGGTGGCATGGTCCTACTTGGTTGAAAATGGACGAATCAAAATGGCCAAGGTCCGAACTGTCAACACCAACAAAGGAAATAGATATTGAAAATCGAAAAAGGGGAGTAGTTGTATTAATGGAGACCCAAAATAACGATATCGTGATCCAGCTGATTAACAATTATTCGTCCTGGTTTAAGATAAAAAAGATCATGGCATATATCTTAAAATTTTGTGGATTACCTAAATTAGAAAATAGGAAACCAAAGAAGGGTCCGATAACATTTTCCGAATATGTCGCAGCCGAAACTTTTATTATTCAGAAAATTCAAGCTACAAGCTTTAAAACCGAAATTAAACAATTAAAACAAAAGAAAGAATTAAACAACAATAACGTATTATGTTCGCTTGATCCTTTTATAGACAGTCAGGGAATTTTTCGAGTAGGAGGAAGACTGCGGAACGCACAGTTAAATTACACAGTAAAGCATCCCATAATTCTACCAAAGGGCCATAAATTAAATACACTAATCGTACAAGAAACACATATTGTAAACCTACATGCCAGAACAACTCTATTGATGAATATACTGCGTCAAAAATATTGGATTATCGGGGTCAGGTATTTAATAAAGCGATATATAAAATCATGTACAATTTGTATTCGGTACCGTGGTGCCCAACGATACCAAAAAATGGCTAATTTACCCGCAGAGAGATGTAATAAAAACCGACCGTTCCTTAACACTGGGGTAGACTACTTAGGTCCAATGTATATAAAAATGTCTCAGCACAGGAACTCAGCACTAACCAAGGCATACGTTGCACTGTTTGTATGTCTTACTACAAAAGCAGTCCATTTGGAGGTTGTTAGCAATCTTAGCACCGATGCCTTTTTGGCCGCTTTAAAACGATTCGTATCTCGTAGGGGTCTACCTAAAAAGATGGTGTGACAATGGCTCCAATTTTATCGGCGCTAATAACGAATTAAAACAATTAAAAAAAGAAATAGTCGATCAACAGAACAATTCACTAATATCAAATTTCATTTTGCAGAACGGAATTGATTTTAAATTTAATCCAGCTAGCGCACCTCACTTCGGTGGATTATGGGAGGCGGCAGTAAAATCCATCAAATACCATTTTAGGCGAGCAATCAAAGATGCAAAATTAAATTTTGAAGAAATGACCACTGTATTGACTCAAATTGAGAGTCTACTGAATTCGAGACCATTATGTCGTCTTACTGAAGACACCAGCAACTTAGATGTACTAACACCCGCTCATTTTTTAATCGACGAAGTATTAACTGCGGTATCAGAACCATTATTGGAAACCTTATCAATGAATAGATAGATAGATGAAAGGTATAGATAGATGAAAAGATGGCAAAATATGCAACGTCGAATACAAACCTTTTGGAAATCCTGGTCTCGTGACTATTTAAATACATTAAACGAAAGAGCAAAATGGAAACGAGGAAACAATCCAGTCAAAATAGATGACATTGTTTTAATCAAGGAAGATAATCTACCGCCCAATCAATGGTTACTAGGACGTATTATACAAGTTCATCCTGGTAGCGATGGTGTTGTCAGAGTAGCCACGGTGAAAACAAGTGTCAACAATATCAAACGTCCTATCATCAAGTTAATCCAGCTACCAGAAATGTAATTATGAAACACGAATACATCATAATTTAGGTTATTTATGCAATTGTAAAAGTAGCTGCAATTTTATCATTAGTTTTGTACATGTAACTTAAGAAATTATCCAAGCACAATTTCTTAACGCGGGGAAATATGTTTAGAATAGAAATATTTTTGAAATGTTATAATGTATTTAGTTAAGATGATCACAAATAGATGTCCCGGTTATGAACTGAAAACCGAAAATAAAACGAAACATAAAATGTAATTGTAATGTAATTGACATAATAATAAAATTTTTCAATTCAGTTGTGATTCAGAGTTGTATTCAATTGCTTAAAATGAAATTAATTGATTATTTGTAAATTTAAAAATAAAATAAAATATTTTGTGAGATTGTAAATTTCAAGGTTGTGCTTTATTGAATTAAATTAAAATAAAATTAAATATTAAAATAACCATCAAAGTGGGTGGTTTCATTTATGTAAAGTGTTCGCATTCTCGAACGAACACCAGCTTTACCAAATTATACATACAATTTCATCATACAGTTCCTTGTTTTTATTTCGTTTTAAATTATAGGTGGTTAAATGTACAGTTATTTCAATTTAATTTATACTAAACAATTACGACCTTAAGCCAATAAAATTAACTAACTTTCAACAACTGATTACTCTTAATCTTTATAATTTTCTTCTTGGTCTGGTTGGTCTATAATTATAATCACGCTGTTTAGAGATCGTTTCTGCCCACAATTTTTCCCTGTCCCTACAAAGCTGCCAAAGGTGTTCCAAACCATAAATGGTTACAAATAGCAAGTCTTTACGTATATCTATTCGCAGATTATTTCGAATCAGCGACAACAACTCAGCATCAGACATCGGTATTCTTAATTTATCCGCTAGTCGATATAATGACTGCAGAAAAACATCAAACATTTCGGTAGGCCTCTGCTTTCTGGCCCTCATCCTTTCCTTCACTTCCTCGTCAGTTTGCCGATCCTGAAACTCGACCCGCAGAGCATAACAAAAATCATTCCATATAAGCTGTCGATTCTGGTGAAAATATCGCCAGAACCAATCAGCTGCTCTATCCGTTAACAGTAAATACAGATTGCGTGTGATTATGGAAAAATCGCCGTGAAAGCACATCTCGGTCAAACTCTCTATTCTAAAGATAAACGCTTCCACATCCAGACCATCGGGTCTGCCGGAGAAGGTTATATTCCAATTTCGTATCGTAGTTGAGTAGTGATCGAAATGTGGGCGAGCTCTAGTTGGTGCATGATGAGGATCAGCAAGCATTGGTTGTACCAGTAGATTATTTCGTGGTACCAAATTTTCTCCTACGGAGTGTACTGACGGAGCCGGTTGATGCAGCGGGGAGATGTGAGATACCGCATTTAGTTTTTCTGGTACAAATTCTTCTGGTACAGATTCTTCTGGTACAGGTTCTTCTGGGGCAGCAGAACGGTTTAGACCCATTGAAGCTTGAATAGTGTCAATTTCTTGGTCCAGCTGCGTATGTACTGTTTTATGAGCATCTCGTACCGCGGCAGCAGCTTCGCCTCCTTCAAGACTTCTCCGAACTAGATCAACTCTAGCTTCGTTGGCGTGACGAGATAGTTGATTGCCAAAGCTGAATCGCCGTTGTTGCAGTTCTGCAGCGAGAGCTCGAGTGTAAGGTCGTGGAGGTGGTGGCACGACAGTGCGATTACTGGCGGCTATCATACGTGGTAGCCTCTGTAGATCCGCGCGCTTACATGCGGTTCGGCACAACGGGCAAGTATTATGCTGCAACAACCAGTCGCTAAGACAGATATCGTGAAAGGTGGTTACAACGAGTGAGGATTTTGGCGTCAGCGGGCACGATTTCAATCTGACATATCGCACAGCCACTGGACTTATCCGAGACATTGACTCGATTAGTCGCCGACATGGTAATACAAAAAAAGTTGTGTAATATCACCCCAAGAACTCGCGTTTCCCTACCCAGAAAGACAATAACAAAAATTTAATTGTGGCGAGACAACTATAAAACGATACTATTGCAATTGATCAATTTCAATGAATACCACAAACTATGATAATTGCCGAAGCAACAATACTTTCGAAGAGAGTCAACCACAGGCTGGCGAGCCGGACAATACAGGGTTTGAACGAACTATTTAATTGCTGTAACAAGAACAGGTCTCCTGTTCAGTACTAACCTGGGTTCTGTAATGAAGCGCTTTCTCATTGGCGAACCAATGAGAATGACATAGCAGGAAGCGTACCTAGCGAGATTGATTTTCTTGCCCCAAGCTAGCTGCAGCCCATGGGAACGATAAAGAAACCCTGCTACTTCAGCACAAATACAGAAATGTACGCTACTAACAAAAATATATCAGAAATGGAAACAAATACTAGTGTGAAAAATGAAACTCTGGCGACCCCTTTGGCGAAAGACCCACGATCGGCACGTCCTTTCTATTTAGTTTGTATATGGAATTTTTGTTTTGTTATTTGGGACCAATGAAAAGTGAAAATAAGCTACGTTAAAAGGATCGGAAAGGCAAAGGAAAAGGGAAGAAGAGGGGATGTAAAAGGATGGGAAAAGGTAGGGTGGGAAAGGAATGAGGTGGGGTATGTGCTGATGGGATCTCACCCAGCTGACAAGTGTTGACGGGATGGCCAGAAGATAAATCCTCTGGATCACCAACACCTGCCAACTGCGATCCACACCACCAACACATACGGGCGAGGTGCTATGACCTGAGTGGATCCAGTCAACCACGGCATAAAAGCTGAGCGGACATCTTCCCTCAGTAGCTGATCGGGCTACTTTGAAAAATGTCCCTCAGTATTATCCATGGGGAACCGAAACACTCAGGCCATAGGAAACCAATATTGTCGGGAGGGGACTCTAACGATTAGACAATATCAGTTCGGACTGGACTCTGAGGACACCACGAACCCGAAGCCTGACCAGGTGACCAGACTCGGATGAGAATTGGCGTATACACCAATACTCGTCAGTCTAGGTCTGGCACCTGAATCACCTTCGGCCCTCGTGCCATCGCCAGAAACCCAGCCCGTAACTAGGGTCCGTGGGGTTGTAATGCCCATTGGGAATACTTCCTAAGAAATATTCCCACCCTTGCGTTAACAAAAAAAACAAAAAGAGAAACAATGCTGGAGGCGTAGGGACGCAACTCCCCATCAAAGAAAAGTCTGAGGGATAACCCTTAGAGGAGCCCCACGTTGGGCGCCAATTTTAGGGTGTTGTAAGATTAAATTTTAATGTTATATGGATGATTTTTTTAAAGAAAATTATTAATTAATTCAATTTAACCAATATTATATTATATTGATTAATAAATGAAATCAGTGTAATTGGCTCAATTCTTTTTCACATACGTCTGTCCAGCCATTGAAAATTTAGTCAGATTTTAAGAAAAATAAGGAAACTATGGGTTAAGGGAACTATACGAATATGGCTATTGAAGGTGAATGGATGAGAAACCATTATGAGCGGAACAGATGACAAAATGAAATCTAATAAATCTGAGACTATAATACACTGGGTTTACGCACTCTTCCAGGCTATCCATTACAGAACAAGTACTTTTTGGAAGAACACTCACGACCAAAAAGAAGTTGAAAAAAGGCATAGGCTGGTCGCAAATAGACCTTGTAATGAAGAGCTTTCTCATTGGCGAACCAATGAGAATGGCATTGCAGGAAGCGTACCTAGCGAGATTTATTTTATTGCCCCAAGCTAGCTTCAGCCCATGGGAACGATTAAGAAACCCTGCTACTTCAGCACAAATACAGAAATGTACGCTATTTTCGAAAATTTACAGAAATGGAAAAAAATTTACAAGTGGAAAATGGAGACTCTGGCGACCCCGTTTGCGAAAGACCTACGATCAGCGCGTCCAACCCCTACAATCACTCCCATACGCTCACACACTCACGCTTCATACACGCTCGCTCTCTCCCACACAAGCACGCTATCACCCATAGTTACATCCAAGATCACAATCATACTTTCTGGAAACAATCCAATATTTACACGGGTGCGAGTCTGGTAAGCTAATAAATAAAAAAAAAATATCAGTTACAATTGACCTAGTTGAAAAATTGTAAAAAAAAAAATTATCAGCGTAAGCGAGAACAAAGGCGTCATTATGCGAAGATAATTTTGGAAATGGACATGCTTTTAAATGCGACTCCAAGTCGGATGTCGTTCCTAGTATTATTGCAACCACGTCCACAGGTATTACCCTTATATTTATTTGCTATAGTATTGCTAGCTGGTAGATTGATCAGGACTTGCCCTGGGAAGAATTGACATAATAAAGCTCAAACAAAAGACGCACCATGGACATCAACTACGAATAAGGTAGTAAAAGTTTGACATGAAATCAATCATTGTGATACGTTTGACGATGGACATTTACCTTTGTTAAAACTTTAATTGCTTTTATTTGACCAACATCCATATTTTGGTTTTTCTTTTCTCGAATACTCTTAAATAACTTGTTATTTACAGCTGCGAGGAATATTACCCTTTTCAGTGCGAGTATTTAGTTTTTACAATACTTGTTTAACTATTTGTCTTTTTATTTTTCACTTGAAAAGCCGATTTACCAGTTTGACATTTTATAACGTTGGTTATAATACCGCTTTGACCTTCGTCCAACATGAAGTTTATTTTGTTACGCATACAACAATTATCATTTTAATTAATTTAATAAAATATATTTTAATTTTTGGTTGTTCTTTTTTTTTTTTATACACCTAATCAACTTTATTTATTGTAAATAATTTTTTTTTTAAATTTGTAGTTTATTAGGAATAATCAAATAAATGAATAATTAAACAAAGGAATAAATATAGACCTCGCAAAACATGCATCCCGTGAACCCTTTCACACCATCACACTCACACATACGCATATTCCTGTTCATTCACACCTCTAATTTAAAATAAAAAAAGTTAAAATGAGACTCACCCAATGGTTTATGTCCGTCACGCTCGTATCCTCCAATTCCAGTTCAGCACATCATTTAATAGTCGAATCCGGTGAATAAATAGTGATAAATCGGTTGCGAATAAGTACAGGTAGAATCACGCACTGGTTGCCTCCAGTGAATGCCGTGGATTAACATATCAATAGTTAAAATAAGTATTTATTGCGTCCAGTTCCGGAGATTAGATGTTGATCAATTACATGCATAATAAATTTTCACGATTGAATCCATTGATTGTCGAATTTTGGCCAAATCTACTAGGTACTGACGCCAACTAACGAAATGCACTCGATGTCATAACAATATCTCCAAGAAGTTACTGCACTGGCCCCGTGGACGCATATGTCCGACCAGAGGAGCGAACTCAAATAAATAAATAAATATGTACAAGTGCAGTAAATTTTACGAAGCGAGGACTGCAATACTGTGGTATTTCAATAATATCGCCAGGTATGCAATGATTATACTCGATACGACTTTTTCAACTTCATTTAATTTAAGGCATTCGATTCCCACAGGAAAGTGGTTTTGCAGTGGTTAATACACAAAACAAAGTAGTCAACACATTCACCTTTTTGGTTGTAAATTATTTTATCAGTTTTATTTCTCAACAACAAAATTTAAATTAATTACTCACTAAGAATTGGATTTATAAACAATGTCACTACGCTCACAGAACATATAAAATTTTTTGTATTTTTTTGTTTAATAATTTAATAAACTTATCTTCAATAGGACGAAACACATACATAAATAAATTTTTTTTCTTATAGTTATTTTATCACAGCTGTGTAACAGATTTGGAACAATAACAATTTTTCTAATTATTCTAATGCAAATGTACATTTACTTTAAACGATATCAATTATGATCATTATTTTAACACAGCTTATACAATTAATTTAAGCAAGATCAAGTTATTGATTCTTTTAACACGACTATACGATCAACAAAAAGAATTGACAAATTATTAGGTACTTTATCACCGCTGTACATTTAGTATCCACAATAACAAGTTATTGAATCTTTTATCATCACTATACGATAAATCAAAAATGATAATTTATTACATATTTTGAAACCCAAAGTTCACTGAATTCAAATAACATCAATTTACAGTTTACTTTAACACAAATTTGCCGTTAATCCCAATAATTGTAGTGGGCTAATTCATCTATCACGGTTGTACAATTAAATTTTTACAATATCCTTGCACCTCACTCGAGGTCAAAGAAAACTAAACAAAAAAAATCACGATAATTGCTTGTCGGTATTTGAGTGTGGAATGTACAGCCGTGGTACCAGACCATGAAGTACCGGTTGTATAGATTAGTATCAAGGACGGAAAATTTGGATAGAAATGATATGAAAACGGAAATCCCGGTTCATCTACACGGATCGTGTGCACGATTTCATGATTTGGCTTGTTTTGTGAATAACACTTGCAATGTCCAAACAAAATCTAACCTCTATTTTCTTACACTGGCTTTTACATAGATTTACGAGACGGCCCGTTTAATTAATGTTACAATGGTCCCGCACTGAATAATTTCTTCCGGTACATACACTACTGTTAATAGCCACAGCAAGCAAATTATGTTTTCAATTCAGTTATTCACGGTTTATGATCTGAATGAACATGCGCGTTCAATTAACTATTTAATTATTTTGTCACAATGATCTGACTGATGTTAGTTCACTTTACTTCGACAATTATTCTTTTTCATTTTTCTTTGCTTGTATGTAAGGACACCGAGTAATTAACAATATATATTCAAAAAAGATTTATACCTGAACTCCATGAGTAAAATTTCTTTGAGATATTTCTCGTGGTAAATCCATATCCATCCAAACGTCGAAGAACAAAATCCAATCCGCTGTGTTTGTACTTGACAGAAAAATAAATCGACTGCAAGACGTCAAACGATTGAATGTAAAAATGTAATAGAATAAGAGAAAAAGGCTCGGTTACACCCAGTATTTATAACAAAATTCGATGCCGACAATGGTAATAAAACTTTTCGGAATTTAGGAAAAAGGATGGATTACACCCAGTAAGGAAATAAGTATTGATATAAACGTTTCAACGACCATGTAAATGTTGATGGCGAGATGCAATTTTAGGATAGTATGGTGAATTGGATAAATACGCACAGCTGTTATGAGGATTGAAAACTTCATTGTGTAAGTTACGTTTGATGTTTAGAGAATTCAAATTGAAGTAATAGAGTGAACCAAAGCGAATGGAAATATAGTATGAGTTAATATTAGTGAATTGCAAAATTAAATAGCAATGTTTATAGAGACAAAATTTAAGGAAAATTTTTACATTCATACAATTTTCGATCAAGATGAAAGTTTACTATAGGTAATGACAACTTTTAAGTAATTGCAATTTCACATCAATTAGTGCAAGGAGTTCAACTCTCTTCAAACATGTCCGTCCAGCTAATGAAAATTTAGTTAAATTTTAAGAAGAATAAGAAAACGATGAGTTACGGGGACTATAAAATTATGGCTATTGAAGGTGAATGGATGGGAAACTATTACGCGCGGTACATGTGAATAACAAAAATGAAAACCAATAAATCTGAGACTATAATACACTGGGTTCAGACATTAGCCCAGGCTATCCATAACAACCTGGTACATCCATATTAGTATGGTGAAGCACCTCGATGTACTTCAGATTAGCAATCAATTCGATCGGTATTACAAACCCAGTCTTAGCAGAAACAAAGTAACAAAGTATCTATGATTATAAAAAAAACTTTTTGGAGGGGCAACGATAAAAACGGTATTCTACTCTATCGCAAGCGATGGATAACTAAAATCTTCCAGACCCAATTTCGGGCAGATCTGGGGGTTCCCGAGACTCTAAAGTCACAAAAAAAATTTATTCAATCTGCTACAGATCGAAAAGAAAAACACCATTGAACCGACTCCTTTAATGAAATATCCGACACGATTCCGTTGTTCCGTTATGCAGGCTCGCAACCCACACCTGAACTAACACGAGTCTCATGTTTCTCCGACTACGCTAGCCGGGCCACACTGTTGTACGCTCCCGTCCGAGCGATTCTGAAGGCTGTTCACATAGTTTCAAAGTAACTAATTGAACCAAATTTAGTTATTATCGTACTGACAAACAAGGAAAAATTATTACCGATGTTAGGCGCGAATGTCCTTGGAATGATAAACACCTCTACGTTTAGAAACCAGGTATCCAGTTCGTAAGCAGCGCCACCTACCAACCTTATTACTCTGGTCTCAATAAACTTCTGTGCCAGTTTAGCAGATAATTTCTTACCGGCGTCACTCAAGATAAAGTTCCTTCGGAACACCGTATCCCCTGGTTTAAACAAAGTTACTCGAGCTCGTAAATTGTATCTTTCAGCACTCTTGACAAATGCTTCGGCAGTTAAATCCAGAATTCGAGTCCGAATCTTATTGAGGTAATCAGGACGCAGAATCGTTTCACCTGGGTCATGTAGACTATTCAGTCGTCTCAGCAATTCATATGACGAACCATGAGTCACCATAGGTATTCCAAACATTGCGAAATATGGGGAGCATTTAAGAGTCTGGTGAAGAGAACAACGTAGTGCACAAGCGATCTCGCTCAAGTGCAGATCCCATTTAGAATGCTCCTCCTTCAAATAGGCTCGAATACCAGATAAAACACTTCTATTTACCCGTTCAGAAGCGTTAGCTTGCGGTGAATATAACGCCAGTAATGTATGTTTCACTCCGTGCTTCGCCAAAAAATCCCTAAATAGTTTCGATTTAAATTGAGTCCCATTATCGGACACAATTACTTCTGGACAACCAAATACATGCAAGACATTGGTAGCCAATAGATGACAAATTGGTTCAGCAGTTAGTTTCCGTAAAGGAAATAAAAAGGAATATTTAGTAACATGATCTAATACCACAAGAATAGCGATATTCCCGGCCTTTGAACGACGATAAGGGCCAAGAATATCGATATATAATCGCTGACCAATTCGTTCTGTTTTCATCGGAGACACCATGGGAGCACGAAGTGGAACATTAGTCGCTTTGATTTCTTTGCAGGTCTTACAATTTCCTATGTACGACTTAACCTGGGTATACATACGAGGCCAATAGTAAAAGTTACGAATATTATACAGGGTTTTTGCTAGACCTCCATGAGATGAGGTAGGAGGATTGTGGGCCCTTGCAATACACTCGTCAGTGTATTCCTCAGGTAACCACAATTTCCAAACCTCACCCTCTGAAGGAATATCAAGATCTAGGCAAGCCAATCGTTTATAAACCCGACCAGAAATTACTTTCAGATCAGGCAATGTACCGTCTGCTTCGGTAACCAGATTTACCAACTCCAAATATCGAGAGGTGTTGAAGAAAGGGGAATTAAGATCTAATTCAGGCACTGGACACAGTTCAGAAATGATATCGACAGAGTCACGTCTTGATAGAGTGTCAGGGACAGTATTTAATTTTCCTTTTCGGTACTCAATATCAAAGACATAACCCTGCAATTTCAAGCTCCAACGAGCCAATCGACCAGAAAGGTCTTTTTGTTGCATTAACCATTTTAATGAAGCATGGTCAGTTATGATCTTAAAGGCCTGACCCTCGACATACGCTCTAAATTTCTTTACTCCCAGTACGGCGGCTAGACACTCTTTCTCACTAGTGGAGTAATTGCGTTGCGCAGAATTTAGTTTCTTGGACATGTACGCTATGGGATGTTCCATACCGTCCATGTCACACTGAAGTAATACACAGCCTATACCGTCATTACTAGCGTCGCACTGGAGAGTAAAAGGTTTAGTATAGTCGGGGTTTATGAGGACTGGTGCTGATATGAGAGCATTTTTGAGATTTATAAATGCTATTTCAGCTTCGGGTGTCCATACGAATTTATTAGAATTTTTCTTCAACAAATCTGATATTGGAGAGGACATAGCAGAGAAATCAGATATAAAACGGCGATAATAACCCGCCATACCCAGGAATCGTCGAATCTGTTTGGACGTACGCGGTGTAGGAAATTCAGAAATAGCTTGAGTTTTATCAGGATCGATTTTCAACGTACCACCTCCCACTACATATCCCAAATATTTTACATCCGGCAAGAGAAACTTACTTTTTTCCACGTTTATCGTCAAGTTCGCACGTCTAAGACACTGGGAGATATCTTCTAACAGTTTCAGATGGGCCTCAAAGGTATCTGTAACTATTAGAAGATCATCCAAGTATACGAAGACGCACGACTTGAGATGTGGGGGAACTGCTTGGTCCATCAATTTGGTCATTGTTTGCGGCGCATTGCACAGTCCGAAAGGCATTCTTACGAACTGATACAATGGCCGCCCAGGGACCGTAAAAGCAGTTTTCTCTCGGGAGTGTTTTTCTAGAGGTATCTGCCAGAAAGCGTCTTTCAGATCCAAACTGGAAATGAAATTACTCTGTGGCAGACGACTCAAGATTCCATCTATCTGTGGAAGGGGGTAAGCATCCTTTTTAGTAACTGTATTGACCTTTCTACTATCCAAACAAAGACGATTCTTCCCAGGTTTGCGAATTAAGACCACAGGACTTGACCATGGACTGTTTGAAACCTCTTTAATACCCAGAGATAACATTCTATCCAGTTCTTCTCCCATCGGTCTCTCAATGGCGGGCGAAATCGGGTAGTGACGTTGTTTGATGGGAGCGGCCGTCCCCACATCAATAATATGTTCTATCAAATGCGTTCGGCCCAGACCCATTTTTGAAAATAATGGTAGAAGCTGAATAGTTTTTTGTAGACGTGCTTGATCGTCCATAGACAATTCTGAAATACCTGACTCCGTAGTCGAAAATGTAGGTAAGTTAAATATCGGGTTAAACAAACCAAAAGCGTTAAAGAAATCTATACCTATAGATTTTGAGTTAAAGACGGGATAATGAAGACGTCCAGGGTTCTGACTTGGTTCATAAATGAAATCTTTGTTTTTACAAATCCCAAAATCTTCTGTCTTTGGCCATCGGCGGTACGAACTACTGCAGATGAGTAAGTCAAAAGGTCTGGAGTTTGCACGATCTCTTTAGCAAAATCACCACCAATTACAGTCAAAGACGCTCCACTATCCAACAGTCCAGTATGTTGTTTACCCAATATTGCCACTGTGGCATAAGATCTCACATCGTTGGCCAATTTCACAATAGAAGAAATGGTTTTAGTTTTAAACAAATGTCGTTGTTGCCAATAAATACGAGAACGGAGCGCAGAGCGCGATGGAAGTTTCAAAGATGATAATGAATCGACAAATATGTTTGAGCGTATTTTCAAGTATTCTTTCAATCTTTGTTGGAATGTTTTGAGTTGCGTACATAATGGTGGTGGTTCCGCCTGAGCGAGTGTACGTTTCCATAAGTTCATCTTAGGATCATGAGTGGGTACCGTGGTACCAAAAGCGGTGTTCGACGGGCGTTCTACGAAAGTGGATGTTGAAGCTCGGTTCAACGGTGTATCATGAACTGGTAAGTTATTGGGATTGGTAGATTAAATATTCGAAGGATCAGGAGACAAATTAAATTTGGTCTTAGATGAATCTAAGACAGGTCCTGGGAGCGAGAAAAGGTGGTGGGATTCTGGCCCCCCCTTCGGTTTCCCTGACAATTTTCACAATTAGGACATAACACATCGTCCTTCCCACATCCCCAACAAAACAAACGCTGTGATTCACGACAATCGCGCCACCGATGTCCAGGTCGTTTGCAGTTCCAACAAATAGTTGAACTGGTTATTCGTCTCATGTTAGGGGCGGGCTGTATTGCCGCGAGTTCGTTGGATGTGCTTGGCAACGATTCCGTTGGCATTTCGCTAATTTGGATTTGTGAAAATTCACTAACCAAGTTTACTTCTGACACCGGTCTAGATGGTCTAATGTTATAATCGCGTGGTCTGGTTATAGACTCGGCCCATAGTTTCTCGCGGTCTCGGCAGAGCTGGCGCAGATGTTCCAGTCCATAAATGGTAACATATAGCAGCTCCCTTCTAATTTCCAATCGTAAGTTGTTACGAATTAAGGAGAACAACTCCACATCCGGCATCGGTACTCGTAGTTTATCGCCTAGTCGATAAATTGATTGTAAGAATTCATCAAACAATTCAGTGGGCCGCTGTTTCCTGGCCCTCATCCGCTCCTTTACCTCTTCGTCCGTCTGCCTGTCCAGAAATTCTATTCGCAGAGCATGACACAAGTCAGTCCAAATAAGCTGTCGGTTCTGGCGAAAATATCTCCAGAACCAATCAGCCGCTTGATCTGTGAACAACAGGTACAGACAACGAGTGACAATAGTAAAATCGCTATTTAAGCACATCTCTGTCAGCCGCTCTATTCTGAAGATGAACGCTTCAACATCCAGACCATCGGGTCTGCCTGAGAACGTTACGTTCCAATTTCTAACCGTTGTGGAGTGCTGATCGAGATGTGTTCGTATTCTAGCCGGAGCAAGAGCAGGAGGAGGTTCAGCAAACATTGGTGGTACCGGTACGTTATTCCGTACATACGCATTTACTGGTGGATAATTTCCGGAATGAACCGACGGATGGCGCGGTGTGGTGGGTGATACTGCATTAGGTGCTAGGGGTAACAATACTTCAGGTGCCGGAGCACGTGATTGCATCATTGAGTGATTAATCCTTGAAATTTCCTGATCGATATGAGCATTTACAGCTTCCTGAAAACCATGATCTTCCGTTGCCGCGGCTCCATGTATGGGAGATCGTTGAGCTATATTCACTCGCACGTCATCGGCGAGTCTAGATCGTGGAAGGCGGTTTGCCAAGGGAGTAGAAGAGTGTTGATTTCCGATACTAGGACGACGTTGCCAACCTGCGGTAATAGAGCGAGTCACCGGTCGCGGTGGTGGTGGTACCAATGTATCATTAGTTTTATCCATCCCTCGGGGTAACCTCTGTAATTCTGCACGCTCACAAGCGGCTCGACAAATTGGGCAGGTGCTATTCTGCAACAACCAGTCGTTGAGGCAGATGTCATGTAAGAGGTGGTTACACCGAATGAGAAGTTTTACGTCGGCCGGCACTATTTCTTGTTGACAGACTGCACAAGAGCTGGACCTGTCCAGAACGTCAATCTTATCCACAGCAGACATTACGAAAACTCAAACCGCCGCACAATATCTCTTGCAATTCGACAATTATATTAAATAAAATTTATTATTATCTTGATATTATTTTATTACTATTTACAATTGTTTTCCAAGGTGCTGATATATGAACAAAACAATAAAAATAAACGGTGAGATTCGAGAGAAAATAAGTAGACTACAAATATGGCAGAAGATGGTAATTACGAGAATACTACTGTGTTCAAAGAAATTAGAGTAGCGTTTAAAGAATGGTATGTCGATATAGTTATTATTAAGACGATATAAGTATTCAAACCTTGAACAGCCGCGCGAGATCTGATTAATTTGACACAAGTATAATTTTTTTGCTTTAAAAAAAAAATGTCAATCTGACAACAGCCGAGTGTGTAACACACCAAAAAAAACTATCTTGGCGGATGCTTGTATCTGATTTGACTAAACAAGGTAAAAATTGTACTGTGAAAGAAAACACGTATACTACAATATGGCAGAAGATGACAATTATATGAACTTTCCAGACCCAATTCCGGGCAGATCTGGAGGTTTCCGTGCCGCGAAAGTCGCAGAATACGAAAAAAAATTTTTGAGCGATCGAATAAACAGTGCGGCAAGCCTACCGGTTTGACAAGACTAAGAAATTTTAAGTGTAACAAAAAAAACTTAATGCTACCCTGCCAATGAAATACTGAATTGAATCCAAAAAAAAATCCTCTCCCCGAACTTGAAGCCAACTCTCTCACGGAGTTCAAAATTAGTAAATTAAAACCTTCAAATTCGGGTAGGCAAATTTTTCGTTGTTTTCTTTTAAATTAAATTAATTTTCAATTAAATTTGATTTCTTAAAATACTTAAAATTAGCTGGTGTCTTCAATGTTGTTATGTGTTTTTTTTTTTCGTTTGTAAATCCTTCTTATTTTCCTTGTATTGATTTTTATATTCTTGATTTTCCTTTTTTTTTTATTGATTTATATGTTAATTATGTTCCTTTTATTGATTTGTCACTTAATTATTTTCCTTTTATTGATTTGTATGTTGTTTATTTTGATGGACCCACAAATTGTTGGAGAAAGAGCGGATTAGTATTTGGTAATACCAGCAGTTTTATTTATAGTTCGCAATTAAATATTTATTTATTTATTTATTTTTTTTGTATAAATATATAAACATTTACCAATTTATTTATTTATTAGTTATTTATTTATTTATTTATTATTTATTTATTTATTTATTTATTATTTATTTTCTTTGGCGGGTGGAGGAAAGTCGGATCCAACCACGGGGTGTCATTCACTCAAGGGTTGGAGGTGCCGATCGCCGTTCTTTCTATTTAGTTTGTATATGGAATTTTTGTTTTGTTATTTGGGACCAATGAAAAGTGAAAATAAGCTACGTTAAAAGGATCGGAAAGGCAAAGGAAAAGGGAAGAAGAGGGGATGTAAAAGGATGGGAAAAGGTAGGGTGGGAAAGGAATGAGGTGGGGTATGTGCTGATGGGATCTCACCCAGCTGACAAGTGTTGACGGGATGGCCAGAAGATAAATCCTCTGGATCACCAACACCTGCCAACTGCGATCCACACCACCAACACATACGGGCGAGGTGCTATGACCTGAGTGGATCCAGTCAACCACGGCATAAAAGCTGAGCGGACATCTTCCCTCAGTAGCTGATCGGGCTACTTTGAAAAATGTCCCTCAGTATTATCCATGGGGAACCGAAACACTCAGGCCATAGGAAACCAATATTGTCGGGAGGGGACTCTAACGATTAGACAATATCAGTTCGGACTGGACTCTGAGGACACCACGAACCCGAAGCCTGACCAGGTGACCAGACTCGGACGAGAATTGGCGTATACACCAATACTCGTCAGTCTAGGTCTGGCACCTGAATCACCTTCGGCCCTCGTGCCATCGCCAGAAACCCAGCCCGTAACTAGGGTCCGTGGGGTTGTAATGCCCATTGGGAATACTTCCTAAGAAATATTCCCACCCTTGCGTTAACAAAAAAAACAAAAAGAGAAACAATGCTGGAGGCGTAGGGACGCAACTCCCCATCAAAGAAAAGTCTGAGGGATCTCAGACTTCCTTTGCTCCTGCGCGTTTGAAGCAGGGAACTGCTTCTACGCCGCCAGAGTCTTTTACTATTGTTGGGTGGAAAATGAACGTTAATTTTAAGAAGAAAAAAAATTTTATAAAAAAAATTTTCTAAGTTTTTTGAAATTATGGAGGGACTCCTCCAGAGTCCTACATTGCTGTAGAACCCTTAGAGGAGCCCCACGTTGGGCGCCAATTTTAGGGTGTTGTAAGATTAAATTTTAATGTTATATGGATGATTTTTTTAAAGAAAATTATTAATTAATTCAATTTAACCAATATTATATTATATTGATTAATAAATGAAATCAGTGTAATTGGCTCAATTCTTTTTCACATACGTCTGTCCAGCCATTGAAAATTTAGTCAGATTTTAAGAAAAATAAGGAAACTATGGGTTAAGGGAACTATACGAATATGGCTATTGAAGGTGAATGGATGAGAAACCATTATGAGCGGAACAGATGACAAAATGAAATCTAATAAATCTGAGACTATAATACACTGGGTTTACGCACTCTTCCAGGCTATCCATTACAGTTCCCACAGTTGGTTTCTTATTATATAATTGAAACGAGAGAAAAAAAAATCGTATAACAGGTCTTAGGATGAATGACAAGTTCCAAAAAAAAATTTATTCCTAGCAATAATTCTACCTAATGACTAGACCAAAAAAAACAAAAAAAAATAGGAAGGTTGAGAAAAAGCAGTTAATCTACACTATTGCAGATGGTGGAGTTTGAGAACAATGCTTATTTTCCAAGGAAAAAACAAAAAAAAAGTGAAAGGTCGAGAATAAACAATTGTACTAGTACTATTGAAGAAGGTGGAAATACGAAATCGTTCCAGACTCAATTTCGGGCGAGTCTGGAGGTTCTGGGAACACGGAAGACTAAAATAAAAACGGAGTGCAGTTTACCGCCCTGATGAGGCAAGGAGAATTATTAAAGTATTTCTATCATGCAAAATATACAAAGACTAAATCTAACATGCACTTAAATTTAATTAATAATATGGAAATTGAAAACAAGGATCAAAGACAATTGGCGGACCGATAAGGACACTTTGACCCTTACAATTCGAAAAAAAAAATTTTAAAACTCACGGTTATTAGTTCTCGGGTGGGTACTACTAACCTAAAAAAAAATTGTATATATCCTAATATAAACAAATCTACATCACTACACTAAGTACCCATCGAGAATTTTCTGTGCCTTTGATTCGCTTTGAATTTCCTTGTTTTGTGTCTTAATTCCTATTTAATTTCTTCTGCGTATCCTGAGGTTGGTAATTTGGTCCTGATATGGTTTAAGTAAAATTTCCTTATTATCCTGAATAGTTTTAATTTGGTTTGTTGTTTATTATTAATTTCTTGACTATAATTTTCTTGAATATCATTAATTTATTTGGTTGTTTATTATTAATTATATTTGGTTTTGTTGTATATTATTAATTTCTTGGTTTGTCGTCACCTAAAAAAAATTTTGGAGAAAACAAAAAATTAGTTTCTAATTCTTATCAGCAGTTTTGATTTATTTTTTTTTTTTCAGGTGGTCGAAAACTGGGACCGACGCCACCATGAGGGAGTTTATTTTCCTGGGGTGGAAGGTGGTGATCGCCGTTCTTTCATTTCATTAACAGTTTTAAGTTAGATTAAAACAAAATTTTTGGGATCAAAAGAAAGTATAAGGTAATCTACGTTAAAGGATGTTAAGTGGAAAAGGAAAGGGAACAAGACGGGATGGATAAGGAGGGGAAAAAGTAGGGTGGGAAAGGAATGAGATGGGGTATGTGCCGATGGGATCTCACCCGGATAACAAGTGCCGATGGGATGGTCAGAGAATATATCCTCTGAATTATCATTCAATCATCGACACTCCCCACTCGTGATCAAAACCACCAACACATACGGGAAGGTGCTATGATCTGAGTTAATCCAATTAACTCACGACATGAAGGCTGGGCGAACTCTTCCCTCAGCAGTTGATATCAGACTGCTTTGGAAGATTTTCCTCAGTATCATTCGCAAGAACTGGACAACTCAGACCATAGGGTGCTAACGCTCCTGGGAGTACTCTAACGTTAAAGAGTCGTTATCCCGGATGAGAGTCCTGCTGCCACAGCGAACCCAGAGCATAACCAGATGACCAGGCTGGATGTAGTAAGTGTTTACACCAGTCTACAAAAATCTAAGCATGGCATCTGGTCACCCCTGGCATTCCCCGTGCCAGCAAGAAACCCATCCGTTACTGGGCTCCGTGGGTTTGTAAAGCCCATTGAGAACGATTCCGAGGAATCATTCTCACCCTTGCGTTTATAATAAAAGACAAAAGGAGAAGCGTTGCTGGAGACGTGGGGACGCAACACCCAATCGATGACAATCTGAGACACCTCAGATAATCACCGATCCTGCGTATGTGAAGCATTACGTCGTTTCCACGTCGCCAGAGTCTTTACTATTGTTTGAGTGGACGAAGAAAATAAATTTTTGAAGAAAACTTTAAAAAAAATTTCTCAAAGTTTTTGAAAATTTGGAGGGACTCCTCCAGAGTCCTACATTGCTGTAGTAACCCTTAGAAGAGCCCCACGTTGGGCGCCAATTTGTAATGAAGCTCTGATTCATTGGCGAACCAATGAAGCGGCATAGCAGGTCGCGTAACTGGATGAGGTTTATATAGTCCTTGGACTAGCGGTAGCCTGTGGGACGAGTAAGAATTCCTGCTACTCCAGCACAAATAACTGGTATGTACGCGTAACATGAGATAATAACGGAAGTGAAAAGAAAACAAGTGAAAGAATGAGACTCTGGCGACCCTCGTATGCGAAAGAACCACGATCAGCACGTCCAACACCAACAATTTACAGTACACATTCACCAGCTCTCACGTCTCATACACTCGCGCACTCCCACCCCCCATACACACACACGCACTCACTCTCACACCTTAAGACATACATCAGTATACGTACATTCAAACCATTATAGCTAAACTTAATCGATCGATGCGAACCACCTTTGATATCGGCTTTCTGGTTGTCAACCTTGTTGAGTGGTTTATGTTAAGCCAAAAGAAAGCAAACTAGGGTGGATAATGGGTTTAATCGACGTCTTGACTTTTCATCCATTCTGGTTACATTGACCAAAAGCTTTGGTTTTGCTAGAAATACTTTGAGCTCGGTATTTTTTCTTGACAACGAATTTCGATGGCTTCAAGGGACCCAGATAGGGCTCGGGATGGAAATTCTGCATGTAGTCACAATCTAGGCAAACTCGTAGAAGTTTATACGAACCCACAGAGCTTTATAAACGATCAATACACTACCTACTTGGTTCATATCAAACTAACTATCGATACAACAAAATTGCAACGCGATCCAGTTTTTTGAGTTAGTTTTCCTTATTGTAATAAATGTAGTGTTATAAAACAAAAAAAAATTTTGGGTTTAAATTTCGCTCCCTCGTCTCTACAGCCGCACACAAGCATACACACACACACACACACACACACACACACACACACACACACACACACACACACACACACACACACACACACACACACACACACTCACACACACACACACACACACACACACACACACACACAGGGCTGAGCTTCAGGCTACTGTGGGGGTCACAGGTGGCGGATAGTGAACGGCCTACATACTGATATGTTGTATGTAGGTGAGCTGCGAATACGCGAATAAGCAGTCCCCGACCAAGAGCAAAAATCCAAAAAACAAAAATCCACGAGCGTCTGTCCCACTGTGGGCGGCTCACTGGTCAGCGTCTGTCTTCATGTTAGAAGCGGCTGGTTATTTCCACCTGGCAGTAGGTATAAAATGCTAAGAGAAGAAAAACTCCGAAAATAAAACAACATGGAGGGTGATTTAGGATCAAGACTTGCGGCGCAGGGATTAGGTACCCCAGTGCCGGCGACTGCAGTGAGTGAGCAAGCAGGCTCCCAGTCGTCGATATCCAGCGACTGCAATGATACAGTGGTAGTAAACTTGGCCGCTGTATCAGCTAGTACTACAAGTGACAAGAACAAGCCAGAGCAGGCATTTGCCAAGAGTAATAAGATGGTAAGGTCACCAACTAAAATGAGCGTTTGCTTGAGCGACAGTCCATGCACTTCCGCTGGATTGCAAGCCAATAACAATAAAATGGTGCCAAATATGCCTCCTGCACCATCTGCAACGAAAAACGCACCCCAAAACGTTACCGGGCACCCGGATCTAGGTACAATGGAAAAAACGAACGTCAGTGGATCACCATTAAATATCACGACGAAGGCAGTTATACCAAAACAATCAGCGACCAACCAGGTGATACCAGTAGGAGGTACACAAAGTGTCTGCAGCAATGGCATAGACACCTTATTGATGGTTAGCTGTAAACTTAAACAGCTGCAAAAAGTTATGTCGAACACACGATCTATTAACCTTAAGTTTAGGAACCTGGTTAATGAAATTGAAGATTTGCACAAATATGCTGTGAATGTGAATTACTGTTGTCCAAAGCGTCAGGCCACAGGTGAACAAAGTGTGCCAAACTTCACCGACCTTGAAACCAAGCGTCGATGAAAAATCAAAAAGACGACGAAGTGGAAATGGTGAGGACATGACGTCACAACTGCCCTCGCCGAAAAAAAGTAAAACGGCTAGAAAGGTCTTAAAAGAACCAAGATCAAGATCCGAGCAGAGCGTGATCAAGCCAACAGAACAGCAGGCCGAGCCCCCGAACCAAAACGTGCTCCCTGTGGAAACATCCGAAACCGAGTGGCAACACGTGAGAAGACGTAAAAGGAGGAGAAAAAAAACGCGTCCTGTTGAGCTTACGCGAAACGAACCACGCAAACCTACGAAAAGAGCACCACGGTCGGATGCTTTAATAATATCTAGGTCCGGTGAAAAAAGTTATGCGCAAATGCTCAAAGAAATGAAAGAGAACCCGGAACTAAAACAGCTCGGGGATTGTGTCACCAAGATTAGGAAGACAGCTAAAGGCGAGCTGCTTCTTGAACTTAAAAAAGGCGAACACAATCAAAAGCTTAAAGAGCACGCAGAGCTAGCACTCAGAGACTCGGCGAGAGTTAGGTCGGTGTGCCAAGAAACTCTTATAGAGTGTCGCGACGAGATAACAACGAGAGAAGATATTTGCATTGCAATCCAGGCACAATTTCCTACAATTGGGTCTGTCCAAACAAATGCAATCAAATCGTCAAGGACATTACGAGACGGGACTCAGACGGCACTAATCAGCCTCCCTGAACAATCAGTGCATGCGCTCGTTGGGTCTGGACACATCCGAATAGGATGGGTAAGATGCAGACTGCGCGAGCGAATCACTCTAACACGCTGTTTCAGATGCCTTGATTACGGTCATGTAGCAAGGCAATGTAAAAGTGATGTGGATCGAACGGGGATATGTTTTAGATGCGGAGGAACAGGACATAAATCAAAAGGATGCAAAGAGCCCCCAAAATGTGCTCTTTGCCTGCCGGAAACCACAGGGACTAATGGGCATTCTACAGGAGGCAGTATATGTCCAGCCTACAGAAGAGCGCTAAAGCCGACTTCTGCCCGTCATGGTTAAGTGTATCCAGATAAATCTTAACCACTGCGAGGCGGCGCAGGACCTACTGACACAAACCGTTAGAGATCAGAAAGTGGACGTGGCATTGATTTGCGAACAATATCGAACCCCTGTTGGCGATGCGAACTGGGTTGAAGACAGGACGGGCAAAGCTGCTATCTGGACCTGCAATGCTCTTCCTTTTGAACGCAGATCTAGACGTCAGCATAAGTGTTTTGTCTATGCCAAAATCAAAGGTGTCCACTTCTACAGCTGCTACATTCCTCCTAGCACCCCACTGGACGAATTCGAAGAGACACTTGACCGACTAGTAACAGACGTCAGAGGTAGATCACCCATCGTAATTGCGGGTGATTTTAACGCTTGGGCCGTTGAATGGGGAAGTAAACGTACTAACCCTAGAGGTAAGGCATTACTTGAGGCATTTGCCAGACTTGATCGGGTACTGCTCAACCATGGTACCACAGAGACATATATTAAAGGAGAAGCAAGTTCAATTATCGATATCACTTTTGCAAGTGGGACACTCTTGAGAGGAGCACAATGGAGGGTGTCTGATTTGTATACGCATAGTGATCATCGTGCTTTTATATTTGAAACCCAACCCCCACAGCGGTTTGAAAGGCGCCAAGTCAAGCGGAAGGCGCAGCAAAATGGGTGGAAAATCAAAGAGTTGGACTCAGAGATGTTGGACTACATGGTTGAATGCATGCCAATACCGGAGAGTGGTGCCAAGATAGGAGCAGGATTTATTGCGAGATATCTTAAAAGCACCTGTGATGCATCTATGCCGCATAAAAGCAACGGTAATGGACGGTCCCCAATCTTCTGGTGGACCGAAAACATTGCCCGTCTGAGAAAAGAGTGCCTCAAACTCCGGAGGAAATGTACACGAAGGAGAAATCATGAGCACTATGAGCAGTTCCAAAATGATTTTCGCGAAAAGCGGAAAGAATTGCGGAAAGCAATTGCTAATAGTAAGAGCAGATCATTCCAGTGTCTTATAGATGAAGTTCAGAATAACCCATGGGGAAGTGCGTACAAAATTGTGCTTACTAAACTCAAGGGTGTTCAATCAGCTGCACCAGTGTGCCCAGATATAATGGTTGAAATTGTGTCCGGCCTCTTTCCACACCACATTGACTTCTCCCTATCTCGTGAGCTGCAAATTGACGAAAATTCAATTTCGGCTGTCACCACCGAAGAGGTCCTAAACGCGTTGCTCAGATTATCCGTTAATAGCTCACCCGGTCTAGACGACATCCCAAATATCGTCTTAAAAACAGCGATAAAGAAGAAGCCGAATGTATTCGAAAATATCTACACTGCGTGCCTAAAAGAAGGGATATTTCCTGAGGAATGGAAGCGCCAACGCCTTGTGCTTATACCGAAAGGTGACAAGCCACCAGAAGAACCCTCGTCCTAACGCCCACTGTGCATACTGGACACAACTGGAAAGATCTTTGATAGAATTATTGGTACTCGACTTGAGCAACATACTGAAGGCGAGTGGGGCCTTTCTGACCGGCAGTTTGGTTTCAGAAAGAAGCGCTCTACCGTTGATGCAATATCTGCAGTATGTGAGATAGCGCATAAAGCTTTGAGTGGTAAAAGATGACTAGAAGGTGATAAACAGTATTGTGCTGTTGTCACTCTGGATGTTAAAAACGCCTTTAACTCTGCCAACTGGAACCAAATCATGAGAGCCCTAGACGAACTGCATGTACCTGACTACCTGCTACGTATAATAGCCAGCTACTTCACGGGAAGAACTCTGGTCTATGACACCGAAACAGGTCCTAAGAAGTACAATATAGCAGGAGGAGTACCCCAAGGATCGGTCCTTGGACCCCTGCTGTGGAACATCATGTACGATGGTGTTCTCAGAGTACGTGTGCCGGCACAAACAACGATTATCGGCTATGCAGACGACATTGCCATAGTTGTCGTAGCCAAGAACCTTACGGACATTACGAGCAACTGTAACCAGACCATAACCAGCGTTAGAGCATGGCTGAACAGCAAAGGACTAGAGTTGGCCGATCACAAAACGAAAGCCGTACTAATGAGTAGCAGAAAAGTGGTGGAAAGTATCGATATCCAGGTTGGTGGACAGATCATAAAATCTGGCCAGCCCCTGAAGTATCTTGGAGTCGTCTCAAAAATCTATTAAAAATCTCGTGCAATAACACAGTAACACTTGTGTGGGCACCTAGCCACACAGGAATACAAGGAAATGCTATCGCTGACGCTTTAGCAAAGCAAGGTGCCAATAAAAAATTTGTTGGGCTGGAACCATGCTTTGGAATGGCCAAGAGTTCGCTCAAAAGCACAATCCAAACAATGGAACAAGAACAAAATGCTAAATTATGGAAAAGCAGAGAGGGACTAGTACACTCCAAGAAGTTTCTAGGTAACCTCCCTGTTTCACCCTTAAAAACAATCGACTTAAACAGAGAGTCTATAAGAATTCTAACGTGGTGCGTTACTGGACATGGTCCTTTAAACCACCATCTTAACAAAATAGGCCTTGTTATT
The DNA here is from genome assembly GCA_963693315.1 of Diogma glabrata. Classification (NCBI taxonomy): domain Eukaryota; kingdom Metazoa; phylum Arthropoda; class Insecta; order Diptera; family Cylindrotomidae; genus Diogma; species Diogma glabrata. Next base: position 234,279 of record CAVNZG010000579.1, read on the forward strand.
TCCGACAGGTGCAGATTCTGCTACTCGGATGCGGAAACGATGGAACACGTCATCTGCAGCTGTCCTGAACTCTCTGGGCACAGATACAACCAACTTGGTCATAGAAGACTAACACTTCCATTACCACAAAACGTCACTCCAATTGAGCTAATTAATTTTATTAAAAGTCTCAACTTGGATGACAGAATACAAGCAGTAACGGCACAGACGACGACTGACTAATAACAAAATCAGCGTAAGCACAATAGACCTTCAGGTCGCAGTGCTACTTGAACTGTAAGTCTCAAGGCCCTCCAATAAAAAAAAAAAAAAAAAAAAAATCTTGGAGTCGTTCTAGACCACAGACTCAACTTTAGAGACCACTTGATGTACGCTGGTGACAAAGCCAAACGAGTGGGGGCTGCTCTTGCAAGGCTAATGCCAAACATTGGCGGCCCTAGACAACCGATCAGACAGCTTCTCGGTAGCGTTACCACATCAATATTGAGGTATGCGGCACCCATATGGACCTCAGCGGTGGAAACGCCATCTTATGTTAGACCTATCAAAACTGTAATGAAGCGCTTTCTCATTGGCGAACCAATGAGAAGGACATAGCAGGAAGCGTACCTAGCGAGATTGATTTTCTTGCCCCAAGCTAGCTGCAGCCCATGGGAACGATAAAGAAACCCTGCTACTTCAGCACAAATACAGAAATGTACGCTATTTACGAGAATTTGCAGAAATGGAAAAAAATACAAGTGTGAAAAAGGAGACTCTGGCGACCCTATTGGCGAAAAACCCACGATCAACACGTCCAACCCCCCCCTCAATCACTCTCAGACGCTCACACACTCACACTTCACGCATACTAACATTCGCCCACACATTCACACTTCACACATACCAACATTCACCCGGACATTCAATCACTGATACGCCCTCTCACACACATTCCCACTTCTACGTTAGACAACAAATAAAATAAAAAAAAATATAAAGGAAATAAAACAAGTCCACTCACCCCATGATTAATCCTCCAGTCGTCCAAGTCCTTCGGCCTTAGCCCTCCATCAGTGATGATTCATCCAACAGGTATGGTATTACAAAAAAATAAATGTACGAATAATCCACAAAATTTTGTAAAAATGTGGCGTTGAAAATACGATAATATCAGCAAAAATTGTATGTAAATAATCAGTTGAAATATCCCAAAATTTTGTAAAAATGTTGCGTTGAAAATACGATAATATCAGCAAAAATTGTATATAAATAATCGGTTGAAATATCCCAAAATATTGTAAAAATGTTGCGTTGAAAATACGATAATATCAGCAAAAATTGTATATAAATAATCAGTCGCAATATCCCGAAACTTTGTAAAAATGTTGCGTTGAAAATACGATAATATCAGCAAAAATTGTATATAAATAATCAGTTGAAATATCCCAAAATTTTGTAAAAATGTTGCGTTGAAAATACGATAATATCAGCAGAAATTGTATATAAATAATCAGTTGAAATATCCCAAAATATTGTAAAAATGTTGCGTTGAAAATACGATAATATCAGCAAAAATTGTATGTAAATAATCAGTTGAAATATCCCAAAATTTTGTAAAAATGTTGCGTTGAAAACACGATAATATCAGCAAAAATTGTAGATAAATAATCGGTTGAAATATCCCAAAATTTTGTAAAAATGTTGCGTTGAAAATACGATAATATCAGCAAAAATTGTATGTAAATAATCAGTTGAAATATCCCAAAATTTTGTAAAAATGTTGCGTTGAAAATACGATAATATCAGCAAAAATTGTATATAAATAATCAGTTGCAATGAAATTGTTATCAAAAATGTTGAATAAATTGTAAACCAAAATCGTTGAATAAGTTTATTATCGAAAGGTTGAATAAGATTGCACACCAAAATCGTTAAGTATATCTATTAACACAATCGATGAATAAAGTTGATATAAAAACTCGTGGAATGAACTTGTAAACCAAAATCGCTGAGCAAAGTTATTAACAAGATCGTTGAATAAAGGTGTAAACAAATTCGTTGTGACGAATCTAAATATGCAAACGTCACAACCGATGCACGATGGTTGAAGGTCCGTTACCGCTTGTGATGACCTTCACAACCCAACAATTACTGCCTTCAATCTTCCAACAAAGGTGTTCACTGGACAATAGCTCATCCACTAACATTGGCCCATACACTCCTTCTTCACAAATTTTAAAATCAAACCACCTCAATTAACCGCAGAAATGCGTTTTCTTATAATTTATTCTCAAATTCTTTCGTTAAAGTTTGCAAACCTAAGTTTATTCACAGCAATTTATATCCAATTATTATTTACAATTTTGTTATTCTATTAAACTGTAACAAATCCCTGCTTTGTTAACATGCAACTGCAAAGAAACTTGATTTCAAATACATTGATATATTTCCCCTATCGTTTGTTTTTTTGCAATAAACAAGGCTTCGCCGTTATCAATCTATATAATTGTGGAAAATTTTAAATTTTGGGTCAGATCATAAAAATTAAAATTATTAATGATGTTGTGTCCAACGCAATCAAATCAAACTTGAAATTAAAATTAAAAAAAAACAAATTATTATTAGATCAAGTGAAAATTGAATAAAAATTTTGGCTAATAAAAGGTAAAAAGTAAATTTTCAAGAAGTCTAAGTTGTTTCTATTTGTAATTTATCTGTTTGTTAAAATTATTAAATAAAAAAAAATTAGTGATTAAAATAAAGTTAATCAAACTTAAATAAAAAAAGTTATTAGATCAAGTCAAATGAAAATAAAATAAGAATTTTGATAGCCAAATTAAAAAAATTAAATTTCCAATAAGTTTTAAGTTTTTATTTGTGATAAATATTTACTGATATTTTGCTAACTAAAATTACAAAAGAAAATTTAGTGATTAAGTTAAAATTCTGTTAGACAAAAATTCAAAAAAAAAATAAAGTTTAAAAAGAAAACATAAATTAAATAAAAAAATGTTTAGCATTACAGCTACAATAGTTGTAAAACATTTTATACATTGATTATACAATTAAATTATTAATATGAAATAAAATAAAAAAAAACTGTTCTACAATTAAACTCTACGTTAATCATTTTTTGAGTTGATTTTTTTTGAGTTAAACATTTTTGTAATTGAATGAAGAAAATGCAACAAATTTTGAAATTGATACGATTGTTGAAAAACCTAAATACCTACAACAACATATAAAGGATAAAGAAATAAATACGAGGTGGATGTCAAAATTTATAACCGGATGTCAGGAAGCGGGATCATCTACATTTGTGATAAGTTTGTTTACCATTATTTTTATAATTATTTTTTTTTACATTATTTTCTCTTAAATTAAATAAATACATTTAGTTTACAAATCATGAAATAAATTTCCTTTTTTTTGTGTGGAAATGGGCGAGTGAGGTATAGGTGATCTTTTTAATAAGTCGTCATAAAAGGAAGCAAGGGTAAGTGAACTGATCCACGCCAAGGATACCTCTCTAGACTGAGCTACGGGAAAGAAAAAAAAAATGGTTCACTTTTTGCTTTTAATATTTTTATTTGTTACGAAGAATAGCAATTATCTTCGTAATAAACATGGCGCCCAAGGTAACGGGAATAAAGTTCTTTAAATTTTACAGAAGTAATTGTTTGCATGATCCGGTTTGCTTTTGATGTTCAAATGAAATTCTTCCAGATTGGAATTTGATATTCAATAAACATTAAAATTTGATTGGTCTAAAATAAAATGTACCAATGATTACATCGGGATTTTTGTTTTGTTTTAATATCTTTCCATTGATTTTATGTTGCAGCTTCTAACATGTTTAACTATACGGTCTACCAGAATGGTATTTGATTTTTTTTAAAACATGTTATGATGTTTGTACTATATTGTAAAACAGTCGAAGGCTATTGAATTAATTATATATTGCTTTTCAATTGATGTGGTTTATTTTGTGATGAAAAATTAAATCATATGTTGATTTAGTAGATGTATAAAAATAGTTTCTCAATTAACGTGATAAATTATTGACGGCTAGCTATTTTCATTTGTATTTGCATTCCTCATTTCCACACATCTTTATTGATAAAAATAATAAATTGATATTTTAATAATCTAAATAATTTCTATTGCAGAATTTTAAAACAATAGAAAAACAAACTAATATTATTATAAATTTTTTATACTTATTAAGGTTTTTGTAGAATATATATTTTCTTATTTCTAATATATCTACTAATTACTCCAAAATAATTATTTTTTTTTAGTTTATAAAAAGAAAAATATTTAAATTTAGCTAGGGTGATAAAAATAATTCATATTTATAGGTTTGAATTTTTATAATATTTTTTATATTATTTTATTGATATAATAATTTTGGTTTGATTTGATGTCACAATTTTTTTTGGTTGTTACACAACTACGCAACAAGTGATTCTTATTGTGAAATTTTGATTTTTTTTGATTTGATATTATGAAATTATTTTTTTCATAATAATTTTTATATATAATTTTGTTTGATATTCATTTACCATTTCTCTTGAATAATTCATTGTATTCCGGATTAATGTTGATTTCCTTTCTCTGTCTGATACAATTTATCATACATTAATGATAGTACAAATTTTATTTTTCCTTTCATATTTGTTGAACAATCCTAATTACAAATTAGTTTTTTTTGAATTTTTTTTGGTTGATATTACTATAAGGTGAATTAACGTTTGAACTATCATAATATATTTTGAATTTTTATTATAATTGATATATTTTTTTTCTCTTTCTGGGATAATAGTCACATTTTGATTTTAATTTAGTTTTGTAACTCGACTAAAGGAAGAAAACATTCTATTATATTTCTCAATATTTTCATTTTCAAAATGGACGTTAACCATTTAGACCCTGATGAGTTTGAGGTAGAATGTACCGTTCGAAATATGAAAGAAAACGCTCTAGCAAATCTTTTAGCTTTACAAAAAGTATTTCAGCAGGAACGCCAATACCCTCCTTTGAAGCCGGCGCATGCTCATAGTGCCGCAAAAAAGAGACCTAAAAATGAAATTAAGACATGTACGAACAAATTAATCGAACATCGTCGATCCTTGTCAAGCATTAATGATATTACTGATTTAAAGGGCAAACCATTAGAACGAATAAAGACCCGAATTTTACATGTAACTGAACGTTTAAATAGGTTATCTACTACAAGTCAGCGGTATAAACAAGCATGTCTTACCTTAAAAGAAACAGGGATGAGTTTATTAAGTAAGATTGAAATGTTAGGAGAAGATGAGGTAGATTTAAACAAAACTTTGAAGGAAATTAATGACGAGATAGACCTTCCTCGCGACGAATATGCTACTACGGATGAAGAACTGGACAATGTGCAACAGGTTTCAGAAAAAGGAAAACTAATAACAACAAGGCAAATTTCTGATAATCCTTCAACATCTAGTTCAGCCAATAATATGCTTGGTTTACCTGGTAATAATACTGTTCCTTCAAGTAATAGTAAAGTAACTACCCATGACAGTGATAATTTATATTTAAGACCAAGTTTAACGACCGAAGAGTCCATTCAACGTCTTAATATTTCTTCTAACGTATATCCATCGGATTTAACAGGACGATCAAAACCTGTTTGTTCTTTAACCAAATGGAATATTTCCTATGATGGAACACCTAATAGTTTATCAATAAAAGACTTTTTATTTAGAGTTAGTCATTTAGCAGCGGCCCATTCTGTCTCGGATATCCGATTGCGAAATGAAATTTGTTTACTATTAAGGGGTGTTGCAGCTGATTGGTATTGGTTACATATTCGTGTGAATTCCCAAATAACATGGCAACAATTAAGGCTTGATTTTATCAACCGTTTTAAAGATCATAGAACTGACTACGATATACGTAGACTAGTTGAGGCTCGTAAACAACGGCCTAAAGAACCATTCATTGAATTTTACAACTCAATCCAATCTCTTAATTTACAATATTCTATTGCACCACCTGATACGGAAACATTGCATATGCTAAAACGAAATATGAGACCCGGGTTGCAGAATTCTTTAGCGGACAAAAATATTGACAATATTGAGGAACTTCTTCAAAGTTGCATCGCTCTAGAAGATTCGTGGAACCGAACTCGATATGAACCAGAATTGCTTTACAATAGAAGAGTTTTTAGTGAAATTGATTCTGTAGGTAGAAATTTTCAATCACCCAATATTAATAATAATAGTTCCTCGTTAGTTATCTGTTGGAACTGCCGGGACATCGGGCACCCTTTTGAACTCTGCACCAAAGCGCGAACCGTGTTTTGTTATGGATGTGGACAACCCGACATTTTCAAACCAAATTGCTTTCGGTGCAATCCGGGAAACGGGCAGCCGAGGAACCACACTTCTGGGAATGCGGAACCTCGAAACAGATTCTCCAGACCTCACCAAACCTAAATTATTTCCCAGATATATTAGGAATTGAAATAGATCGCTATTTCAATTCTAGTTCTTCAAACTATGATGATTCTAATTTCACTCCTTATTCTAAAACTATCCGCTCTAAATATGAAACCGTTTTACAAAGATCGAAATCACATAAACAAAAACATCGAACAACCCGTTATTGGAATGAGAGAAAAGCCACCCGAGCACAAATTCAAGAAACAGCTGTTACCGAAGATGGTGATGAGCGCATATACGCTGATGTAGTAATATATGGAACAATGTATCGTGGCCTTATGGATAGTGGCTCTTCAATTACAGCTTTTGGTGCTGGTAGCGAAATATTTCTGGATAACCCCCATTATAAAATGCATTATCTGCCATCCACAGTTAGCACTGCAGGAGGAGAACTAAAGCGAGTTTTTGGCTTTCTGTGGACTACGATAACTTTCAGAAATCAAAAACACTTTATGAAAATTTTCATCGTTCCAAATTTAAAACAGAAACTGTACCTTGGTATAGACTTTTGGAAAATTTTTAATATTACTCCTTCTCTATTTTCTACCACAACTCCATCAATTTCTGAAGTGGAACGCCAATGCGATACAAGTTTAGAAACAAATGTTCACACTTTAACACCTGCTCAACAAGAAATGTTTGATCTAGCGGTCAAGAAGTTCCCGTCATATTCCGAACTAGGACTTGGTAGAACCAATATGGTGTCTCATTCTATTAAGATTACAGATGGTGTGATACCTATAAAGCAGAGATATTATCCTGTAAGTCCACCGGTTCAAGAGGAGTTATACAAAGAGATCGATCGAATGCTCAATTTAGGAGTTATTGAGGAATCCGATAGCTCGTGGTCCTCACCAGTTGCTTTGGTCCGTAAACCAAACGGTAAAGTACGCCTGTGCCTTGACGCCCGACGCCTAAATGCCGTTACCGTCAAAGATGCATACCCTTTGCCCATAATTGATGGCATACTTAGTCGATTGGATCAAACCAAATTTATCTCTAGTATAGATCTAAAGGATGCGTTTTGGCAGATCCCGTTGGAACTAGAGTCCCGAGACAAAACGGCATTTACGGTGCCTGGGCGTCCTTTATATCAATTTACTGCTATGCCGTTTGGGTTATGTAACGCGCCGCAGACCATGTGTCGACTAATGCACAAAACGATTCCCACGGAGCTTCAAGATCGAGTATTTGTCTATTTGGATGACCTTCTCATCACTGCGGCGACTTTTGACGAGCACATTCAACTTCTAAATAGAGTTTCGGAACAATTAAAACAAGCTGGCTTAACTGTAAATCTAGAAAAGAGCAAATTTTTATTAAAGAATATTCGCTACTTGGGATATATAGTATCAGATGGTAATCTAAAAGTGGATCCTTTAAAAACTTCTGCCGTGACAGAATTTCCAGTTCCCAACACAGTTAAAAAAGTACGCAGATTTCTCGGTTTAACAGGTTGGTACAGAAGGTTTATTCACCAGTACGCAGTTATTGCAGCTCCATTAACAGAGTTGTTGAAAAAAAACCGTAAGTTTGTTTGGTCTGACGAAGCTCAGCGTGCTTTCAAACAATTACAACAGAGTTTATGTTCCGCTCCTGTGCTAGTTTATCCAAACTTTCAGAAACCGTTTTGTATCCAGTGTGACGCAAGCAAAATAGGCGTTGGCAGTGTTTTAACCCAGATCGGAGATGATGGGGAAGAACACCCGATTGCGTATATGTCGAAAAAATTGAATCGTGCACAACAAAACTACTCCATAACTGAACTGGAATGTTACGCAGCAGTCCTAAGTGTCAAGCACTTTCGAGTTTACATTGAAGGTAGTCCTTTTAGTATTATAACCGATCATGCGTCTCTTAAATGGTTGATGACAAATAAAGATCTTCAAGGAAGATTAGCTCGTTGGAGCTTAAAATTGCAAGCTTTTGATTTCTCTATAAGCCATCGTAAAGGTTCTTCGAACGTAGTTCCGGATTGCCTTTCAAGAATGTATATCGACGAACTTGATCTCACTAGGTTAAACAATCTAGTACGACAAGATGTGCCTCAATTTGATCTCGATTCTTCAGATTTCAACTCCGATGAATATCTTAATCTCATAAGAACTATTCAACACTCTCCCAAGCCACTGGAGAACTTCATGGTCCAAAACGGTCATGTTTTTGTAAATGTGTCTAGACGTTGTTCGAATGATTCATCAGATTTACCACCATGGAAATTGTATGTACCATCATCATTGAGAAATCAACTCATCTATGTTTCACACCACCCACCATCTTCTGGTCATCCAGGTGTAAAGAAAACTCTTTATCTTCTCCAGCGTTACTTTTATTGGCCGAAAATGTTGATGGATGTGCAAGACTACATCGCAGGATGTGAGATCTGCAAAACGAGTAAAGCGGTAAATCATATCACTCAGCCTCTGATGGGAGCTCAAACTTCAATAGAACGACCTATGCAGCGTTTGTATGTGGATTTTTTAGGACCGTACCCACGCTCGAAAAACGGAAATCGCTACATATTTATAGTGTTGGATCATTTTAGCAAGTATGTATTTTTGAAGGCTTTACGAAATGCTACATCTAAGGACCTTTGCTATTTTTTGGAAACTAACATTTTTCTTCCTTATTCAGTGCCAGAAACCATTGTATCTGATAATGCACAGCAATTCAATTCTAAGTGTTTAAATGATCTCTTACAAAAATACGGAGTAGCTCATATGCACACTCCAAAGTACAGTCCTCAATCAAATCTGTCTGAACGAGTGAATCGCTCAATTTTAGCGGCAATACGTGCCTATATTACTGATGATCATAGATTATGGGATGTTCACTTGCCCGAAATTCAACATGCTCTACGCAATGTCATTCATGATTCTACTAAATTTTCCCCTCACTACATTCTGTTTGGACAGCACCTGATCTCACATGCAATGGAGTACCGGTTGCTTCGAGAACTAAATCTAACAGGTGAGCGAGATATATCAGCACAGTGTAAATCAAACAGAATGAATCAATGTCGAGAACTAATTCTTTTACATTTGAAGAAGGCATATGAAAAAGCGGCCCACACGTATAATTTAAGAAGTGTCAATCGAAATTTTGTTATAGGTCAAAAGGTTTTTGTGCGCAATTTCGTGCAGAGCGACGCTTCCAGACATTTCTCAAGCAAACTGGCTCGAAAATTTATAGAGGCAAACGTGATGAAGAAAATCGGGAGGGTTGCTTATGAGCTAGCAAGAAATGGTAAAAGTATTGGTGTTTACCATGCTCGCGATATAATCACGTAGATCTAAATGTATTCTGCTCTAGATTATTCTTTCCCGGCTTTTTGAGATTCTCAGGGTTTCATGGGTACGTCCCCGCGACTGTAACAAATCCCTGCTTTGTTAACATGCAACTGCAAAGAAACTTGATTTCAAATACATTGATATATTTCCCCTATCGTTTGTTTTTTTGCAATAAACAAGGCTTCGCCGTTATCAATCTATATAATTGTGGAAAATTTTAAATTTTGGGTCAGATCATAAAAATTAAAATTATTAATGATGTTGTGTCCAACGCAATCAAATCAAACTTGAAATTAAAATTAAAAAAAAACAAATTATTATTAGATCAAGTGAAAATTGAATAAAAATTTTGGCTAATAAAAGGTAAAAAGTAAATTTTCAAGAAGTCTAAGTTGTTTCTATTTGTAATTTATCTGTTTGTTAAAATTATTAAATAAAAAAAAATTAGTGATTAAAATAAAGTTAATCAAACTTAAATAAAAAAAGTTATTAGATCAAGTCAAATGAAAATAAAATAAGAATTTTGATAGCCAAATTAAAAAAATTAAATTTCCAATAAGTTTTAAGTTTTTATTTGTGATAAATATTTACTGATATTTTGCTAACTAAAATTACAAAAGAAAATTTAGTGATTAAGTTAAAATTCTGTTAGACAAAAATTCAAAAAAAAAATAAAGTTTAAAAAGAAAACATAAATTAAATAAAAAAATGTTTAGCATTACAGCTACAATAGTTGTAAAACATTTTATACATTGATTATACAATTAAATTATTAATATGAAATAAAATAAAAAAAAACTGTTCTACAATTAAACTCTACGTTAATCATTTTTTGAGTTGATTTTTTTTGAGTTAAACATTTTTGTAATTGAATGAAGAAAATGCAACAAATTTTGAAATTGATACGATTGTTGAAAAACCTAAATACCTACAACAACATATAAAGGATAAAGAAATAAATACGAGGTGGATGTCAAAATTTATAACCGGATGTCAGGAAGCGGGATCATCTACATTTGTGATAAGTTTGTTTACCATTATTTTTATAATTATTTTTTTTTACATTATTTTCTCTTAAATTAAATAAATACATTTAGTTTACAAATCATGAAATAAATTTCCTTTTTTTTGTGTGGAAATGGGCGAGTGAGGTATAGGTGATCTTTTTAATAAGTCGTCATAAAAGGAAGCAAGGGTAAGTGAACTGATCCACGCCAAGGATACCTCTCTAGACTGAGCTACGGGAAAGAAAAAAAAATGGTTCACTTTTTGCTTTTAATATTTTTATTTGTTACGAAGAATAGCAATTATCTTCGTAATAAAACCGGTACGTGAGCACCTTAGTGTGTAACCTAGATTTATTTACAGCAATTAAGGCTAAATAATATTTACAAATTTGTTATTCTATTAAATCGGCATTTGATCACCATATTAATTCTATCAAGTATTGTAATTTTGTGAATCAATTCCTAGTATCAAATTACTCTTAGCGTTATTGATAACTAGAAATGCTCTTAATACTTTATACATGCAATTTTCCCATGCCTGGGTTTCGGACTAATCTAGTATTTACAATTTTTCTCAAGGACGGACATTTAAAATTAAGTAATTTTATTAAATTCGTGAACATTTAACATGTCACCATGGATTGAATTCTATTTTCTTGTGAGCTGAATTGGGTCTTGATTGAACCCGGATTTCCTATCTCAAACTTAGGCTTTATAACGAAACAAAAATTAGACTATTTTTTTTTTTTTTTAATAAAATGTGTTGTGTAATAGGGTTTAGAATATGTGTCACAACAACACATAAATACCTTTTAAGACCTAGGTCTAGACCTGGGTCCCACAACAACTGGCGTTCTGAGGTGTAGATTAACGCTTTTTTAAACATCTGTGGGTTGAAGCCACCTGAGACTAAGTGTTCCGGCAAACTATTCCATTTGTACGCAGTTCGGACAAAGAAGTCTCTCTGCGATCTGCCAGTATGACAGCGCGGGATCTTTACCGTTTCACTGGTTGCGGCAGCCGATTGCCGAGTGGAACGGGGGTAAGAATAAGTTTGAGGCATGATGCCGCTGATTTCATCTGAGCACTGCTGATGACGATATTTGTAAGCAATAATTTATATTTGATAAGCGAGTAAGTAATAATTTATATTTGATAAGCAATTATTGCTTATCAAATATAAATTAAGCAATAAATTATTGTAAGCAATAATTTATATTTGATAAGTTGAACAAATGATACACACTGGAATTAGACTATTATCACAGATTTTCTTCTCACGAAACAACAATATACAAATAGCAATGATTTAAATTTGATAAGTTTAACCAATGTTCCCCACTATGATCATGCTATTAACACAGGTTTTATTTTCACTAAATTTGGACTCTTGATTACACAAATTTTATACTAATATCACAATTCAATAAATATGTGGTTATATACAACAATTTAAAAAAGGTAAGTACTCATCTTGCTATAATTGGGTTTTTTTTTTTCCTTGTACTACATGCTTTATTCTTGGTCTCCTGAATCACACTCTGCATATGCAATTTATAATAACCCCGTACACTTCAGTTATCTTGAGTTTTCGTGATTCCAAAGAATAATAAATCCATTACCTGCCAACTCGATTATATTTTTTTGTTATCTCCAACTCATTCCATGTGCATCAAACGTCAAAAATAAACACACCAACAAAAAAAGTAATAGAATAATAGTACTGGGTGAATCGCAAAATTGAACTAAGAGAGTGAAAAGGCTACAGTGGCTTATTATATAGCCAAATTTTTAGTCTCGCAATAACTCGAATACAGTGTTTAGATGGGAGATAATTAATTTACATCAGATTTTCAAATTATTGGGAACTTTTTATAGTTACACAAAACCGTTTGCTATTTGATAATATTGTACGAAAATAAGGTTGTGACCCAAAATATTTCCGACACATCCATAACATTTATAATTGAATTCAAAATGAATTAAATACAGATTCGATCAATGTTATGATGTTTAGACATTTATTAAACTACATTCTACTATATCAGTACAGTGAAGTTCAGTTCAATAACGGAAGGATTGTTTAAAGTAAAACACTCATACAAAGACAAATCAAATGTTTAACAAAGCAAAAATAGTAATTCGTTGCATGTTGACGATTGGAAACAAAATACGCGCAGCTGTTATGAGGTTTTGAAAATTTCGTTGTTTCATTACGGTTTGTGTTTAAAAAAAATTCAAACTCAAGTAGTAAGGCGAGAACAATCGAATGGAAGTACAGCGCGCGTCAATTTTAGGGTGTTGTAAGATTAAATTTTAGTGGTTATACGGATGATAATTAAAGAAAATTATTAATTAATTCAAATTAACCAATATTATATTATATTAATGAATAAATAAATCAAGGTAATTAGTGCAATTTTCTTTCTCCCATACGTTTGTCCGGCCATTGAAGATTTAGTTAGGTTTTAAGAAAAATAAGGAAAGGTTAAGGGAACTATACGAAATATGACTATTGATGATGAATGGATGGGAAACTATTACAAGCGGTACAGATTAATATAAGAAACCACAACTAAGGAAACTGCGACTGTAATACACTATGTTCAGACATTAGTCCAGACTATCCATTACAAAACGGCCTACAGACTGACATCGTGCGCATTTGCTGTGCTTTTCGCACGGTGTCTGACGAGGCTGTAAATGTTATTGCGAGTAGGATGCCGATTGATATTGCAGCAAAAGAGGTATCGGCTCTGCGTATAGCAACACGAACTGATAGGGACCGACGAACACGTGAAGACTTCAACATGGACAGTCATATAGAATGGCAAGCGAAATGGGAAGCTTACACCAACGGACGATGGACCTTTGTGATGATCCCTGACATAAAAACATGGACATCAAGAAAACACGGTGATGTCAACCATCATTTGACGCAAATGATCTCAGGCCATGGATGTTTCCGTGAGTACTTATACAAGTATAAGCACGTAACGGATCCATACTGTCTCTACTGTGAAGGTAAGGCCGAGAACGCTAAGCACGTGCTAATCAATGCGGAGGGTTTGCACATTCGAGAAGATTTATTGAGCAGCATATGGGAGAGTCAATCACTCCGCATAGCCTCATGCAATTTATGCTGAGCTCAAAAGACAACTGGGACATAGCGAATGAGATCATCACAAGTATGATGAAACGACTGAAACAAGACGAACGAAGAGCAGCCATGCTCAACACTACACAGCGAAACACACAGCGAACACATAATAATCGAGAGAGTACTACACTCAACCCCTGCCCTGCGAAGGAATGCCTTAATTGGTGGTACCGCAGGGATACAACAGGACTACAAGAGCAAGGGAGATGTTTTTACCCGGTAAGAACCCGCGGTCGCCTGGAAAGTCGGGTTCCAGGTTGGATTTTTGAAACGTTTCATCTTCCTACGAAAAACAAAAAAAAAAAACACACGCACACACACACACACGCACACACACACACACACACACAGACACACACACACACGCACACACACACACAGTAGATGTCCAGCCTACAGAAGAGCGCTAAAGCCGACTTCTGCCCGTCATGGTTAAGTGTATCCAGATAAATCTTAACCACTGCGAGGCGGCACAGGACCTACTGACACAAACCGTTAGAGATCAGAAAGTGGACGTGGCATTGATTTGCGAACAATATCGAACCCCTGCTGGCGATGCGAACTGGGTTGAAGACAGGACGAGCAAAGCTGCTATCTGGACCTGCAATGCTCTCCCTTTTGAACGCAGATCTAGTCGTCAGCATGAGAGTTTTGTCTATGCCAAAATCAAAGGTGTCCACTTCTACAGCTGCTACATTCCTCCTAGCACCCCACTGGACGAATTCGAAGAGACACTTGACCGACTAGTAACAGACGTCAGAGGTAAATCACCCATAGTAATTGCGGGTGATTTTAACGCTTGGGCCGTTGAATGGGGAAGTAAACGTACTAACCCTAGAGGTAGGGCATTACTTGAGGCATTTGCCAGACTTGATCTGGTACTGCTCAGCCATGGTACCACAGAGACATATATTAAAGGAGAAGCAAGTTCAATTATCGATATCACTTTTGCAAGTGGGACACTCTCGAGAGGAGCACAATGGAGGGTGTCTGATTTGTATACGCATAGTGATCATCGTGCTATTATATTTGAAACCCAACCCCCACAGCGGTTTGAAAGGCGCCAAGTCAAGCGGAAGGCGCAGCAAAATGGGTGGAAAATCAAAGAGTTGGACACGGAGATGTTGGACTACATGGTTGAATGCATGCCAATACCGGAGAGTGGTGCCAAGATAGGAGCAGAATTTATTGCGAGATATCTTAAAAGCACCTGTAATGCATCTATGCCGCGTAAAAGCAACGGTAATGGACGGTCCCCAGTCTTCTGGTGGACCGAAAACATTGCCCGTCTGAGAAAAGAGTGCCTCAAACTCCGGAGGAAATGTACACGAAGGAGAAATCATGAGCACTATGAGCAGTTCCAAAATGATTTTCACGAAAAGCGGAAAGAATTGCGGAAAGCAATTGCTAATAGTAAGAGCAGATCATTCCAGTGTCTTATAGATGAAGTTCAGAATGACCCATGGGGAAGTGCGTACAAAATTGTGCTTACTAAACTCAAGGGTGTTCAATCAGCTGCACCAGTGTGCCCAGATATAATGGCTGAAATTGTGTCCGGCCTTTTTCCACACCACGTTGACTTCTCCCTACCTCGTGAGCTGCAAATTGACGAAAATTCAATTTCGGCTATCACCACCGAAGAGGTCCTAAACGCGTAGCTCAGATTATCCGTTAATAGCACGCCCGGTCTAGACGGCATCCCAAATATCGTCTTAAAAACAGCGATAAAGAAGAAGCCGAATGTATTCGAAAATATTTACACTGCGTGTCTAAAAGAAGGGATATTTCCTGAGGAATGGAAGCGCCAACGCCTTGTGCTTATACCGAAAGGTGACAAGCCACCAGAAGAACCCTCGTCCTACCGCCCACTGTGCATGCTGGACACAACTGGAAAGATCTTTGAGAGAATTATTGGTACTCGACTTGAGCAACATACTGAAGGCGAGTGGGGCCTTTCTGACCGGCAGTTCGGTTTCAGAAAGAAGCGCTCTACCGTTGATGCAATATCTGCAGTATGTGAGATAGCGCATAAAGCTTTGAGTGGTAAAAGATGGCTAGAAGGTGATAAACAGTATTGTGCTGTTGTCACTCTGGATGTTAAAAACGCCTTTAACTCTGCCAACTGGAACCAAATCATGAGAGCCCTAGACGAACTGCATGTACCTGACTACCTGCTACGTATAATAGCCAGCTACTTCACGGGAAGAACTCTGGTCTATGATACCGAAACAGGTCCTAAGAAGTACAATATAACAGGAGGAGTACCCCAAGGATCGGTCCTTGGACCCCTGCTGTGGAACATCATGTACGATGGTGTTTTCAGAGTACGTGTGCCGGTACAAACAACGATTATCGGCTATGCAGACGACATTGCCATAGTTGTCGTAGCCAAAAACCTTACGGACATTACGAGCAACTGTAACCAGACCATAACCAGCGTTAGAGCATGGCTGAACAGCAAAGGACTAGAGTTGGCCGATCACAAAACGGAAGCCGTACTAATGAGTAGCAGAAAAGTGGTGGAAAGTATCGATATCCAGGTGGGTGGACAGATCATAAAATCTGGCAAGCACCTGAAGTATCTTGGAGTCGTTCTAGACCACAGACTCAACTTTAGAGACCACTTGATGTACGCTGGTGACAAAGCCAAACGAGTGGGGGCTGCTCTTGCAAGGCTAATGTCAAACATTGGCGGCCCTAGACAACCGATCAGACAGCTTCTCGGTAGCGTTACCACATCAATATTGATGTATGCGGCACCCATATGGGCCTCAGCGGTGGAAAAGCCATCTTATGTTAGACCTATCAAAACGGCCTACAGACTGACATCGTTGCGCATTTGCTGTGCTTTTCGCACGGTGTCTGACGAGGCTGTAAATGTTATTGCGAGTAGGATGCCGATAGATATTGCAGCAAAAGAGGTATCGGCTCTGCGTATAGCAACACGAAATGATAGGGACCGACGAACACGTGAAGACTTCAACATGGACAGTCATATAGAATGGCAAGCGAAATGGGAAGCTTCCACCAACGGACGATGGACCTTTGTGATGATCCCTGACATAAAAACATGGACATCAAGAAAACACGGTGATGTCAACCATCATTTGACGCAAATGATCTCAGGCCATGGATGTTTCCGTGAGTACTTATACAAGTATAAGCACGTAACGGATCCATACTGTCTCTACTGTGAGGGTAAGGCCGAGAACGCCGAGCACGTGCTAATCGAATGCGGAAGGTTTGCACATTCGAGAAGACTTATTGAGCAGCATATGGGAGAGTCAATCACTCCGCATAGCCTCATGCAATTTATGCTGAGCTCAAAAGACAACTGGGACATAGCGAATGAGATCATCACAAGTATGATGAAACGACTAAGACAAGACGAACGAAGAGCAGCCATGCTCAACACTACACAGCGAAACACACAGCGAACACATAATAATCGAGAGAGTACTACACTCAACCCCTGCCCTGCGAAGGAATGCCTTAATTGGTGGTACCGCAGGGATACAACAGGACTACAAGAGCAAGGGAGATGTTTTTACCCGGTAAGAACCCGCGGTCGCCTGGAAAGTCGGGTTCCAGGTGGATTTTTGAAACGTTTCATCTTCCTACGAAAAACAAAAAAAAAAAAAACACACACACGCACACTATCACCCATGTCTACATACATACCCATAAGTTCACCAAGCTTTATTTCGTTTGGAAATTCTCCTTTGAACTTCCGATTAATTTAACATTATTCTGGTCCCAACGATTTCTATGTAAATTTCTAAGTAAAGTTGTTGATTTCGTTCATGGTTTATAACGCTGTTTATTAAATTGTATAACCAAATTAATTATGGAATCTATAAGTTTTTACACACATAATACGAAATATTTATAACTTCTGTTCACCGTTTGATAGCCCGTTAATGTATACTATAAACCAGCGTTTATTAAAATATAATCGTATATTTTTTTGTAAGTTTATGTATTTTATTAAATTATTTCTGAAAGTAATAACAGGATTATAAACTTTTCGAACAAAATTTATCAATCAATTCGGGAGTATTATAAATATATAGTTATCAATTGATAACTTTGTTTATCACTTCATAAACTCCTATTTACAAGATTAATAAATGGCGTTTAGTAGCTCCAACTCATAAAAAAATTCGTAGATCTAATTAAATTTTTAATACATATCATAACTGTTTTTTTTGTGCATACTCCTAGTGCAGGTCACACAATTCGGTGTAAATTTAACCTAACCACATAATAAATGTTTTGTTGGCGGGAACTAAAGTTTGTAAATCTCCTCCACCCAAAATACATTTGTGATAAATACGACTAAAAGTAATGAATTTTTATTGTGGGTTTTTTTTATTTTTTTTTTGTTTTAGTATCGCAGCATAAGTTAACCACACACTCATTTCTTAACCAACCCAAAGAAAGAATTGTCTAGGTTATCACGCACGAAACTCGGTTGTAGTGGATAACCAACAATTTCATTAATAAGTTAGCAGATTTTATTTGTTTCCCCTTTTTTATATACTAAGTATATCAACCACATGAGATTAGTAACATCTGCAGAGTTAATCAAAGCATCACTATTAATTTTTTTACTTCACTCCGAATTCCTATCGTTGTACTCAAGGGTATTCCAAGCACACTCTCATACGGACCGCATGTACTCGCGCATTCATCCACACACATACAAAAAAGTAAATAAAATATAATTAAACTCACCCATGTGGTGGCCGATTCCCATCTCTTCCCACCTCCTGGTTTCGCCTTAGCCCGTCATGATCCTCGCCGCAAACAAAATTCGAAATTTACAGGTTCGCTGCCTCTCGTAATGTGGTATTATTATTTTAATTACGCCTCAGGTGGACACGATGCTGGATAGTCAGTAGATACGGCACTTTCTTTTATAATTTTCCAGATCTATCTCGTTATTCTACACAAACCACACCGTATTTGTAAGACCAGGTGTTTAGAATAGAAATATTTTTGAAATGTTATAATGTATTTAGTTAAGATGATCACAAATAGATGTCCCGGTTATGAACTGAAAACCGAAAATAAAACGAAACATAAAATGTAATTGTAATGTAATTGACATAATAATAAAATTTTTCAATTCAGTTGTGATTCAGAGTTGTATTCAATTGCTTAAAATGAAATTAATTGATTATTTGTAAATTTAAAAATAAAATAAAATATTTTGTGAGATTGTAAATTTCAAGGTTGTGCTTTATTGAATTAAATTAAAATAAAATTAAATATTAAAATAACCATCAAAGTGGGTGGTTTCATTTATGTAAAGTGTTCGCATTCTCGAACGAACATTTTTTGGTGCCGAAACCCGGGATTGCTGATCATTGAAGAAAGAACGCATGTGGTCAACTTCAACATTGTCTACCATTTCAACACGAAAGATAAGTAGCCATTTTTTTATACGAACTTATTTAAAATTTAAAACTTAATTAAAGCCAAAACTACCTAGTTGATTTTTATCCGTGCTTTTTTGTACACGTCATAGAATTGAGCTCGATTGCGCTAGATTAATAAAAGGTCCATGTGGTTTTTACCATTGTTGTCAAGGTTTGGCCGTGTAATTAATTTAAACAAATATATAGTAAAATTTGTGATTGATTCAATCAATCTTGGTTGAATGTGGGAATTATTTTTAAATAAAACTGACGGTAATCGTAAAGTCAAACAATATTAAATCCATTTTTTCACTCAACCATTCGGGATTTTTGTAAGTAAGGTGTTATTCTTACAAATAAAGCGAAGCCATTTTAAATATTGTGACATTCGAAAAGTTGATAAGCATTTTTGCAATTACTCCAGTCAAGTTATATCGCAAATAGCATTTTTAAAGTGAGACGAAATAGATTGTTATACAAATGGAAAGAAGTATTCGAGCACGTGACCGTACCGTGGGTCAATTAAATAAAATCTACAAATTTTGTGAAACAATCAATACTGGAACCATCATTGAAGAATTACAAATACGCGAGAAAAAATGTGAGAGTCTTTATAAAGAGTTTAACGATGGTGAATTGGATTTACTTGCATACGATGATTACGCACCCATAACCGATAAGATCGATGATTTGTATTTAAACACAATGGCTAAATTAAAGGCAGCGATAAATTCAAGAATGACACCTCTTCCAAAAGCTGAAGTAACCGACTTGAATACTACTCTGGGACAATTTATCGGGCAACAACAATCATTATTGAAAGGAATGAATCAAACCCAGAGTGTACGTTTACCAAAGGTTAACATAGAACCGTTCGCAGGTGACTACAAATTGTGGCCATCATTTCATGATCTTTATGTCACTTCAGTGCATAATAATACAGGAATAGAAGCTGTACATAAATTACAAATTTTGAATGGTTTATTAAGAGGTGATGCTGCAGCCTTAATAAGACACATTAAGGTAACAGACCAGAATTACCAAGAAGCATGGAATAAACTTGAAGCTAGATACAACAAGCCAAAAGCAATTATGTGCTCATTAATACAAGTATTCCTAGATCAAAAGGTTTGCAGCCAACCAAATCACCGAGAATTGCGGAAGTTAAGTGATACTTCAGATGAAGTTATTAGAGGACTACGAGCATTAGGAGAAGAAGCATAAACCAGAGATGCGTGGTTAATACACCTGCTTGTGAATAAGGTAGATGTGGATACAAAACTGTTATGGGCCAACGAATCAGTGTGCGATAATTTTCCTACTTTCCACAAATTTCTCGAATTTCTAAATATAAAATGCGACACTTTGGAATCTTGCACTACTTCTGTAAGGTCAACCAGTGCGCCACCCAAACATGTCAAGGCCTATCACATCACTCAAGATAACAAATGGAATTGTGTTGCTTGTAAGAAGGATCATTTCGTTTACCGATGTCCACTTTTAAAAGTTTAAATGTGGAGAATGTAGTGAAGCGCTTTCTCCTTGGCGAACCAATGAGAAGGACCTAGCAGGAAGCGTACCTAGCGAGATTGATTTTCAGGCCCCAAGCTAGCTTCAGCCCATGGGAACGATAAAGTAACCCTGCTACTTCAGCACAAATACAGAAACGTACGCTATTTACGAGAATTGGCAGAAATGGAAAGAAATACAAGTGGAAAATGGAGACTCTGGCGACCCCTTTTGCGAAAGACCCACGATCAGCACGTCCAACCCCCACAATCACTCTCAGACGCCCACACACTCACGCGTCACACGTTCACCCATACATTCGACGACTAACATGCCCCCCCCCCATTCAATCACTGACACGCCTTTTCACACCCATGCACGCCCCTACGTTAATCAAAAAAAAATTAAGCAAACTAAATGTACTCACCCCATGATTAATCCTCCAGTCGTCAAAGTCCTTCGGCCTTAGCCCTCCATCAGTGATGATTCATCCACCAGGTATAGTATTACAAAAAATAAATTTACATATAATCCTTGAAAGGTTGAGTTGTAATTCAGTATCAGTAGCCAGAAATTTTATACCACTGGTGCGTTGACAATTCGGCAGCAATAGCAAACCAGGTGGTGTAAATATGGAGTTGAAAGTATACCAGTATCAGCAAAAATGGTATATAAATAATCAGTTGCAATATTCCAAAATATTATAAAAATGTTGCTTTGAAAATACGATAATATAAGCAAAAATTGTATATAAGTAATCAGTTGCAATATTCCAAAATTTTGTAAAACTGTTGCGTTGAAAATACGATAATATCAGCAAAAATTGTATATAAACAATCAGTCGAAATATCCCGAAATTTTGTAAAAATGTTGCGTTGAAAATACGATAATATCAGCAAGAATTGTATATAAATGATCAGTTGAAATATCCCAAAATATGGTAAAAATGTTGCGTTGAAAATACGGTAATATCAACAAAAATTGTATATAAATAATCAGTTGCAATATTCCAAAATATTATAAAAATGTTGCTTTGAAAATACGATAATATAAGCAAAAATTGTATATAAGTAATCAGTTGCAATATTCCAAAATTTTGTAAAACTGTTGCGTTGAAAATACGATAATATAAGCAAAAATTGTATATAAATAATCAGTTGCAATATTCCAAAACTTTGTAAAAGTGTTGCGTTGAAAATACGATAATATCAGCAAGAATTGTATTTAAATGATCAGTTGAAATATCCCAAAACATTGTGAAAATGTGGCGTTGAAAATACGGAGATATCAACAAAAATTGTATATAAATAATCAGTTGCGATATTCCAAAATGTTATAAAAATGTTGCGTTGAAAATACGATAATATAAGCAAAAATTGTATATAAATAATCAGTTGCAATATTCCAAAACTTTGTAAAAATGTTGCGTTGAAAATACGATAATATAAGCAAAAATTGTATATAAATAATCAGTTGCAATATTCCAAAACTTTGTAAAAGTGTTGCGTTGAAAATACGATAATATCAGCAAGAATTGTATTTAAATGATCAGTTGAAATATCCCAAAATATTGTAAAAATGTGGCGTTGAAAATACGGTAATATCAACAAAAATTGTATATAAATAATCAGTTGCAATATTCCAAAATGTTATAAAGATGTTGCGTTGAAAATACGATAATATCAGCAAAAATTGTATATAAGTAATCAAGTGCAATATTCCAAAATTTTGCAAAACTGTTGCGTTGAAAATACGACAATGTCAGCAAAAATGGTATATAAATAATCAGTTGTAATAGCCAAAATTTGGTATAAATGTTGTGTGGAAAATACGATAGTATCAGCAAAAAAAACTTGTATACAAATAATACGTTGCTATACGGTGTTAATATTTAAAACATGGTGAAAACGTTGCGATGAAGATACGATGGTATCAGCAAAAAAAAACTGGCATATAAAAACGTTGACAGGCTTTGAAACTATCGCCGAGCGCGTTGAAAATACCATGCACCCCTTCGAATAATTAACGTTGACACGGTTGGCAAAGCGAAGACGATATCTGCGGATCAGACAACCGTATTCCCCCGATGACCCCACAACTCACACAAAGTAACTTCTCACAACAATATCTTAGTATACTCGAGCCAGACAGCTATTTAGCTATTAGCAATTTCCTGTGTAAATCAAACACCATCATAATTTTATATCAAGCCAAAACAGGTATTTACAATTTTGTGTAAATTAAACACAAAAAAAAATTTTATATCGAACCAAAACAGTTATTTGCAATTTTGTGTAAATCAAACACTATTAACATGTTATATTGAGCCAAAACAGTTATTTACAATTTTGTATAAATTAAACACTAGTAACAGGTTATATTGAACCAAAACAGTTATTTACAATTTAGTATAAATTAAACACTAATAAAAATTTCATATCGAACCAAAAACAGTTATTTGCAATTTTTTTGTGTAAATTAGACACTAGTAACAGGTTATATTGAACCAAAACAGTTATTTACAATTTTGTATAAATTAAACACTAATAAAAATTTCATATCGAACCAAAAACAGTTATTTGCAATTTTTGTAAATTGAACACTAATATCAATACTTTTATATTACTATCAATTTTACTAGGTTATTAAATGTCTACAACAAAATTCAGCTAACACTCAAATAATTTATTATCTTTAATTTATAATTTGCTACTTGAAAAGCGATATGGAATTTTGTGTGAGTTAAACACTACTATCAATATTTTTATAATACTATCAATTTCTCTAGGTACAACAAAACTCAGCGAACACTCAAATAATTTATTATCTTTAATTTATAATTTACTAATTTGATAATTGAAAAGCGATTAGGCTAAAATAAGTTAAGATGCAATAATTCTATTCCATTTTATATTTTTCTAATTCCATTCACGCGTGCAAGTCTAGGCAATTCTCATATTCAAAGATCAGATGTGACCTACAATAATATTTAAGTTCGTTACCTGCGTGGCAGCTGACCTTGAGGTTAATATCGCCAAGTTTGAGTTTTTTTTTGTTTGTACAACAATGGAGTTAATGATGCACGACACATATAAATTATTTTCTTTTACTTTTGAGGGTTATACCCGGCTTTTTACTTATGCAGGACATTTACAAATCTAACACAATTTTCAAAAAAAAATATCACAGAGTTTAAATCACTATAGGAATAAGCAATTATATTGCTTATTTCCATTAAAAAAAATCACCGGCTACACCGAACGTCAGACTTGGAGAAAAACAAAAAAACAGCTCATGTCTCAAACAAAGCACGACCGACTGCGAGACGTCAAACGAACGAATGCCAATGTAATAGAATAACAAGGCGTCAACTACCCTGATCAAAATGTAACAGAATTAAGAGAGAGAATAATTTACCGTGCTCATTATATAGTCAAATTTTTAGTCTCGAATAACTCGAATAAAGTATTTAGATGGGAGATAATTAATTTACATCAGATTTTCAAATTATTGGGAACTTATTCTAGTTCACAAAACCGTTTGCTATTTGATAATATTGTACGAGAATAAGGTTGGGACACAGAATATTTCTGACACATCCATAATATTTATAATTGAATCCAAAATGAATTAAATGCAGATGCGATCAATGTTATGATGTTTGGACATTTATTAAACTACACCCTACTATATCAGCACAGTGAAGTTCAGTTTAATAACGGAAGGATTGTTTAAAGCAAAATACTCATACAATGATAAATCAAATGTTTAACAAAGCAAAAATAGTAATTCGTTGTATGTTGACGATTGGAAACAAAATACACGTAGCCGTTATGAGGTTTTGAAAATTTCGTTGTTTCATTACGGTTTGTGTTTTAGAAAAAAATTCAAACTCAAGTAGTATGGCGAGAACAGTCGAATGGAAATATAGCGCGCGTCAATTTTAGTGTGTGGTAAGATTAAATTCTGATTAAAGTTTAGCGGTTACACGGATGATGACCAAAGAAAATTATTAATCAATTCAAACCAACCAATATTATATTATATTAATGAATAAATAAATCAGGGTAATTAGTGCCATTTTCTTTCTCCTATACGTTTGTCCGGCTATTGCAGATTTAGTTAGATTTTAAGAAATATAAGGACGTTATGGGTTAAGGAAACTACACGAAACATGAATATTGATGATGAAGGGATGAGAAACCATTACATGCGGTACGGATTAATATAAGGAACAACAACTAAGGAAGCTGCGACTATAATATACTATATTATTCCAGACTATCCATTACAGAACAAGTGCTTTTTGGACGGAGACTCATGACCAAAAAGAAGTTGAAAAAGGACTAGACTGGTCGCAAACAGACCTTGTACATCCACATTAGTATGGTGAGGCACTTCAGTGTTCTACAGATTAGCAATCAAATCGATCGGTATTACAAAGCCCAATCTTAACAGGAACGAATTATTTATGACTATACAAAAAAAATCTTGGAGGGGTAGCGAGAAAGCAGGTATTCTACTCTATTGCAGGCGATGGATAACTAAAATCTTCCAGACCCAATTTCGGGCAGATCTGGGGGTTCCCGAGACTCTAAAGTCACAAAAAAAAATTTATTCAATCTGCTACAGATCGAAAAGAAAAACACCATTGGACCGACTCCTTTAATGAAACATCCGACACCATTCCGCTTTTACGTTATGCAGGCTCGCAACCCACACCTGAACTAACACGAGTCTCATACTTCTCCGACTGAGCTAGCCGGGCCACACTGTTGTACGCTTCCGTCCCAGTGACTCTGAAGGCTGAAAAAAAACTGTTCACATAGTTTCAAAGCAACTAATTGAACCAAATTCAATACATTCGATCTCGGTATTTTCGCTGGCAAATAGTCTACACAAAAAAAATTTTTGAAACAAGACCCGAACACCAAAGTTGATACACACTCACTGAACTGTGAATTCAAGATGAAACTACCCTCATACTTTATGGTCGTCGATAATCTTGACTTACAATGGCGGTGAAACCCACACGAAAGTTACTATCATACTGACAGCAAAAAAAAATTATTACCGATGTTAGGCACGAATGTCCTTGGAGTGATAAACACCTCTACGTTTAGAAACCAGGTCCTCCAGTTCGTAGGCGGAACCACCTACCAACCTTATTACTCTGGTCTCAATAAACTTCTGTGCAAGTTTAGCAGATAATTTCTTACCGGCGTCACTCAAGATAAAGTTCCTTCGGAACACCGTATCACCTGGTTTAAACAAAGTTACTCGAGCTCGTAAATTGTATCTTTCAGCACTTTTGACAAATGCTTCGGCAGTTAAATCGAGAATTCGAATTCGAATCTTATTAAGATAATCAGGTCGCAGAATCGTTTCACCTGGATCATGAAGACTATTCAATCGTCTCAGCAGTTCATATGACGAACCATGAGTCACCATAGGTATTCCAAACATTGCGTAATATGGGGAACATTTAAGTGTTTGATGCAGGGAACAACGTAGTGCACAAGCGATCTCGCTCAAGTGCAGATCCCATTTAGAATGTTCCTCCTTTAAATAGGCTCTAATACCAGATAAAACACTTCTATTTACCCGTTCCGAAGCGTTAGCTTGAGGTGAATATAACGCTAGTAATGTATGTTTCACTCCGTGCTTCGCCAAGAAATCTCCAAATAGTTTAGACTTAAACTGCGTCCCATTATCGGACACAATAACTTCGTGACAACCAAATATGTGAAAGATATTGGTAGCCAATAGATGACAAATTGGTTCAGCGGTTAGTTTCCGTAAAGGAAATAAAAATGGATATTTAGTAACATGATCTAATACTACAAGGATAGCGATATTCCCGGCCTTTGAACGAGGATAAGGGCCAAGAATATCGATATATAATCGCTGTCCAATTCGTTCTGTTTTCATTTGGGACACCATGGGAGCACGAAGTGGAACATTAGTCGCTTTGATTTCTTTACAGGTCTTACAATTTCCTATGTAAGATTTAACCTGGGTATACATACGAGGCCAATAGTAAAATTTACGAATGTTATACAAGGTTTTTGCTAGACCTCCATGAGATGAGGTAGGAGGATCGTGGGCCCTTGCAATACACTCGTCAGTGTATTCCTCAGGTAACCACAATTTCCAGACCTCACCCTCTGAAGGAATATCAAGATCTAGACAAGCCAATCGTTTATAAACCCGACCAGAAATTACTTTCAGATCAGGCAATGTACCGTCTGCTTCGGTAACCAGATTTACCAACTCCAGATATCGAGAAGTGTTGAAGAAAGAGGAATTAAGATCTAATTCAGGCACTGGACATAATTCAGAAACGACGTCAACAGAGTCACGTCTTGATAGAGTGTCTGGAACTATGTTTAAAGTTCCTTTTCGGTACTCAATATCAAAGACATAACCCTGCAATTTCAAGCTCCAACGAGCCAATCGACCAGAAAGGTCTTTTTGTTGCATTAACCATTTTAATGAAGCATGATCAGTTATGATCTTAAAGGCCTGACCCTCGACATACGCTCTAAATTTCTTTACTCCCAGTACGGCGGCTAGACACTCTTTCTCACTAGTTGAGTAATTGCGTTGCGCAGAATTTAGTTTCTTGGACATGTACGCTATGGGATGTTCCATACCGTCCATGTCACGCTGAAGTAATACACAGCCTATACCGTCATTACTAGCGTCGCACTGGAGAGTAAAAGGTTTAGTATAGTCGGGGTTTATGAGGACTGGTGCTGATATGAGAGCATTTTTGAGATTTATAAATGCTATCTCAGCTTCTGGTGTCCATACGAATTTATTAGAAATTTTCTTCAACAAATCTGATATTGGAGAGGACATAGCAGAGAAATCAGATATAAAACGGCGATAATAACCCGCCATACCCAGGAATCGTCGAATCTGTTTGGACGTACGCGGTGTAGGAAATTCAGAAATAGCTTGCGTTTTATCAGGATCAATTTTTAGCTTACCACCTCCCACTACATATCCCAAATATTTTACATCCGGCAAGAGAAACTTACTTTTTTCCACGTTTATCGTCAAGTTCGCACGTCTAAGACACTGGGAGATATCTTCTAACAGTTTCAGATGGGCCTCAAAGGTATCTGTAACTATTAGAAGATCATCCAAGTATACGAAGACGCACGACTTGAGATGTGGAGGAATTACTTGGTCCATCAATTTGGTCATTGTTTGCGGCGCATTGCACAGTCCGAAAGGCATTCTTACGAACTGATACAATGGCCGCCCTGGGACCGTAAAAGCAGTTTTCTCTCGGGAGTGTTTTTCTAACGGTATCTGCCAGAAAGCGTCTTTCAGATCCAAACTGGAAATGAAATTACTTTGTGGCAGCCGACTCAAGATTCCATCTATCTGTGGGAGGGGGTAAGCATCCTTCTTAGTAACTGTATTGACCTTTCTACTATCCAAACAAAGACGATTCTTCCCAGGTTTGCGAATTAAGACCACCGGACTTGACCATGGGCTGTTTGAAACCTCTATAATACCCAGAGACAACATCCTATCCAGTTCTTCTCCCATCAGTTTCCCAATGGCGGGCGATATTGGATAGTGTCGTTGCTTGATGGGAGCTGCAGTCCCCACATCAATAACGTGTTCCAACAAATGTGTTCGACCCAGACCCATTTTTGAAAATGATGGTAGAAGCTGAATAGTGTTTTGTAGACGTGCTTGGTTGTCCTTAGACAATTCTGAAATTCCTGACTCCGTAGTCGGAAATGTAGGTAAGTTAAATACCGGGTTAAACAAACCAAAAGCGTTAAAGAAATCTATACCTAGATATAGATTTTGAGTCAAAGACGGGATAATGAAGACGTCCAGGGTTCTGACTTGGTTCATAAATGAAATCTTTGTTTTTACAAACCCCAAGATCTTCTGTCTTTGGCCATCGGCAGTACGAACTACGGCAGACGAATAAGTCAGAAGGTCTGGAGTCTGTACGATTTCTTTAGCAAAATCACCACCAATTACAGTCAAGGACGCTCCACTATCCAACAGTCCAGTATGTTGTTTATCCAATATTGACACTGTGGCATAAGATCTCACATCGTTGGCCAATTTCACAATAGAGGAAATGGTTTTAGTTTTAAACAAATGACGTTGTTGCCAATAAATACGAGAACGGAGCGCAGAGCGCGATGGAAGTTTCAAAGATGATAATGAATCGACAAATATGTTTGAGCGCACCTTCAGGTATTCGTTCAATCGTTGTTGGAACGATTTGATTTTGGTCCATAATGGAGGTGGCTCAGTATGAACGGGTGTTCGTTTCAATAATTTCATATCAGTATCATGAGTGGATACCAGTGTATCAGAAGCAGTATTCAACGGGTGTTCTATAAAAGTGGATGTTGACGCTCGGCTCAACAGTGTATCGTGTACCAGTAAGTTATTGGGATTGGTAGATGAAATATCTGAAGAATCAGGAGACAAATTAATTTTGGTCTCAGATGCATCTAAGACAGGTCCTGGGAGCGAGAAAAGGTGTTGGGATTCTGGCCCCCCCTTCGGTTTCCCTGACAATTTTCACAATTAGGACATAACACATCGTCCTTCCCACATCCCCAACAAAACAATCGCTGTGATTCACGACAATCGTGCCACCGATGACCAGGTCGTTTGCAGTTCCAACAAATAGTTGAACTGGTTATTCGTCTCATATTAGGGGCAGGCTGTATTGCCGCAAGTTCGTTGGATGTAATTGGTAACGATTCAGTTGGCAATTCGCTAATTTGCATTTGTGAAAATTCACGATCTAAATCCACCTCAGACACCGGTCTCGATGGTCTAATGTTATAATCGCGCGGTCTGGTTATTGACTCGGCCCATAATTTTTCGCGGTCACGGCAGAGCTGGCGCAGATGTTCCAGTCCATAGATGGTGACATAAAGTAGCTCCCTTCTAATTTCCAATCGTAAGTTGTTGCGAATCAAGGAGAACAACTCCACATCCGGTATCGGTACTCGTAGTTTATCGCCTAGTCGATAAATTGATTGTAAGAATTCATCAAACAATTCGGTGGGCCGCTGTTTCCTGGCCCTCATCCGCTCCTTTACCTCTTCGTCCGTCTGCCTGTCCTGAAATTCTATTCGAAGAGCATGACATAAGTCAGTCCAAATAAGCTGTCGGTTCTGGCGAAAATATCTCCAGAACCAATCAGCTGCTCGATCTGTGAATAACAAGTATAGACAACGGGTGACAATAGTAAAATCGCTATTTAAACACATCTCTGTCAGCCGCTCTATTCTGAAGATGAACGCTTCAACATCCAGACCATCGGGTCTGCCTGAGAACGTAACGTTCCAATTTCTAACTATGGTAGAGTGCTGATCGAGATGTGTTCGTAATCTAGCCGGAGCAAGAGCAGGAGGAGGTTCAGCAAACATTGGTGGTACCGGTACGTTATTCCGTACATACGCATTTACTGGTGTATAATTTCCGGAATGAACCGATTGATGTCTCGGGGTGGTGGGCGAGATTACATTATGCGCTAGGGGTAGTAACACTTCAGGTGCCGGAGCACGTGATTGCATCATTGAGTGATTAATTCTCGAAATTTCCTGATCGATGTGAGCATTTACTGCTTCCTGAAAACCTTGATCTTCCGCTGCAGCGGCACCATATATGGGAGATCGTTGAGCTATATTCACTCGCACTTCATCGGCGAGTCGAGATGGTGGAAGACGGTTTGCCAAAGGCGTGGACGAGGGCTGATTTCCGGTACTGGAACGACGTTGCCAACCTGCGGTAACAGATCGAGTCACAGGTCGCGGTGGAGGTGGCACTATTGTATAATTATTTTTATCTATCCCTCGAGGCAACCTTTGTAATTCTGCACGCTCACAAGCGGCTCGACAAATTGGGCAGGTGCGATTCTGCAACAACCAGTCGTTGAGGCAGATGTCGTGAAAGAGATGGTTACACCGAGTGAGAAGTTTTACGTCGGCCGGCACTATTTCGTGTTGACAAACAGCACAAGAGCTGGACCTATCCAGAACGTCAATCTTATCAGCGGCAGACATTATGAATCTCAAACCGCCGCACAGGGCCAGATCAATAAATGCACGTATATGGAGAGCGAAACGAAAATTATTACACTATCGATGCGAACGTTGGATCCAAATAAACAATTTAATTATCAACAGAAAAGATTATTTTATTCCAATATTTGATTACTTTGAATATTTTAAAGCAGAATTTAAAAAAAAATTATATGGAAATTTAGCGTTTCAAACCTCAAACAGCTGCGCAATATTTTTTTCAATTCGACAATTATATTAAATCAGATTTATTATTATCTTGATATTATTTTATTACTATTTACAATTGTTTTCCAAGGTGCTGATATATGAACAGAACACAAATAAACGGTGAGATTTGAGAGAAAAAATAAGTATACTACAAATATGGCAGAAGATGGCAGTTACGAAAATGTTCAGACCCAATTCCGGGCAGGTCTGACGGTTCCCGATTACTCAAAACTGATTGACAGACAAAAAAAAGTTATAAGTGCGGCAAGCCTACCGGTTTGACGAGAGAGTAATACTTAAAATTAACAAGAAATTTTATATATTATATAGTATGTACGATAATTACTTTATCTGTTTAGTATAGTAATTATACTATTTTAAAAAAAATATACTTAAAATTATCATGCAAAAAAAAATGTACTTAAGGTTAAGGTTTTTCTTTCTTCAAAGTTGGTGGGAGGAATCCTTTTGTCTTTGTTTAATTGTATTGGGTTAATTCCTCTTATATAGTATATACTTCCCCCTTCTTTGTATTGAATTATGTAATTAATTTTCTTTCCTTATATGGTTTAATAGTATTGAATTATTTAATAGATTATCTTTCCTTATATGGTTGAATGGTATTAATTGTTTAAATTATGGTTAGGCCTAAAATATGTTGAAACAGAATATTTAGTGTCTAGTATTATCAGCTGTTTTGATGGATATTTATTTAGTTATTCATTTATCTATTTATTTAATTTATATAATATAATTATTAATTTGTTTATTAATTTATAATACAGACGGACGAAGGACGGACGGACCAATCATGGGGTTGTTCATCCCACCTGGGGTTGGAAGTTGTGATCGCCGTTCTTTCAATTTTATTGGTTGATTGGTTTTAATTTATTTTATTTTTGGGACCAAAGAAAAGTTAAAATAAGCTACGTTAAAAGGATAGGGACGGATAAAGGAAAAGGAATAAGAAGGGATGGATAAGGGAGGGAGAAGGTAGGGTGGGAAAGGAATCAGATTGGGTGCGTGCTGGTAGTGTATCAGTTGAATGACAGAGGACGATAGGATGGTCAGAGGATAAATCCTCTGCACCACCATTCGATTATCGCCACCTGCCATCCTCGATCCTCACCACCAACACGTACGGGTGAGGTGCTATGTTCCGAGTTAATCCAATTAACCCACGACATGAAAGCTGGGCGAACATCTTCCCTCGGCAGTTGATATCTAACTGCTTTGGAAGATGTTCCTCAGGATCATTCGTGAGAATTGGGCAACTCGGAACATAGGGCGCTAACGCTCCAGGGAGGGGTCTCTAACGTTATGGAGCTGTTAGTCCGGCTGAGAACCCCGCTGACACGGTGAACCCCGAGCATGCCCAGATGACCAGGCTGGATGTGATAGGCGTATACGCCATTTACACAAATATCTAAGCCTGGCACCGGGACACCTCTGGCATTCCCCGTACCAGCAAGACACTCAACCGTTACTAGGGACCGTGGGTTAGTAAAGCCCATTGAGAATGATCCCGAAGAACCATTCTCACCCTTGCGTTTCAGAAAAAAGTACAAAAGAGGAGAATATTGCTGGAGGCGTAGGGACGCAACTCCCCATCAAAGAAAAGTCTGAGGGATCTCAGACTTCCTTTGCTCCTACGCGTATGAAGCATGGAGTTGCTTCCCGTCGCCAGAGCCTCTAGCTATGGTATGGTGGAAACAGAAATTAAATTTGAAGAAAAAAATTTAAAAAAAAATTTTCCAAGTTTTTTTGAAAATATGGAGGGACTCCTCCAGAGTCCTACATTGCTGTAGGGACCCTTAGAGAAGCCCCACGTTGGGCGCCAATTTGTAGTGAAGCGCTTTCTCCTTGGCGAACCAATGAGAAGGACCTAGCAGGAAGCGTACCTAGCGAGATTGATTTTCAGGCCCCAAGCTAGCTTCAGCCCATGGGAACGATAAAGTAACCCTGCTACTTCAGCACAAATACAGAAACGTACGCTATTTACGAGAATTGGCAGAAATGGAAAGAAATACAAGTGGAAAATGGAGACTCTGGCGACCCCTTTTGCGAAAGACCCACGATCAGCACGTCCAACCCCCACAATCACTCTCAGACGCCCACACACTCACGCGTCACACGTTCACCCATACATTCGACGACTAACATGCCCCCCCCATTCAATCACTGACACGCCTTTTCACACCCATGCACGCCCCTACGTTAATCAAAAAAAAATTAAGCAAACTAAATGTACTCACCCCATGATTAATCCTCCAGTCGTCAAAGTCCTTCGGCCTTAGCCCTCCATCAGTGATGATTCATCCACCAGGTATAGTATTACAAAAAATAAATTTACATATAATCCTTGAAAGGTTGAGTTGTAATTCAGTATCAGTAGCCAGAAATTTTATACCACTGGTGCGTTGACAATTCGGCAGCAATAGCAAACCAGGTGGTGTAAATATGGAGTTGAAAGTATACCAGTATCAGCAAAAATGGTATATAAATAATCAGTTGCAATATTCCAAAATATTATAAAAATGTTGCTTTGAAAATACGATAATATAAGCAAAAATTGTATATAAGTAATCAGTTGCAATATTCCAAAATTTTGTAAAACTGTTGCGTTGAAAATACGATAATATCAGCAAAAATTGTATATAAACAATCAGTCGAAATATCCCGAAATTTTGTAAAAATGTTGCGTTGAAAATACGATAATATCAGCAAGAATTGTATATAAATGATCAGTTGAAATATCCCAAAATATGGTAAAAATGTTGCGTTGAAAATACGGTAATATCAACAAAAATTGTATATAAATAATCAGTTGCAATATTCCAAAATATTATAAAAATGTTGCTTTGAAAATACGATAATATAAGCAAAAATTGTATATAAGTAATCAGTTGCAATATTCCAAAACTTTGTAAAAGTGTTGCGTTGAAAATACGATAATATCAGCAAGAATTGTATTTAAATGATCAGTTGAAATATCCCAAAATATTGTGAAAATGTGGCGTTGAAAATACGGTGATATCAACAAAAATTGTATATAAATAATCAGTTGCGATATTCCAAAATGTTATAAAAATGTTGCGTTGAAAATACGATAATATAAGCAAAAATTGTATATAAATAATCAGTTGCAATATTCCAAAACTTTGTAAAAATGTTGCGTTGAAAATACGATAATATAAGCAAAAATTGTATATAAATAATCAGTTGCAATATTCCAAAACTTTGTAAAAGTGTTGCGTTGAAAATACGATAATATCAGCAAGAATTGTATTTAAATGATCAGTTGAAATATCCCAAAATATTGTAAAAATGTGGCGTTGAAAATACGGTAATATCAACAAAAATTGTATATAAATAATCAGTTGCAATATTCCAAAATGTTATAAAGATGTTGCGTTGAAAATACGATAATATCAGCAAAAATTGTATATAAGTAATCAAGTGCAATATTCCAAAATTTTGTAAAACTGTTGCGTTGAAAATACGACAATGTCAGCAAAAATGGTATATAAATAATCAGTTGTAATAGCCAAAATTTGGTATAAATGTTGTGTTGAAAATACGATAGTATCAGCAAAAAAAACTTGTATACAAATAATACGTTGCTATACGGTGTTAATATTTAAAACATGGTGAAAACGTTGCGATGAAGATACGATGGTATCAGCAAAAAAAAACTGGCATATAAAAACGTTGACAGGCTTTGCAACTATCGCCGAGCGCGTTGAAAATACCATGCACCCCTTCGAATAATTAACGTTGACACGGTTGGCAAAGCGAAGACGATATCTGCGGATCAGACAACCGTATTCCCCCGATGACCCCACAACTCACACAAAGTAACTTCTCACAACAATATCTTAGTATACTCGAGCCAGACAGCTATTTAGCTATTAGCAATTTCCTGTGTAAATCAAACACCATCATAATTTTATATCAAGCCAAAACAGGTATTTACAATTTTGTGTAAATTAAACACAAAAAAAAATTTCATATCGAACCAAAAACAGTTATTTGCAATTTTTGTAAATTGAACACTAATATCAATACTTTTATATTACTATCAATTTTACTAGGTTATTAAATGTCTACAACAAAATTCAGCTAACACTCAAATAATTTATTATCTTTAATTTATAATTTACTAATTTGATAATTGAAAAGCGATTAGGCTAAAATAAGTTAAGATGCAATAATTCTATTCCATTTTATATTTTTCTAATTCCATTCACGCGTGCAAGTCTAGGCAATTCTCATATTCAAAGATCAGATGTGACCTACAGTAATATTTAAGTTCGTTACCTGCGTGGCAGCTGACCTTGAGGTTAATATCGCCAAGTTTGAGTTTTTTTTTTGTTTGTACAACAATGGAGTTAATGATGCACGACACATATAAATTATTTTCTTTTACTTTTGAGGGTTATACCCGGCTTTTTACTTATGCAGGACATTTACAAATCTAACACAATTTTCAAAAAAAAATATCACAGAGTTTAAATCACTATAGGAATAAGCAATTATATTGCTTATTTCCATTAAAAAAAATCACCGGCTACACCGAACGTCAGACTTGGAGAAAAACAAAAAAACAGCTCATGTCTCAAACAAAGCACGACCGACTGCGAGACGTCAAACGAACGAATGCCAATGTAATAGAATAACAAGGCGTCAACTACCCTGATCAAAATGTAACAGAATTAAGAGAGAGAATAATTTACCGTGCTCATTATATAGTCAAATTTTTAGTCTCGCAATAACTCGAATAAAGTATTTAGATGGGAGATAATTAATTTACATCAGATTTTCAAATTATTGGGAACTTATTCTAGTTCACAAAACCGTTCGCTATTTGATAATATTGTACGAGAATAAGGTTGGGACACAGAATATTTCTGACACATCCATAATATTTATAATTGAATCCAAAATGAATTAAATGCAGATGCGATCAATGTTATGATGTTTGGACATTTATTAAACTACACCCTACTATATCAGCACAGTGAAGTTCAGTTTAATAACGGAAGGATTGTTTAAAGCAAAATACTCATACAATGATAAATCAAATGTTTAACAAAGCAAAAATAGTAATTCGTTGTATGTTGACGATTGGAAACAAAATACACGTAGCCGTTATGAGGTTTTGAAAATTTCGTTGTTTCATTACGGTTTGTGTTTTAGAAAAAAATTCAAACTCAAGTAGTATGGCGAGAACAGTCGAATGGAAATATAGCGCGCGTCAATTTTAGTGTGTGGTAAGATTAAATTCTGATTAAAGTTTAGCGGTTACACGGATGATGACCAAAGAAAATTATTAATCAATTCAAACCAACCAATATTATATTATATTAATGAATAAATAAATCAGGGTAATTAGTGCCATTTTCTTTCTCCTATACGTTTGTCCGGCTATTGCAGATTTAGTTAGATTTTAAGAAATATAAGGACGTTATGGGTTAAGGAAACTACACGAAACATGAATATTGATGATGAAGGGATGAGAAACCATTACATGCGGTACGGATTAATATAAGGAACAACAACTAAGGAAGCTGCGACTATAATATACTATATTATTCCAGACTATCCATTACAAGAATCGCACTAAGATGATAGAAAATTCCAATAGCTGTATCAATTGTCTAAGGTCTGGTCATTCACTATAACAATGCTATTCGCGTGCCTTGTGTTTAATTTGCAAAAAACGCCATAATTCGCTTCTTCATAAAGATACATCATCAACAAACCTTTATTTGTCAAATGATCAGCAATCAATAAACGATCTACAATCAACAAGTGTACTACAATCAACAAGTGAACTACAATCAACATGTGAAATACAATCAACACCTGAACTACAAGCAACAATTGAACAACCAATAAAAACATATATATCAACAGCACTGAACTCAACATCATCACTGCCATTAACAAACAGTTCAACAATAGAAGATTCAACATCCTTGCAACAAATAGAAACACCTTTCAGTACTATATTGCCTACAGCCATGATTTATACACAATCAAGTAACGGACAATATATATTAGCCAGGGCATTACTCGATTCCGGTTCACAGTCGTCGTTTATTTCGGAATCGTGTATACAACGTCTAGGACTACGGAGAACGCATTCAGAAGTTTCCATCTACGGTCTAGCAACATGCTCTGCGGGTAAAACGAAGGGTAAAACAACTATAACAGTTAAATCACGAGTAATTCCACATTACTCTATAACACTAACGGCATTAATACTTGAAAGAATCACCTCACAACTACCAGCATCTAAAATTTCGATACCAAAAACCAACGAAATTTGGAAATTGGAATTGGCAGATTCACATTTTAATCTCCCTAATTCCATTGACGTATTAATAGGAGCAGAATTCTTTTTAGATTTCTTGGGTAAAGAAAAATTGAAGCTAAACGAGTTACCAGTGCTTCATTCATCGAAATTTGGATGGCTCATTGCAGGAAAAATATGGACCGATCGAGCCAATTTTCAAGATGCTCAGAACTTTAACACACTCGTAAATCCAACCACAGCCAACGAGAATTTAGTAGAAGCACTAAAAAGATTTTGGCAAATTGAAGAAAGATTTACTAACATTAAACCTCTATTAGCAGAAGATCCATGTGAAATACTTTTCCATACGACAACCACTAGGCATACCAATGGAAAATTTATTGTTAGATTGCCATTCAAACAACCACGGCCAGAACTCGGAGACTCCGTGGCAACAGCAAGGTATAGAATGTTTAGTTTAGAGAAAAAATTGGAAAAATCCACTGATTTTCATCACGATTACACGGCTTTCATCGAGGAATATCTAGAATTAGGTCAAATGATACGAACGAATTGGTCGAATGTACCAAAAGAAAATAATAAACGATTCTTTATGCCACATCACGCCGTGTTTAAGGAAAGCTCTACAACTAAAATGCGTGTAGTGTTTGATGCGTCATGTAAAACAACTTCAACCATTTCGTTAAACGATTGTCTCTTAACAGGACCAAAGTTACAGCCGGATCTAACCACCACACTTCTCCGATTTCGCAAAAGTAAAATTGCAATGAATGCCGATGTAGAAAAAATGTATCGGCAGATACTAGTACATCCAATTGCCGATACTAGTACATCCAATTGCAGATGCCAATTATCAACATATTTTATGGCGAAAAGGTTCCAAGGAAGAATTGAGTTCATACAAGTGCTTAACTGTAACATATGGAACAGCATGTGCTCCATTCTTGGCAATCCGAACATTAGAAGAATTGGCTAAAATTTATGACAACAAATATCCAGAAGCAGCCAAAATCATTAGAACGCAATTTTATATGGATGATCTCTTGGCAGGAAGTTCGACTGTCGAAGATGCTATAAAACTGAAGAATCAGATAATGGAAATACTTAGCAGTGCTGGATTTAAACTTCGGAAATGGAAGTCAAATTCTCAGGCATTTCTACAATCGTTGGCGATGGATAATACGGATGACTGCCCAAAACTAATAGAAGAGGATCCAACTATGAAAACCCTAGGTATTAGTTGGCATGCTCAACGCGATATTTTCACGTTTAAAATCCAAATTCAAAACATGGAAAATAGTTGGACAAAACGAAAAATGCTGTCTGAAAGTTCGAAATTATATGATCCGTTAGATTGGTTATCGCCGGTTATTGTTAATTTTAATAATTTAATTTATCTTCAGCGTGTGGAAATTCCAAGATGTCTATTACCGTCATCAACGCCAAGATTTATGCAGCTCCATGGATTTTGTGATGCATCCGAATCCGCTTACGGTTGTGTGGTATATTTAAGAACCAATAACGAGCACAGTGAAGTAATAAATCAAATTGTGTGCTCCAAAAGTAAAGTGGCACCTATAAAACAACTAAGCTTACCGAGACTTGAACTTTGTGGAGCCTTGTTATTAACGGAGTTAGTAAAATACTGCAAAACGATTTTCAATATAGACCACGAAAATACATACGCCTGGACCGATTCCATGGTGGTGTTGCATTGGTTGTCCGATTTACCAGGTCGATGGAAAACGTTTATAGCCAATAGAACCAGCAACATTTTAGATATCATTCCAAGAGAACGGTGGAGTCACATTTGTTCAAAGCAGAATCCGGCCGACTACATATCAAGAGGAGTCGATCCAAAAATCTTACCCGATATGGAAAATTGGTGGCATGGTCCTACTTGGTTGAAAATGGACGAATCAAAATGGCCAAGGTCCGAACTGTCAACACCAACAAAGGAAATAGATATTGAAAATCGAAAAAGGGGAGTAGTTGTATTAATGGAGACCCAAAATAACGATATCGTGATCCAGCTGATTAACAATTATTCGTCCTGGTTTAAGATAAAAAAGATCATGGCATATATCTTAAAATTTTGTGGATTACCTAAATTAGAAAATAGGAAACCAAAGAAGGGTCCGATAACATTTACCGAATACGTCGCAGCCGAAACTTTTATTATTCAGAAAATTCAAGCTACAAGCTTTAAAACCGAAATTAAACAATTAAAACAAAAGAAAGAATTAAACAACAATAACGTATTATGTTCGCTTGATCCTTTTATAGACAGTCAGGGAATTTTTCGAGTAGGAGGAAGACTGCGGAACGCACAGTTAAATTACACAGTAAAGCATCCCATAATTCTACCAAAGGGCCATAAATTAAATACACTAATCGTACAAGAAACACATATTGTAAACCTACATGCCGGAACAACTCTATTGATGAATATACTGCGTCAAAAATATTGGATTATCGGGGTCAGGTATTTAATAAAGCGATATATAAAATCATGTACAATTTGTATTCGGTACCGTGGTGCCCAACGATACCAAAAAATGGCTAATTTACCCGCAGAGAGATGTAATAAAAATCGACCGTTCCTTAACACTGGGGTAGACTACTTAGGTCCAATGTATATAAAATGTCTCAGCACAGGAACTCAGCACTAACCAAGGCATACGTTGCACTGTTTGTATGTCTTACTACAAAAGCAGTCCATTTGGAGGTTGTTAGCAATCTTAGCACCGATGCCTTTTTGGCCGCTTTAAAACGATTCGTATCTCGTAGGGGTCTACCTAAAAAGATGGTGTGACAATGGCTCCAATTTTATCGGCGCTAATAACGAATTAAAACAATTAAAAAAAGAAATAGTCGATCAACAGAACAATTCACTAATATCAAATTTTATTTTGCAGAACGGAATTGATTTTAAATTTAATCCAGCTAGCGCACCTCACTTCGGTGGATTATGGGAGGTGTAATGGATAGTCTGGGCTAATGTCTGAACCCAGTATATTATAGTCTCAGATTTATTGGTTTTCATTTTTTTTTATTCACCTGTACCGCGCGTAATAGTTTCCCATCCATTCACCTTCAATAGCCGTATTTTTATAGTCCCCGTAACCCGTAGTTCCTTATTTTTCCTAGACCCCATTTAAATTTTCAATAGTTGGACCGACCATATGTGAGAAAACCAAAAGATTTTTGCACTGATTACGCTGGTTTGATATGTTAATTAATCTAATATAAGATTGGTTGGTTTTAATTAATTAATAATTATCTTTAAAGATCATCCATATTTTTATTTTACAACACCCTAAAAATGACGTGCGCTATGGTTACATTCAATATACTATTAAAGTTTGAATTCTCTAAACATCAACCGTAATTAAACAACTAACTTTTTTGAACCCTAAGTCGGCTGTGCGTATTTTTCCAGTCATCAACATTCAACGATTTAATATCTCGTTTTTGTTAAACATTCTATTGTCTTATTTTCTTTCAAAATGATTTTTCCGTTTCACTATAATGTGATTCTGGATTATAGTTTTGCATTTGATTCATTTTGAATTCAATGGTGAATGTTGTTGATGTGTCGGAAATATTTTGTGTTACAACCTTGTCGTTGTGCAATAGTATCAAATAACGAACGGTTTTGTGTAATTTTGAAAAATTCCCAACAATTGAAAACTTGATGGAAATTAATTTCCAAAACACCGTATTCGAGTTTTTTCGAGACAAAAATTTTTGGCTATATAATACGGCTCTGTCAATTATTAAAATCTCTTAGTTTATTACATTTGCGTGGTGATGGTTATGGTCACATAGTCATTCCGTCCGGTTGACTTTCAAAAATCATAGTGCAAGTTATTTGTGAGTTTAAATTTAAAACAAAAAAAAAATTTTATATGTTGTGTGCCGTTCTGAATCATACAAAGAAAAAAAAATTAATGAATTTGTAAAATTGTTAACGCAAAAAAAAAATCTTTATATGTTTGTGTTGTGCCCACTATAATAATGTGCCGTAAAATCAACAAGCAAAAAAATTGCATTAAATCTACGTAGTACAAAATATTATAATCAATATTAAATTTGCCATTTATTCATTGTTTATAAGAACAACATTACTTACCGCTGATGATTGCTAGTTTATTGAACGTTTCTACTCATCATATTTATTCAACAATGTTATCATTTAACGTTTCTAATTAACGTTTTACTCAACAACATTACTTACCGCTGATGATTACTAGTTTATTGAATGTTTCTACTCATCATTTTTTTTCAACAATATTATCAGATAACGTTTCTAATCAACGCTTTATCCATCGAAATTCTCCAACGTGACCAGCGTACCAATGGAAGGCTGATGGAATCGGAATAGGAGGTCAGGAATTAATCGTGGGGTGAGTACACTCAGTTTGTTTTTTTTATTTTTTTTTAATTAAGGTGGGGGGGTGTGAATGGGTGTAAAAGGGCGTGTCAGAGATTGAATCGGGACATGCTAGTCGTCGAATGTGTGGGTGAATGTGTGACGTGTGAGTGTGTGGGCGTCTGAGAGTGAATGTAGGGGTTGGGCGTGGTGATCGTGGATCTTTCGCCCATGGCGTCGCCAGAGTCTCCATTTTTCCACTTGTATTTCTTTCCATTTCTGCAGATTTTCGTAAATAGCGTACATTTCTGTATTTGTGCTGAAGTAGCAGGTATTACTCTATCAAACCCGCGATGGCTGAGTCTTAGTCGTGATGGCTTTAAACTACTCAAGGTACGCTTCCTGCTATGCCACTCTCATTGGTTCGCCACTGAGAAAGCGCTTCATTACAAATTGGCGCCCAACGTGGGGCTTCTCTAAGGGTTTCTACAGTGATGTAGGACCCTGGAGGAGTCCCTCCATGTTTACACAAAATTTGAAAAATTTTTTTTTGAAAATTTTTTTTCATGTTAATTTTCAAGTTGCACCCAACAATAGTAAGAGACTCTGGCGGCGTGGAAGCAGTTCCCTGCTTCACACGCGCAGGAGCGAAGGAAGTCTGAGATTCCTCAGACTTTCCTTCGATGGGGTTTTGCGTCCCCACGCCTCCAGCTACAACTCTCCTTTTTGTATTTTGATAACGCAAGGGTGAGAATGGTTCTTCGGAATCATTCTCAATGGGCTTTACAAACCCACGGACCCTAGTAACGGCTGGGTTTCTTACTGGCACGGGGAATGCCGGGGGTGACCGGGTGCCAGGATTAGATATTTGTGAAATGGCGTATACGCCTATCACATCCATCCTGGTCATCTGGCCATGCTCTGGGTTCGCTGTGACAGTGAGATTCTCAGCTGGGCTAACTGCTCCATAACGTTAGAGTCCCCTCCCTGGAGCGTTAGCACCCTATGGTCTGAGTTGTCCGGTTCTCGCGAATGATACTGGGGAACATCTTCTAAAGCAGTTCGATATCAACTGCTGAGGGAAGATGTTCGCCCAGCCTTCATGTCGCGAGTTAATTGGATTAACTCAGATCATAGCACCTCGCCCGTATGTGTTGGTGGTGTGGATCGCAGTTGGCAGGTGTTGATGATCGAATGGTGGTCCAGAGGATTTATCTTCTGGCCATCCCGTCAGCACTTGTCAGCTGGGTGAGATCCCATCAGCACATACCCCTTCTTATTCCTTTCCCACCCTACCTTTTCCCATCCTTTTACCTCCGCTCTTCTTCCCTTCTCCTTTCTGATTTCCCATCCTTTAACGTAGCATAATTTTACTTTTCTTTGGTCCCAAACAAACAAAAACATCTTAAAACAACAACAAATAATGAAAGACCGGCGATCACCCCTTCCAGCCCCATGTGTGGTGAACTTCCCCCAGGATTGGTCCGTCTGTCCTCCGTCCACAAATAAATAAATAACAAAAAAAAAAAGGAAAATAAATATTTATTATTGTGTAAATAGCAAATAAATAAATATAATAATAAATAAATAAATAGAATAACCAATAAATAAATATAATAATAAATAAATAAATATTTAATAAAGAAATAAATAAGTATTTATTAATTAAATAGTTAATAAATACATAAGACGGCAAAACAGCTGATAATATTGGGAACTAAATTTTTTTTTTCAATATATTTTAGATGCCAGCACAAAAAAATAAATATTAAACAAATAGATTATACATCAAGAATACGTATTTAAACCAAATATAGGAATTAATAATATATCAAATAAGGAAAACGAAGAGTATTCAACTCAAATAAATAAGCATCAAGAATAAGAAAATTATAACGGAAAACCAAAAATTTTATTCACCAATTTAAAGCTAACCTGGATAGAAGACTACAATTCGATTAATATTAGGTATAGATTGTTAGATTTAATCTTGTTTGTATATTTTCGTTTAAGGCATGATAGGCTAAGTTTTTTTTGTATTTTTGTTAAATTTTGAAACACA
Source organism: Diogma glabrata (assembly GCA_963693315.1). Classification (NCBI taxonomy): domain Eukaryota; kingdom Metazoa; phylum Arthropoda; class Insecta; order Diptera; family Cylindrotomidae; genus Diogma; species Diogma glabrata. The sequence goes on from CAVNZG010000579.1 coordinate 278,192, forward strand.
TTTGCTTGTCGAACCGGTAGGCTTGCCGCTCTCCATATTCTTTTTTTGTTATTCGTTAACTTTCGAGTACCGGGAACCGCTGGATTTGCCCGAAATTGGATCCAGACTTTTTCGATATTTCCACCGCTTTCAATAGTATAGCATACGCACTTGCTCTCAATATTTCATTTATTTATTTTTAATTTTTTTATTGTAATCCACCGTCAGCAATAGCATAGTTTATTGATTTTCTCTTCCCCCTCCACCTTCTCGCAATTGGTCAGATAACGCGCAGCTGTTTGAGGTTTGAATAACGGAAATTCCATATAGCTCTTTGAATTCTGCTTTAATATATTTGAAGTAAATATTGTAATAAAATAATTTTATTTTTATTAATAATTAAATTGTTTATTTGGCTTCAGCGCTCGCATTGATAGTGTATCAATTTTCTTTTCGCTCTCCATATACTTGCCTTTATTGGTCTGGCCCTGTGCGGCGGTTTGAGTATTCATAATGTCTGCCACTGATAAGATTGACGTTCTGGATAGGTCCAGCTCTTGTGCTGTTTGTCAACACGAAATAGTGCCGGCCGACGTAAAACTTCTCACTCGGTGTAACCATCTCTTTCATGACATCTGCCTCAACGACTGGTTGTTGCAGAATCGCACCTGCCCAATTTGTCGAGCCGCTTGTGAGCGTGCAGAATTACAGAGGTTGCCTCGAGGGATAGATAAAAATAATTATACAATAGTGCCACCCCCACCGCGACCTGTGACTCGATCTGTTACCGCAGGTTGGCAACGTCGTTCCAGTACCGGAAATCAGCCCTCGTCCACGCCTTTGGCAAACCGTCTTCCACCATCTCGACTCGCCGATGAAGTGCGAGTGAATATAGCTCAACGATCTCCCATATATGGTGCCGCTGCAGCGGAAGATCACGGTTTTCAGGAAGCGGTAAATGCACACATCGATCAGGAAATTTCGAGAATTAATCACTCAATGATGCAATCACGTGCTCCAGCACCGGAAGTGTTGTTACCTCTAGCACCAATTGCAGTATCACCCACCACCCCGCGTCATTCATCGGTTCATTCAAATTACACGCCAGTAAATGCGTTTGTGCAAAATAATGTACCAGCACCACCAATGTTCGCTGAACCTCATCCTGCTCTTGCTCCAGCTAGAATGAGAACACATCTCGATCAGCACTCTACCACAGTTAGAAATTGGAACGTAACGTTCTCAGGCAGACCCGATGGTCTGGATGTTGAAGCATTCATCTTCAGGATAGAGCGGCTGACAGAGATGTGTTTAAATAACGATTTTACTATTGTCACCCGTTGTCTGTACCTGTTATTCACAGATCGAGCAGCTGATTGGTTCTGGAGATATTTTCGCCAGAACCGACAGCTTATTTGGACTGACTTATGTCATGCTCTTCGAATAGAATTTCAGGACAGGCAGACGGACGAAGAGGTAAAGGAGCGGATGAGGGCCAGGAAACAGCGGCCCACTGAATTGTTTGATGAATTCCTACAATCAATTTATCGACTGGCCGATAAACTTCGGGTACCGATGTCGGACGCAGAGTTGTTATCCTTGATACGCAACAACTTACGATTGGAAATTAGAAGGGAGCTACTATATGTTACCATTTATGGACTGGAACATCTGCGCCAGCTCTGCCGTGATCGTGAAAAATTATGGGCCGAATCAATAACCAGACCACGAGATTATAATATTAGACCATCTAGACCGGTGTCAGAAGTGGACTTGGATCGTGAATTCTCACAAATTCAAATTAGCGAAATGCCAACTGAATCGCTACCAATTGCATCCAACGAACTCACGGCAATACAGCCCGCCCCTAATATGAGACGAATAACCAGTTCAACTATTTGTTGGAACTGTAAACGACCTGGTCACCGGTGGCACGATTGTCGTGAATCACAGCGTTTGTTTTGTTGGGGATGTGGAAAAGACGATGTGTTATGTCCTAATTGTGAAAATTGTCAGGGAAACCGAAGGGGGGGCCAGAATCCCAACACCTTTTCTCGCTCCCAAGACCTGTCTTAGATTCATCTAAGACCAAATTTAATTTGTCTCCTGATCCTTCAAATATTTCATCTACCAATCCCAATAACTTATTAGTACCCGATACACGGTCGAACCTAACCTCAACTTCCAATCTGATAGGACACCCGTTGAATACTACTTCAGTTACATTAGTACCCACTCATGATACTGATGTGAAATTATTGAAACGAACACCCGATCATACTGAACCACCTCCATTATGGACCAAAATCAAATCGTTCCAACAACGATTGAACGAATACCTGAAAGTACGCTCAAACATATTTGTCGATTCATTATCATCTTTGAAAATTCCATCGCGCTCTGCGCTCCGTTCTCGTATTTATTGGCAACAACGTCATTTGTTTAAAACTAAAACCATTTCCTCTATTGTGAAATTGGACAACGATGTGAGATCTTATGCCACAGTGTCAATATTGGGTAAACAACATACTGGACTGTTGGATAGTGGAGCGTCCTTGACTGTAATTGGTGGTGATTTTGCTAAAGAAATCGTACAGACTCCAGACCTTCTAACTTATTCGTCTGCCGTAGTTCGTACTGCCGATGGCCAAAGACAGAAGATCTTGGGGTTTATAAAGACAAAGATTTCATTTATGAACCAAGTCAGAACCCTGGACGTCTTCGTTATCCCGTCTTTAACTCAAGATCTATATCTAGGTATAGATTTCTTTAACGCTTTTGGTTTGTTTAACCCGATATTTAACTTACCTACATTTTCGACTACGAAGTCAGGGATTTCAGAATTGTCTATGGACAATCAAGCACGTCTACAAAACACTATTCAGCTTCTACCATCATTTTCAAAAATGGGTCTGGGTCGAACACATTTGTTGGAACACGTTATTGATGTGGGGACTGCAGCTCCCATCAAGCAACGACACTATCCAATATCGCCCGCCATTGAGAAACTGATGGGAGAAGAACTGGATAGGATGTTGTCTCTGGGTATTATAGAGGTTTCAAACAGCCCATGGTCAAGTCCGGTGGTCTTAATTCGCAAACCTGGGAAGAATCGTCTTTGTTTGGATAGTAGAAAGGTCAATACAGTTACTAAGAAGGATGCTTACCCCCTTCCACAGATAGATGGGATCTTGAGTCGTCTGCCACAAAGTAATTTCATTTCCAGTTTGGATCTGAAAGACGCTTTCTGGCAGATACCGTTAGAAAAACACTCCCGAGAGAAAACTGCTTTTACGGTCCCAGGGCGGCCATTGTATCAGTTCGTAAGAATGCCTTTCGGACTGTGCAATGCGCCGCAAACAATGACCAAATTGATGGACCAAGTAATTCCTCCACATCTCAAGTCGTGCGTCTTCGTATACTTGGATGATCTTCTAATAGTTACAGATACCTTTGAGGCCCATCTGAAACTGTTAGAAGATATCTCCCAGTGTCTTAGACGTGCGAACTTGACGATAAACGTGGAAAAAAGTAGGTTTCTCTTGCCGGATGTAAAATATTTGGGATATGTCGTGGGAGGTGGTACGTTAAAAATTGATCCTGATAAAACTCAGGCCATTTCTGAATTTCCTACGCCGCGTACGTCCAAACAGATTCGACGTTTCCTGGGTATGGCGGGTTATTATCGCCGTTTTATATCTGATTTCTCTGCTATGTCCTCTCCAATATCAGATTTGTTGAAGAAAAATTCTAATAAATTCGTATGGACACCCGAAGCTGAAATAGCATTTGTAAACCTCAAAAATGCTCTCATCTCAGCACCAGTCCTCATAAACCCCGACTATACTAAACCCTTTACTCTCCAGTGCGACGCTAGCAACGACGGTATAGGTTGTGTATTAATGCAGTGTGACATGGACGGTATGGAACATCCCATAGCGTACATGTCCAAAAAGCTAAATTCTGCGCAGCGCAATTACTCCACTAGTGAGAAAGAGTGTCTAGCCGCCGTACTGGGGGTAAAGAAGTTTAGAGCGTATGTCGAGGGTCAGGCCTTTAAGATCATAACTGACCATGCTTCATTAAAATGGTTGATGCAACAAAAAGACCTTTCTGGTCGATTGGCTCGTTGGAGCTTGAAATTGCAGGGTTACGTCTTTGATATTGAGTACCGAAAAGGAAAATTAAATACTGTTCCTGACACTCTATCAAGACGCGACTCTGTCGATATCATTTCTGAACTATGTCCAGTGCCTGAATTAGATCTTAATTCCCCTTTTTTCAACACTTCTCGATATTTGGAGTTGGTAAATCTGGTTACCGAAGCAGACGGTACATTGCCTGATCTGAAAGTAATTTCTGGTCGGGTTTATAAACGATTGGCTTGTTTGGATCTTGACATTCCTTCAGAGGGTGAGGTCTGGAAATTGTGGTTACCTGAGGAATACACTGACGAGTGTATTGCAAGGGCCCACAATCCTCCTACCTCATCTCATGGAGGTCTAGCAAAAACCTTGTTTAACATTCGAAAATTTTACTATTGGCCTCGTATGTATACCCAGGTTAAATCGTACATCGGAAATTGTAAGACCTGCAAAGAAATCAAAGCGACTAATGTTCCACTTCGTGCTCCCATGGTTTCTCAGATGAAAACAGATCGAATTGGTCAGCGATTGTATATCGATATTCATGGCCCTTATCCTCGTTCAAAAGCCGGGAATATCGCTATTCTGGTAGTATTAGATCATGTTACTAAATATCCATTTTTATTTCCTTTACGGAAACTAACTGCTGAACCAATTTGTCATCTATTGGCTACCAATGTCTTTCACGTATTTGGTTGTCCCGAAGTTATTGTGTCCGATAATGGGACGCAGTTTAAGTCTAAACTATTTGAAGATTTCTTGGCGAAGCACGGAGTGAAACATACACTACTAGCGTTATATTCACCTCAAGCTAACGCTTCGGAACGGGTAAATAGAAGTGTTTTATCTGGTATTCGAGCCTATTTAAAGGAGGAGCATTCTAAATGGGATCTACACTTGAGCGAGATCGCTTGTGCACTACGTTGTTCCCTGCATCAAACACTTAAATGTTCCCCATATTACGCAATGTTTGGAATACCTATGGTGACTCATGGTTCGTCATATGAACTGCTGAGACGATTGAATAGTCTTCATGATCCAGGTGAAACGATTCTGCGACCTGATTATCTTAATAAGATTCGAATTCGAATTCCTGATTTAACTGCCGAAGCATTTGTCAAAAGTGCTGAAAGATACAATCTACGAGCTCGGTTAACTTTGTTTAAACCAGGTGATACGGTGTTCCGAAGGAACTTTATTTTGAGTGACGCCGGTAAGAAATTATCGGCTAAACTTGCACAGAAGTTTATTGAAGCCAGAGTAATAAGGTTGGTAGGTAGCGCTGCTTACGAACTGGAGGACCTGGTTTCTAAACGTAGAGGTGTTTACCATTCCAAGGACATTCGTGCCTAATATCGGTGATAACTTCTTTTGTCACTATGTTAGTAACTTTCGCTTGTGTTTTACCGCCATTGTAAGTCAAGAGTATCGACGACCATATGAGGGTAGTTTCGTCTTGAATTCACAGTTCAGTAAGCGTGTATCAGTTGTGGTGTTCGGGTCTTGTTTCAAAAATTGTTTTTTTCTGTTTTGACTATTTATAAGTGCAAATTCCGTGATTGAACGTATTTGAATTTGGTTCAGTTGGTTACCTTGAATCTATATGAACAACCTTCCGAGTCACTTGGACGGAAGCGTACAACAGTGTGGCCCGGCTAGCGAGTCGGAGACGCATGAGACTCGTGTTAGTTCAGGTGTGGGTTGCGAGCCTGCATAACGTAAGAGCGGACTGGTCTCGGCTATTTCATTAAAGGAATTAGTCCAATGATGTTCTATTTTTCGATCTGTAGCAGATTGAATAAATTTTTTTTTGGTGACTTTAGAGTCTCGGGAACCCCCAGATCTGCCCGAAATTGGGTCTGGAAGATTGTAGTTATCCATCGCTTGCAATAGAGTAGAATACCGATTTTATCGTTGCCCCTCCAAAAAGTTTTTTTTAATCATAGATACTTTGTTACTTTGTTTCTGCTAAGACTGGGTTTATAATACCGATCGATTTGATTGCTAATTTGTAGAATCTTGAAGTGCCTCACCATACTAAGGTGGATGTACAAGGTCTGTTTGCGACCAGTCTAGTCCTCTTTTCAACTTCTTTTTGGTCGTGAGTGCTCTTCCAAAAAGCACTTGCTCTGTAATGGATAGTCTGGGCTAATGTCTGAACCCAGTATATTATAGTCTCAGATTTATTGGTTTTCATTTTTTTTTATTCACCTGTACCGCGCGTAATAGTTTCCCATCCATTCACCTTCAATAGCCGTATTTTTATAGTCCCCGTAACCCGTAGTTCCTTATTTTTCCTAGACCCCATTTAAATTTTCAATAGTTGGACCGACCATATGTGAGAAAACCAAAAGATTTTTGCACTGATTACGCTGGTTTGATATGTTAATTAATCTAATATAAGATTGGTTGGTTTTAATTAATTAATAATTATCTTTAAAGATCATCCATATTTTTATTTTACAACACCCTAAAAATGACGTGCGCTATGGTTACATTCAATATACTATTAAAGTTTGAATTCTCTAAACATCAACCGTAATTAAACAACTAACTTTTTTGAACCCTAAGTCGGCTGTGCGTATTTTTCCAGTCATCAACATTCAACGATTTAATATCTCGTTTTTGTTAAACATTCTATTGTCTTATTTTCTTTCAAAATGATTTTTCCGTTTCACTATAATGTGATTCTGGATTATAGTTTTGCATTTGATTCATTTTGAATTCAATGGTGAATGTTGTTGATGTGTCGGAAATATTTTGTGTTACAACCTTGTCGTTGTGCAATAGTATCAAATAACGAACGGTTTTGTGTAATTTTGAAAAATTCCCAACAATTGAAAACTTGATGGAAATTAATTTCCAAAACACCGTATTCGAGTTTTTTCGAGACAAAAATGTTTGGCTATATAATACGGCTCTGTCAATTATTAAAATCTCTTAGTTTATTACATTTGCGTGGTGATGGTTATGGTCACATAGTCATTCCGTCCGGTTGACTTTCAAAAATCATAGTGCAAGTTATTTGTGAGTTTAAATTTAAAACAAAAAAAAAATTTTATATGTTGTGTGCCGTTCTGAATCATACAAAGAAAAAAAAATTAATGAATTTGTAAAATTGTTAACGCAAAAAAAAAATCTTTATATGTTTGTGTTGTGCCCACTATAATAATGTGCCGTAAAATCAACAAGCAAAAAAATTGCATTAAATCTACGTAGTACAAAATATTATAATCAATATTAAATTTGCCATTTATTCATTGTTTATAAGAACAACATTACTTACCGCTGATGATTGCTAGTTTATTGAACGTTTCTACTCATCATATTTATTCAACAATGTTATCATTTAACGTTTCTAATTAACGTTTTACTCAACAACATTACTTACCGCTGATGATTACTAGTTTATTGAATGTTTCTACTCATCATTTTTTTTCAACAATATTATCAGATAACGTTTCTAATCAACGCTTTATCCATCGAAATTCTCCAACGTGACCAGCGTACCAATGGAAGGCTGATGGAATCGGAATAGGAGGTCAGGAATTAATCGTGGGGTGAGTACACTCAGTTTGTTTTTTTTATTTTTTTTTTAATTAAGGTGGGGGGGTGTGAATGGGTGTAAAAGGGCGTGTCAGAGATTGAATCGGGACATGCTAGTCGTCGAATGTGTGGGTGAATGTGTGACGTGTGAGTGTGTGGGCGTCTGAGAGTGAATGTAGGGGTTGGGCGTGGTGATCGTGGATCTTTCGCCCATGGCGTCGCCAGAGTCTCCATTTTTCCACTTGTATTTCTTTCCATTTCTGCAGATTTTCGTAAATAGCGTACATTTCTGTATTTGTGCTGAAGTAGCAGGTATTACTCTATCAAACCCGCGATGGCTGAGTCTTAGTCGTGATGGCTTTAAACTACTCAAGGTACGCTTCCTGCTATGCCACTCTCATTGGTTCGCCACTGAGAAAGCGCTTCATTACAGAGGCGGCAGTAAAATCCATCAAATACCATTTTAGGCGAGCAATCAAAGATGCAAAATTAAATTTTGAAGAAATGACCACTGTATTGACTCAAATTGAGAGTCTACTGAATTCGAGACCATTATGTCGTCTTACTGAAGACACCAGCAACTTAGATGTACTAACACCCGCTAATTTTTTAATCGGCGAAGTATTAACTGCGGTATCAGAACCATTATTGGAAACCTTATCAATGAATAGATAGATAGATGAAAGGTATAGATAGATGAAAAGATGGCAAAATATGCAACGTCGAATACAAACCTTTTGGAAATCCTGGTCTCGTGACTATTTAAATACATTAAACGAAAGAGCAAAATGGAAACGAGGAAACAATCCAATCAAAATAGATGACATTGTTTTAATCAAGGAAGATAATCTACCGCCCAATCAATGGTTACTAGGACGTATTATACAAGTTCATCCTGGTAGCGATGGTGTTGTCAGAGTAGCCACGGTGAAAACAAGTGTCAACAATATCAAACGTCCTATCATCAAGTTAATCCAGCTACCAGAAATGTAATTATGAAACACGAATACATCATAATTTAGGTTATTTATGCAATTGTAAAAGTAGCTGCAATTTTATCATTAGTTTTGTACATGTAACTTAAGAAATTATCCAAGCACAATTTCTTAACGCGGGGAAATATGTTTAGAATAGAAATATTTTTGAAATGTTATAATGTATTTAGTTAAGATGATCACAAATAGATGTCCCGGTTATGAACTGAAAACCGAAAATAAAACGAAACATAAAATGTAATTGTAATGTAATTGACATAATAATAAAATTTTTCAATTCAGTTGTGATTCAGAGTTGTATTCAATTGCTTAAAATGAAATTAATTGATTATTTGTAAATTTAAAAATAAAATAAAATATTTTGTGAGATTGTAAATTTCAAGGTTGTGCTTTATTGAATTAAATTAAAATAAAATTAAATATTAAAATAACCATCAAAGTGGGTGGTTTCATTTATGTAAAGTGTTCGCATTCTCGAACGAACACCAGCTTTACCAAATTATACATACAATTTCATCATACAGTTCCTTGTTTTTATTTCGTTTTAAATTATAGGTGGTTAAATGTACAGTTATTTCAATTTAATTTATACTAAACAATTACGACCTTAAGCCAATAAAATTAACTAACTTTCAACAACTGATTACTCTTAATCTTTATAATTTTCTTCTTGGTCTAGTTGGTCTATAATTATAATCACGCTGTTTAGAGATCGTTTCTGCCCACAATTTTTCCCTGTCCCTACAAAGCTGCCAAAGGTGTTCCAAACCATAAATGGTTACAAATAGCAAGTCTTTACGTATATCTATTCGCAGATTATTTCGAATCAGCGACAACAACTCAGCATCAGACATCGGTATTCTTAATTTATCCGCTAGTCGATATAATGACTGCAGAAAAACATCAAACATTTCGGTGGGCCTCTGCTTTCTGGCCCTCATCTTTTCCTTCGCTTCCTCGTCAGTTTGCCGATCCTGAAACTCGACCCGCAGAGCATAACAAAAATCATTCCATATAAGCTGTCGATTCTGGTGAAAATATCGCCAGAACCAATCAGCTGCTCTATCCGTTAACAGTAAATACAGATTGTGTGTGATTATGGAAAAATCGCCGTGAAAGCACATCTCGGTCAAACTCTCTATTCTAAAGATAAACGCTTCCACATCCAGACCATCGGGTCTGCCGGAGAAGGTTATATTCCAATTTCGTATCGTAGTTGAGTAGTGATCGAAATGTGGGCGAGCTCTAGTTGGTGCATGATGAGGATCATCAAGCATTGGTTGTACCAGTAGATTATTTCGTGGTACCAAATTTTCTCTTACGGAGTGTACTGACGGAGCCGGTTGATGCAGCGGGGAGATGTGAGATACCGCATTTAGTTTTTCTGGTGCAAATTCTTCTGGTACAGATTCTTCTGGTACAGGTTCTTCTGGGGCAGCAGAACGGTTTAGACCCATTGAAGCTTGAATAGTGTCAATTTCTTGGTCCAGCTGCGTATGTACTGTTTTATGAGCATCTCGTACCGCGGCAGCAGCTTCGCCTCCTTCAAGACTTCTCCGAACTAGATCAACTCTATCTTCGTTGGCGTGACGAGAAGGTGGACGGTCGATTGGTACTCTAGTCAAAGATAGTTGATTGCCAAAGCTGAATCGCCGTTGTTGCAGTTCTGCAGCGAGAGCTCGAGTGTAAGGTCGTGGAGGTGGTGGCACGACAGTGCGATTACTGGCGGCTATCATTCGTGGTAACCTCTGTAGATCCGCGCGCTTACATGCGGTTCGGCACAACGGGCAAGTATTATGCTGCAACAACCAGTCGCTAAGACAGATATCGTGAAAGGTGGTTACAACGAGTGAGGATTTTGGCGTCAGCGGGCACTATTTCAATCTGACATATCGCACAGCCACTGGACTTATCCGAGACATTGACTCGATTAGTCGCCGACATGGTAATACAAAAAAAGTTGTGTAATATCACCCCAAGAACTCGCGTTTCCCTACCCAGAAAGACAATAACAAAAATTGAAATGTGGCGAGACAACTATAAAACGATACTATTGCAATTGATCAATTTCAATGAATACCACAAACTATGATAATTGCCGAAGCAACAATACTTTCGAAGAGAGTCAACCACAGGCTGGCGAGCCGGACAATACAGGGTTTGAACGAACTATTTAATTGCTGTAACAAGAACAGGTCTCCTGTTCAGTACTAACCTGGGTTCCCACACTGAATCAAATTTGGTTTCTTATTATATAATTGAAACGAGAGAAAAAAAATTGTATAACAGGTCTTAGGATGAATGACAAGTTCCAAAAAAAAATTTATTCCTAGCAATAATTCTACCTAATGACTAGACCAAAAAAAACAAAAAAAAATAGGAAGGTTGAGAAAAAGCAGTTAATCTACACTATTGCAGATGGTGGAGTTTGAGAAAACAAAAAAAAAGTGAAAGGTCGAGAATAAACAATTGTACTAGTACTATTGAAGAAGGTGGAAATACGAAATCGTTCCAGACTCAATTTCGGGCGAGTCTGGAGGTTCTGGGGACACGGAAGACTAAAATAAAAACGGAGTGCAGTTTACCGCCCTGATGAGGCAAGGAGAATTATTAAAGTATTTCTATCATGCAAAATATACAAAGACTAAATCTAACATGCACTTAAATTTAATTAATAATATGGAAATTGAAAACAAGGATCAAAGACAATTGGCGGACCGATAAGGACACTTTGACCCTTACAATTCGAAAAAAAAAATTTAAAATTAAAACTCACAGTTATTAGTTCTCGGGTGGGTACTACTAACCTAAAAAAAAATTGTATATATCCTAATATAAACAAATCTACATCACTACACTAAGTACCCATCGAGAATTTTCTGTGCCTTTGATTCGCTTTGAATTTCCTTGTTTTGTGTCTTAATTCCTATTTAATTTCTTCTGCGTATCCTGAATTTGGTCCTGATATGGTTTAAGTAAAATTTCCTTATTATCCTGAATAGTTTTAATTTGGTTTGTTGTTTATTATTAATTTCTTGACTATAATTTTCTTGAATATCATTAATTTATTTGGTTGTTTATTATTAATTATATTTGGTTTTGTTGTATATTATTAATTTCTTGGTTTGTCGTCACCTAAAAAAAATTTTGGAGAAAACAAAAAATTAGTTTCTAATTCTTATCAGCAGTTTTTATTTATTTTTTTTTTTCAGGTGGTCGAAAACTGGGACCGACGCCACCATGAGGGAGTTTATTTTCCTGGGGTGGAAGGTGGTGATCGCCGTTCTTTCATTTCATTAACAGTTTTAAGTTAGATTAAAACAAAATTTTTGGGATCAAAAGAAAGTATAAGGTAATCTACGTTAAAGGATGGTAAGTGGAAAAGGAAAGGGAACAAGAAGGGACGGATAAGGAAGGGAAAAGGTAGGGTGGGAAAGGAATGAGATGGGGTGTGTGCCGATGGGATCTCACCTGGATAACAAGTGCCGATGGGATGGTCAGAGAATATATCCTCTGAATTATTATTCAATCATCGACACTCCCCACCCGTGATCAAAACCACCAACACATACGGGAAGGTGCTATGATCTGAGTTAATCCAATTAACTCATGACATGAAGGCTGGGCGAACTCTTCCCTCAGCAGTTGATATCAGACTGCTTTGGAAGATTTTCCCCAGTATCATTCGCAAGAACTGGACAACTCAGACCATAGGGTGCTAACGCTCCTGGGAGGGGACTCTAAAGTTAAGGAGTCGTTATCCCGGATGATAGTCCTGCTGCCACAGCGAACCCAGAGGGGTTCGAACCAGATGACCAGGCTGGATGTAGTAGGTGTTTACACCAGTCTACAAAAATCTATGCCTGGCATCTTGTCACCCCTGGCATACCCCGTGCCAGCAAGAAACCCATCCGTTACTGGGGTCCGTGGGTTTGTAAAGCCCATTGAGAACGATTCCGAGGAATCATTCTCACCCTTGCGTTTATAATAAAAGACAAAAGGAGAAGCGTTGCTGGAGACGTGGGGACGCAACACCCAATCGATGACAATCTGAGACACCTCAGATTATCACCGCTCCTGCGTATGTGAAGCATTACGTCGCTTCCACGTCGCCAGAGTCTTTACTATTGTTTAAGTGGACGAAGAAAATTAATTTTTGAAGAAAAATTTAAAAAAAATTTTTCAAAGTTTTTGAAAATTGGGAGGGACTCCTCCAGAGTCCTACATTGCTGTAGTAACCCTTAGAAGAGCCCCACGTTGGGCGCCAATTTGTAATGAAGCGCTGATTCATTGGCGAACCAATGAAGCGGCATAGCAGGTCGCGTAACTGGATGAGGTTTATATAGCCCTTGGACTAGCGGCAGCCTGTGGGGACGAGTAAGAATTCCTGCTACTCCAGCACAAATAACTGGTATGTACGCGTAACATGAGATAATAACGGAAGTGAAAAGAAAACAAGTGAAAGAATGAGACTCTGGCGACCCTCGTATGCGAAAGAACCACGATCAGCACGTCCAACCCCAACAATTTACAGTACACATTCACCAGCTCTCACGTCTCATACACTCGCTCACTCCCACCCCCATACACATACACGCACTCACTCTCACACCTAAAGACATACATCAGTATACGTACATTCAAACCATTATAGCTAAACTTAATCGATCGATGCGAACCACCTTTGATATCGGCTTTCTGGTTGTCAACCTTGTTGAGTGGTTTATGTTAAGCCAAAAGAAAGCAAACTAGGGTGGATAATGGGTTTAATCGACGTCTTGACTTTTCATCCATTCTGGTTACATTGACCAAAAGCTTTGGTTTTACTAGAAATACTTTGAGTTAGGTATTTTTTCTTGACAACGAATTTCGATGGCTTCAGGGGACCCAGATAGGGCTCGGGATATTGCCGCTGCCATTGTATATGGTGGAATTCTGCATGTAGTCACAATCTAGGCAAAGTCGTAGAAGTTTATACGAACCCACAGAGCTTTATAGTCGATCAATGCACTAACTACTTGGTTCATATCAAACTAACTATTGATACAACAAAATTGCAACGCGATCCAGTTTTTTGAGTTAGTTTTCGTTATTGTAATAAATGTAGTGTTATAAAACAAAATAAAAATTTTAAATTTTAAAGTTAAATTTCGCTCCCCCGTCTCTACAGCCGCACACAAGCATACACACACACACACACACACACACACACACACACACACACACACACACACACACACACACACACACATACACACACACACACACACACACACACACAGGGCTGAGCTTCAGGCTACTGTGGGGGTCACAGGTGGCGGATAGTGAACGGCCTACATACTGACATGATGTATGTAGGTGAGCTGCGAATACGCGAATAAGCAGTCCCCGACCAAGAGCGCAACATAAATCCACGAGCGTCTGTCCCACAGTGTGCGGCTCACTGGTCAGCGTCTGTCTTCATGTTAGAAGCGGCTGGTTATTTCCACCTGGCAGTAGGTATAAAATGCTAAGAGAAGAAAAACTCCGAAAATAAAACAACATGGAAGGTCATTTAGGATCAAGACTTACGGTGCAGGGATTAGGTATCCCAGTGCCGGCGACTGCAGTGAGTGAGCAAGCAGGCTCCCAGTCGTCGATATCCAGCGACTGCAATGATACAGTGGTGGCAAACTTGGCCGCTGTATCAGCTAGTACTACAAGTGACAAGAACAAGCCAGAGCAGGTGTTTGCCAGGAGCAGTAAGATGGCTAGGTCACCATTAAAACGAAGCAATAGTTTGAGCGACAGTCCATGCACTTCCGCTGGATTGCAAGCCAATAACAATAAAATGGTGCCAAAAGTGCCTCCTGTACCATCTGCTGCGAGAAATGCACCGCAAAATGCTACCGAGCGCCCGGATCTAGGTAACGCGAAAACAATAAACGTCAGTGGATCACCCTCAAACGTCACTATGAAGGCAGTTACACCAAAACAACCAGCGACAAACCAGGTGATACCAGTAGGAGGTACACAGGGTGTCTGCAGCAATGGCATAGAAACCTTATTGGTAGTCAGCTGTAAAATTGAGCAGCTGCAAAAAATGATGTCGAGCACACGGTCCATAAATCTAACGTTTAGGAACCTTGTGAACGAAATCGAACAGTTGCACAAATCGGCTGTGAATGACCTCACTGTTGTCCGAAGCGTCAGGCCACCAGTGAACAAAGTGTGTCAAACTTCACCGACCTTAAAACCAAGCGTCGATGAAAAATCAAAAAGACGACGAAGTGGAAATGGTGAGGACATGAAAGGACAGCTGCCCTCACCGAAAAAAACTAAAACCGGAAGAAGGATCTTGAAAGAACAAAGATCAAGATCCGAGCAGAGCGTGATCAGGTCAAATGAACAGCAGGTCGAGCCCTCGAATCAAAACGCGCTCCCTGTGGAAGCATCCGAAACGGAGTGGCAACACGTGAGAAAACGGAAAAAGAGGAGAAAAAAACGCGTCCTGTTGAGCCTACGCGAAACGAATCACGCAAACCTACGAAAAGAGCCCCACGGTCGGATGCTTTAATAATATCTAGGTCCGGTGAAAAAAGTTATGCGCAAATGCTCAAAGAAATGAAAGAGAACCCGGAACTAAAAGAGCTCGGGGATTGTGTCACCAAGATTAGGAAGACAGCTAAAGGCGAGCTGCTTCTTGAACTTAAAAAAGGCGAACACAATCAAAAGCTTAAAGAGCACGCAGAGCTAGCACTCAGAGACTCGGCGAGTGTTAGGTCGGCGTGCCAAGAAACTCTTATAGAGGGTCGCGACTTAGACGAGATCACAACGAGAGAAGATATTTGCGTTGCAATTCGGACACAATTTCCTACAATTGGGTCTATTCAAACAAATGCAATCAAATCTTTGAGGACATTACGAGACGGGACTCAGACGGCACTAATTAGTCTCCCTGAACGATCAGCGCATGCGCTCGTTGCGTCTGGACACATCCGAATTGGATGGGTAAGATGCAGACGGCGCGAGCGAATCACTCCAACACGCTGTTTCAGATGCCTTGATTACGGTCATGTAGCAAGGCAATGTAAAAGTGATGTGGATCGAACGGGGATATGTTTTAGATGTGGAGGAACAGGACATAAATCAAAAGGATGCAAAGAGCCCCAAAATGTGCTCTTTGCCTGCCGGGAACCACAGGGACTAATGGGCATTCTACAGGAGGCAGTAGATGTCCAGCCTACAAAAGAGCGCTAAAGCCGACTTCTGCCCGTCATGGTTAAGTGTATCCAGATAAATCTTAACCACTGCGAGGCGGCACAGGACCTACTGACACAAACCGTTAGAGACCAGAAAGTGGACGTGGCATTGATTTGCGAACAGCATAAGGCCCCTGTTGGCGATGCGAACTGGGTTGAAGACAGGACGAGCAAAGCTGCTATCTGGACCTGCAATGCTCTTCCTTTTGAACGCAGATCTAGTCGTCAGCATGAGAGTTTTGTCTATGCCAAAATCAAAGGTGTCCACTTCTACAGCTGCTACATTCCTAATAGCACCCCACTGGACGAATTCGAAGAAACACTTGACCGACTAGTAACAGACGTCAGAGGTAAGTCACCCATCGTAATTGCGGGTGATTTTAACGCTTGGGCCGTTGAATGGGGAAGTAAACGTACTAGCCCTAGAGGTAGGGCATTACTTGAGGCATTTGCCAGACTTGATCTGGTACTGCTCAACCATGGTACCACAGAGACATATAATAAAGGAGAAGCAAGTTCAATTATCGATATCACTTTTGCAAGTGGGACACTCTCGAGAGGAGCACAATGGAGGGTGTCTGATTTGTATACGCATAGTGATCATCGTGCTATTATATTTGAAACCCAACCCCGACAGCGGTTTGAAAGGCGCCAAGTCAAGCGGAAGGCGCAGCAAAATGGGTGGAAAATCAAAGAGTTGGACACGGAGATGTTGGACTACATGGTTGAATGCATGCCAATACCGGAGAGTGGTGCCAAGATAGGAGCAGAACTTATTGCGAGATATCTTAAAAGCACCTGTGATGAATCTATGCCGCGTAAAAGCAACGGTAATGGACGGTCCCCAGTCTTCTGGTGGACCGAAAACATTGCCCGTCTGAGAAAAGAGTGCCTCAAACTCCGGAGGAAATGTACACGAAGGAGAAATCATGAGCACTATGAGCAGTTCCAAAATGATTTTCGCGAAAAGCGGAAAGAATTGCGGAAAGCAATTGCTAATAGTAAGAGCAGATCATTCCAGTGTCTTATAGATGAAGTTCAGAATAACCCCTGGGGAAGTGCGTACAAAATTGTGCTTACTAAACTCAGGGGTGTTCAATCAGCTGCACCAGTGTGCCCAGATATAATGGCTGAAATTGTGTCCGGCCTTTTTCCACACCACGTTGACTTCTCCCTACCTCGTGATTGACGAAATTGACGAAAATACAATTTCGGCTGTCACCACCGAAGAGGTCCTAAACGCGTTGCTCAGATTATCCGTTAATAGCACGCCCGGTCTAGACGGCATCCCAAATATCGTCTTAAAAACAGCGATAAAGAAGAAGCCGAATGTATTCGAAAATATCTACACTGCGTGCCTAAAAGAAGGGATATTTCCTGAGGAATGGAAGCGCCAACGCCTTGTGCTTATACCGAAAGGTGACAAGCCACCAGAAGAACCCTCATCCTTCCGCCCACTGTGCATGCTGGACACAACTGGAAAGATCTTTGAGAGAATTATTGGTACTCGACTTGAGCAACATACTGAAGGCGAGTGGGGCCTTTCTGACCGGCAGTTTGGTTTCAGAAAGAAGCGCTCTACCGTTGATGCAATATCTGCAGTATGTGAGATAGCGCATAAAGCTTTGAGTGGTAAAAGATGGCTAGAAGGTGATAAACAGGATTGTGCTGTTGTCACTCTGGATGTTAAAAACGCCTTTAACTCTGCCAACTGGAAACAAAATAATGAGAGCCCTAGACGAACTGCATGTACCTGACTACCTGCTACGTATAATAGCCAGCTACTTCACGGGAAGAACTCTGGTCTATGATACCGAAACAGGTCCTAAGAAGTACAATATAACAGGAGGAGTGCCCCAAGGATCGGTCCTTGGACCCCTGCTGTGGAACATCATGTACGATGGTGTTCTCAGAGTACGTGTGCCGGCACAAACAACGATTATCGGCTATGCAGACGACATTGCCATAGTTGTCGTAGCCAAAAACCTTACGGACATTACGAGCAACTGTAACCAGACTACAACCAGCGTTAGAGCATGGCTGAACAGCAAAGGACTAGAGTTGGCCGATCACAAAACGGAAGCCGTACTAATGAGTAGCAGAAAAGTGGTGGAAAGTATCGATATCCAGGGTGGTGGACAGATCATAAAATCTGGCCAGCACCTGAAGTATCTTGGAGTCGTTCTAGACCACAGACTCAACTTTAGAGACCACTTGATGTACGCTGATGACAAAGCCAAACGAGTGGGGGCTGCTCTTGCAAGGCTAATGCCAAACATTGGCGGCCCTAGACAACCGATCAGACAGCTTCTCGGTAGCGTTACCACATCAATATTGATGTATGCGGCACCCATATGGGCCTCAGCGGTGGAAACGCCATCTTATGTTAGACCTATCAAAACGGCCTACAGACTGACATCGTTGCGCATTTGCTGTGCTTTTCGCACGGTGTCTGACGAGGCTGTAAATGTTATTGCGAGTAGGATGCCGATTGATATTGCAGCAAAAGAGGTATCGGCTCTGCGTATAGCAACACGAAATGATAGGGACCGACGAACACGTGAAGACTTCAACATGGATAGTCATATAGAATGGCAAGCGAAATGGGAAGCTTCCACCAACGGACGATGGACCTATGTGATGATCCCTGACATAAAAACATGGACATCAAGAAAACACGGTGATGTCAACCATCATTTGACGCAAATGATCTCAGGCCATGGATGCTTCCGTGAGTACTTATACAAGTATAAGCACGTAACGGATCCATACTGTCTCTACTGTGAGGGTAAGGCCGAGAACGCTGAGCACGTGCTAATCGAATGCGGAAGGTTTGCACATTCGAGAAGACTTATTGAGCAGCATATGGGAGAGTCAATCACTCCGCATAGCCTCATGCAATTTATGCTGAGCTCAAATGACAACTGGGACATAGCGAATGAGATCATCACAAGTATGATGAAACGAATGAGACAAGACGAACGAAGAGCAGCCATGCTCCACACTACACAGCGAAACCACGACAACACATAATAATCGAGAGAGTCCTACACTCAACCCCTGCCCTGCGAAGGAATGCCTTAATTGGTGGTACCGCAGGGATACAACAGGACTACAAGAGCAAGGGAGATGTTTTTACCCGGCAAGAACCCACGGTCGCCTGGAAAGTCGGGTTCCAGGTGGATTTTTGAAACGTTTCATCTTCCTACGAAAAACAAAAAAAAAAAAAAAAAAACACACACACACACACACACACACAAGATGGTAAGGTCACCAACTAAAATGAGGGTAAGCTTGAGCGACAGTCCATGCACTTCCGCTGGATTGCAAGCCAATAACAATAAAATGGTGCCAAATATGCCTCCTGCACCATCTGCAACGAGAAGCGCACCCCAAAACGTTACCGAGCACCCGGATCTAGGTACAACGGAAAAAAAGAACGTCAGTGGATCACCATTAAATATCATGACGAAGGCAGTTATACCAAAACAATCAGCGACCAACCAGGTGATACCAGTAGGAGGTACACAAAGTGTCTGCAGCAATGGCATAGACACCTTATTGTTGGTTAGCTGTAAACTTAAACAGCTGCAAAAAGTTATGTCGAACACACCTTAAGTTTAGGAACCTGGTTAATGAAATTGAAGATTTGCACAGATCTGCTGTGAATGACCTCACTGTTGTCCAAAGCGTCAGGCCACAGGTGAACAAAGTGTGCCAAACTTCACCGACCTTGAAACCAAGCGTCGATGAAAAATCAAAAAGACGACGAAGTGGAAATGGTGAGGACATGACAGCACAACTGCCCTCGCCGAAAAAAAGTAAAACGGCTAGAAAGGTCTTAAAAGAACCAAGATCAAGATCCGAGCAGAGCGTGATCAAGCCAACAGAACAGCAGGCCGAGCCCCCGAACCAAAACGTGCTCCCTGTGGAAACATCCGAAACCGAGTGGCAACACGTGAGAAGACGTAAAAGGAGGAGAAAAAAAACGCGTCCTGTTGAGCTTACGCGAAACGAACCACGCAAACCTACGAAAAGAGCACCACGGTCGGATGCTTTAATAATATCTAGGCCCGGTGAAAAAAGTTATGCGCAAATGCTCAAAGAAATGAAAGAGAACCCGGAACTAAAAGAGCTCGGGGATTGTGTCACCAAGATTAGGAAGACAGCTAAAGGCGAGCTGCTTCTTGAACTTAAAAAAGGCGAACACAATCAAAAGCTTAAAGAGCACGCAGAGCTAGCACTCAGAGACTCGGCGAGTGTTAGGTCGGTGTGCCAAGAAACTCTTATAGAGTGTCGCGACTTAGACGAGAGAAGATATTTGCATTGCAATCCAGGCACAATTTCCTACAATTGGGTCTGTCCAAACAAATGCAATCAAATCGTTAAGGACATTACGAGACGGGACTCAGACGGCACTAATCAGCCTCCCTGAACGATCAGCGCATGCGCTCGTTGCGTCTGGACACATCCGAATAGGATGGGTAAGATGCAGACTGCGCGAGCGAATCACTCTAACACGCTGTTTCAGATGCCTTGATTACGGTCATGTAGCAAGGCAATGTAAAAGTGATATGGATCGAACGGGGATATGTTTTAGATGCGGAGGAACAGGACATAAATCAAAAGGATGCAAAGAGCCCCCAAAATGTGCTCTTTGCCTGCCGGAAACCACAGGGACTAATGGGCATTCTACAGGAGGCAGTAGATGTCCAGCCTACAAAAGAGCGCTAAAGCCGACTTCTGCCCGTCATGGTTAAGTGTATCCAGATAAATCTTAACCACTGCGAGGCGGCACAGGACCTACTGACACAAACCGTTAGAGATCAGAAAGTGGACGTGGCATTGATTTGCGAACAATATCGAACCCCTGTTAGCGATGCGAACTGGG
Organism: Diogma glabrata; assembly: GCA_963693315.1. Classification (NCBI taxonomy): domain Eukaryota; kingdom Metazoa; phylum Arthropoda; class Insecta; order Diptera; family Cylindrotomidae; genus Diogma; species Diogma glabrata. The sequence goes on from CAVNZG010000579.1 coordinate 298,989, forward strand.
TTGAACACAGGACGAGCAAAACTGCTATCTGGACCTGCAATGCTCTCCCTTTTGAACGCAGATCTAGTCGTCAGCATGAGAGTTTTGTCTATGCCAAAATCAAAGGTGTCCACTTCTACAGCTGCTACATTCCTCCTAGCACCCCACTGGACGAATTCGAAGAGACACTTGACCGACTAGTAACAGACGTCAGAGGTAAATCACCCATCGTAATTGCGGGTGATTTTAACGCTTGGGCCGTTGAATGGGGAAGTAAACGTACTAACTCTAGAGGTAGGGCGTTACTTGAGGCATTTGCCAGACTTGATCTGGTACTGCTCAACCATGGTACCACAGAGACATATAATAAAGGAGAAGCAAGTTCAATTATCGATATCACTTTTGCAAGTGGGACACTCTCGAGAGGAGCACAAGGGAGGGTGTCTGATTTGTATACGCATAGTGATCATCGTGCTATTATATTTGAAACCCAACCCCCACAGCGGTTTGAAAGGCGCCAAGTCAAGCGGAAGGCGCAGCAAAATGGGTGGAAAATCAAAGAGTTGGACACGGAGATGTTGGACCACATGGTTGAATGCATGCCAATACCGGAGAGTGGTGCCAAGATAGGAGCAGAATTTATTGCAAGATATCTTAAAAGCACCTGTGATGCATCTATGCCGCATAAAAGCAACGGTAATGGACGGTCCCCAGTCTTCTGGTGGACCGAAAACATTGCCCGTCTGAGAAAAGAGTGCCTCAAACTCCGGAGGAAATGTACACGAAGGAGAAATCATGAGCACTATGAGCAGTTCCAAAATGATTTTCGCGAAAAGCGGAAAGAATAGCGGAAAGCAATTGCTAATAGTAAGAGCAGATCATTCCAGTGTCTTATAGATGAAGTTCAGAATAATCCATGGGGAAGTGCGTACAAAATTGTGCTTACTAAACTCAAGGGTGTTCAATCAGCTGCACCAGTGTGCCCAGATATAATGGCTGAAATTGTGTCCGGCCTCTTTCCACACCACGTTGACTTCTCCCTACCTCGTGAGCTGCAAATTGACGAAAATTCAATTTCGGCTGTCACCACCGAAGAGGTCCTAAACGCGTTGCTCTGATTATCCGTTAATAGCTCGCCCGGTCTAGACGGCATCCCAAATATCGTCTTAAAAACAGCAATAAAGAAGAAGCCGAATGTATTCGAAAACATCTACACTGCGTGCCTAAAAGAAGGGATATTTCCTGAGGAATGGAAGCGCCAACGCCTTGTGCTTATACCGAAAGTTGACAAGCCACCAGAAGAACCCTCGTCCTACCGCCCACTGTGCATGCTGGACACAACTGGAAAGATCTTTGAGAGAATTATTGGTACTCGACTTGAGCAACATACTGAAGGCGAGTGGGGCCTTTCTGACCGGCAGTTTGGTTTCAGAAAGAAGCGCTCTACCGTTGATGCAATATCTGCAGTATGTGAGATAGCGCATAAAGCTTTGAGTGGTAAAAGATGGCTAGAAGGTGATAAACAGTATTGTGCTGTGGTCACTCTGGATGTTAAAAACGCCTTTAACTCTGCCAACTGGAACCAAATCATGAGAGCCCTAGACGAACTGCATGTACCTGACTACCTGCTACGTATAATAGCCAGCTACTTCACGGGAAGAACTCTGGTCTATGATACCGAAACAGGTCCTAAGAAGTACAATATAACAGGAGGAGTACCCCAAGGATCGGTCCTTGGACCCCTGCTGTGAAACATCATGTACGATGGTGTTCTCAGAGTACGTGTGCCGGCACAAACAACGATTATCGGCTATGCAGACGACATTGCCATAGTTGTCATAGCCAAGAACCTTACGGACATTACGAGCAACTGTAACCAGACCATAACCAGCGTTAGAGCATGGCTGAACAGCAAAGGACTAGAGTTGGCCGATCACAAAACGGAAGCCGTACTAATGAGTAGCAGAAAAGTGGTGGAAAGTATCGATATCCAGGTTGGTGGACAGATCATAAAATCTGGCCAGCACCTGAAGTATCTTGGAGTCGTTCTAGACCACAGACTCAACTTTAGAGACCACTTGATGTACGCTGGTGACAAAGCCAAACGAGTGGGGGCTGCTCTTGCAAGGCTAATGCCAAACATTGGCGGCCCTAGACAACCGATCAGACAGCTTCTCGGTAGCGTTACCACATCAATATTGATGTATGCGGCACCCATATTGGCCTCAGCGGTGGAAACGCCATCTTATGTTAGACCTATCAAAACGGCCTACAGACTGACATCGTTGCGCATTTGCTGTGCTTTTCGCACGGTGTCTGACGAGGCTGGAAATGTTATTGCGAGTAGGATGCCGATTGAAATTGCAGCAAAAGAGATATCGGCTCTGCGTATAGCAACACGAAATGATAGGGACCGACGAACACGTGAAGACTTCAACATGGACAGTCATATAGAATGGCAAGCGAAATGGGAAGCTTCCACCAATGGACGATGGACCTTTGTGATGATCCCTGACATAAAAACATGGACATCAAGAAAACATGGTGATGTCAACCATCATTTGACGCAAATGATCTCAGGCCATGGATGTTTCCGTGAGTACTTATACAAGTATAAGCACGTAACGGATCCATACTGTCTCTACTGTGAGGGTAAGGCCGAGAACGCTGAGCACGTGCTAATCGAAGGCAGAAGGTTTGCACATTCGAGAAGACTTATTGAGCAGCATATGGGAGAGTCAATCACTCCGCATAGCCTCATGCAATTTATGCTGAGCTCAAAAGACAAATGGGACATAGCGAATGAGATCATCACAAGTATGATGAAACGACTGAGACAAGACGAACGAAGAAATGCCATGCTCAGCAGTCAGCACTACACAGCGAAACCACGACAACACATAATAATCGAGAGAGTACTACACTCAACCTCTGCCCAGCGAAGGAATGCCTTAATTGGTGGTACCGCAGGGATACAACAGGACTACAAGAGCAAGGGAGATGTTTTTACCCGGTAAGAACCCGCGGTCGCCTGGAAAGTCGGGTTCCAGGTTGGATTTTTGAAACGTTTCATCTTCCTACGAAAACAAAAACACACACACACACACAATGTTTTAGATGCGGAGGAACAGGACATAAATCAAAAGGATGCAAAGAGCCCCAAAATGTGCTCTTTGCCTGCCGGGAACCACAGGGACTAATGGGCATTCTACAGGAGGCAGTAGATGTCCAGCCTACAAAAGAGCGCTAAAGCCGACTTCTGTCCGTCATGGTTAAGTGTATCCAGATGAATCTTAACCACTGCGAGGCGGCACAGGACCTACTGACACAAACCGTTAGAGATCAGCAAGTGGACGTGGCATTGATTTGCGAACAATATCGAGCCCCTGTTGGCGATTCGAACTGGGTTGAAGACAGGACGAGCAAAGCTGCTATCTGGACCTGCAATGCTCTCCCATTTGAACGCAGATCTAGTCGTCAGAATGAGAGTTTTGTCTATGCCAAAATCAAAGGTGTCCACTTCTACAGCTGCTACATTCCTCCTAGCACCCCACTGGACGAATTCGAAGAGACACTTGACCGACTAGTAACAGACGTCAGAGGTAAATCACCCATCGTAATTGCGGGTGATTTTAACGCTTGGGCCGTTGAATGGGGAAGTAAACGTACTAGCCCTAGAGGTAGGGCATTACTTGAGGCATTTGCCAGAATTGATCTGGTACTGCTCAACTATGGTACCACAGAGACATATAATAAAGGAGAAGCAAGTTCAATTATCGATATCACTTTTGCAAGTGGGACACTCTCGAGAGGAGCACAATGGAGGGTGTCTGATTTGTATACGCATAGTGATCATCGTGCTATTATATTTGAAACCCAACCCCCACAGCGGTTTGAAAGGCGCCAAGTAAAGCGGAAGGCGCAGCAAAATGGGTGGAAAATCAAAGAGTTGGACACGGAGATGTTGGACTACATGGTTGAATGCATGCCAATACCGGAGAGTGGTGCCAAGATAGGAGCAGAATTTATTGCGAGATATCTTAAAAGCACCTGTGATGCATCTATGCCGCATAAAAGCAACGGTAATGGACGGTCCCCAGTCTTCTGGTGGACCGAAAACATTGCTCGTCTGAGAAAAGAGTGCCTCAAACTCCGGAGGAAATGTACACGAAGGAGAAATCATGAGCACTATGAGCAGTTCCAAAATGATTTTCGCGAAAAGCGGAAAGAATAGCGGAAAGCAATTGCTAATAGTAAGAGCAGATCATTCCAGTGTCTTATAGATAAAGTTCAGAATAACCCCTGGGGAAGTGCGTACAAAATTGTGCTTACTAAACTCAAGGGTGTTCAATCAGCTGCACCAGTGTGCCCAGATATAATGGCTGAAATTGTGTCTGGCCTCTTTCCACACCACGTTGACTTCTCCCTACCTCGTGAGCTGCAAATTGACGAAAATTCAGTTTCGGCTGTCACCACCGAAGAGGTCCTAAACGCGTTGCTCAGATTATCCGTTAATAGCTCGCCCGGTCTACACGGCATCCCAAATATCGTCTTAAAAACAGCGATAAAGAAGAAGCCGAATGTATTCGAAAATATCTACACTGCGTGCCTAAAAGAAGGGATATTTCCTGAGGAATGGAAGCGCCAACGCCTTGTGCTTATACCGAAAGGTGACAAGCCACCAGAAGAACCCTCGTCCTTCCGCCCACTGTGCATACTGGACACAACTGGAAAGATCTTTGAGAGAATTATTGGTACTCGACTTGAGCAACATACTGAAGGCGAGTGGGGCCTTTCTGACCGGCAGTTTGGTTTCAGAAAGAAGCGCTCTACCGTTGATGCAATATCTGCAGTATGTGAGATAGCGCATAAAGCTTTGAGTGGTAAAAGATGACTAGAAGGTGATAAACAGTATTGTGCTGTGGTCACTCTGGATGTTAAAAACGCCTTTAACTCTGCCAACTGGAACCAAATCATGAGAGCCCTAGACGAACTGCATGTACCTGACTACCTGCTACGTATAATAGCCAGCTACTTCACGGGAAGAACTCTGGTCTATGATACCGAAACAGGTCCTAAGAAGTACAATATAACAGGAGGAGTACCCCAAGGATCGGTCCTTGGACCCCTGCTGTGAAACATCATGTACGATGGTGTTCTCAGAGTACGTGTGCCGGCACAAACAACGATTATCGGCTATGCAGACGACATTGCCATAGTTGTCATAGCCAAGAACCTTACGGACATTACGAGCAACTGTAACCAGACCATAACCAGCGTTAGAGCATGGCTGAACAGCAAAGGACTAGAGTTGGCCGATCACAAAACGGAAGCCGTACTAATGAGTAGCAGAAAAGTGGTGGAAAGTATCGATATCCAGGTTGGTGGACAGATCATAAAATCTGGCCAGCACCTGAAGTATCTTGGAGTCGTTCTAGACCACAGACTCAACTTTAGAGACCACTTGATGTACGCTGGTGACAAAGCCAAACGAGTGGGGGCTGCTCTTGCAAGGCTAATGCCAAACATTGGCGGCCCTAGACAACCGATCAGACAGCTTCTCGGTAGCGTTACCACATCAATATTGATGTATGCGGCACCCATATTGGCCTCAGCGGTGGAAACGCCATCTTATGTTAGACCTATCAAAACGGCCTACAGACTGACATCGTTGCGCATTTGCTGTGCTTTTCGCACGGTGTCTGACGAGGCTGGAAATGTTATTGCGAGTAGGATGCCGATTGAAATTGCAGCAAAAGAGATATCGGCTCTGCGTATAGCAACACGAAATGATAGGGACCGACGAACACGTGAAGACTTCAACATGGACAGTCATATAGAATGGCAAGCGAAATGGGAAGCTTCCACCAATGGACGATGGACCTTTGTGATGATCCCTGACATAAAAACATGGACATCAAGAAAACACGGTGATGTCAACCATCATTTGACGCAAATGATCTCAGGCCATGGATGTTTCCGTGAGTACTTATACAAGTATAAGCACGTAACGGATCCATACTGTCGCTACTGTGAGGGTAAGGCCGAGAACGCTGAGCACGTGCTAATCGAATGCGGAAGGTTTGCACATTCGAGAAGACTTATTGAGCAGCATATGGGAGAGTCAATCACTCCGCATAGCCTCATGCAATTTATGCTGAGCTCAAAAGACAACTGGGACATAGCGAATGAGATCATCACAAGTATGATGAAACGACTGAGACAAGACAAACGAAGAAAAGCTATGCTCAACACTACACAGCGAAACCACGACAACACATAATAATCGAAAGAGTACTACACTCAACCCCTGCCCTGCGAAGGAATGCCTTAATTGGTGGTACCGCAGGGATACAACAGGACTACAAGAGCAAGGGAGATGTTTTTACCCGGTAAGAACCCGCGGTCGCCTGGAAAGTCGGGTTCCAGGTTGGATTTTTGAAACGTTTCATCTTCCTACGAAAACAAAAACACACACACACACACAATGTTTTAGATGCGGAGGAACAGGACATAAATCAAAAGGATGCAAAGAGCCCCCAAAATGTGCTCTTTGCCTGCCGGGAACCACAGGGACTAATGGGCATTCTACAGGAGGCAGTAGATGTCCAGCCTACAAAAGAGCGCTAAAGCCGACTTCTGCCCGTCATGGTTAAGTGTATCCAGATAAATCTTAACCACTGCGAGGCGACACAGGACCTACTGACACAAACCGTTAGAGATCAGCAAGTGGACGTGGCATTGATTTGCGAACAATATCGAACCCCTGTTGGCGATTCGAACTGGGTTGAAGACAGGACGAGCAAAGCTGCTATCTGGACCTGCAATGCTCTCCCTTTTGAACGCAGATCTAGTCGTCAGCATGAGAGTTTTGTCTATGCCAAAATCAAAGGTGTCCACTTCTACAGCTGCTACATTCCTCCTAGCACCCCACTGGACGAATTCGAAGAGACACTTGACCGACTAGTAACAGACGTCAGAGGTAAATCACCCATCGTAATCGCGGGTGATTTTAACGCTTGGGCCGTTGAATGGGGAAGTAAACGTACTAACCCTAGAGGTAGGGCATTACTTGAGGCATTTGCCAGACTTGATCTGGTACTGCTCAACCATGGTACCACAGAGACATATAATAAAGGAGAAGCAAGTTCAATTATCGATATCACTTTTGCAAGTGGGACACTCTCGAGAGGAGCACAATGGAGGGTGTCTGATTTGTATACGCATAGTGATCATCGTGCTATTATATTTGAAACCCAACCCCCACAGCGGTTTGAAAGGCGCCAAGTCAAGCGGAAGGCGCAGCAAAATGGGTGGAAAATCAAAGAGTTGGACACGGAGATGTTGGACTACATGGTTGAATGCATGCCAATACCGGAAAGTGGTGCCAAGATAGGAGCAGAATTTATTGCGAGATATCTTAAAAGCACCTGTGATGCATCTATGCCGCGTAAAAGCAACGGTAATGGACGGTCCCCAGTCTTCTGGTGGACCGAAAACATTGCCCGTCTGAGAAAAGAGTGCCTCAAACTCCGGAGGAAATGTACACGAAGGAGAAATCATGAGCACTATGAGCAGTTCCAAAATGATTTTCGCGAAAAGCGGAAAGAATTGCGGAAAGCAATTGCTAATAGTAAGAGCAGATCATTCCAGTGTCTTATAGATGAAGTTCAGAATAACCCATGGGGAAGTGCGTACAAAATTGTGCTTACTAAACTCAAGGGTGTTCAATCAGCTGCACCAGTGTGCCCAGATATAATGGCTGAAATTGTGTCCGGCCTTTTTCCACACCACGTTGACTTCTCCCTACCTCGTGAGCTGCAAATTGACGAAAATTCAATTTCGGCTGTCACCACCGAAGAGGTCCTAAACGCGTTGCTCAGATTATCCGTTAATAGCACGCCCGGTCTAGACGGCATCCCAAATATCGTCTTAAAAACAGCGATAAAGAAGAAGCCGAATGTATTCGAAAATATCTACACTGCGTGCCTAAAAGAAGGGATATTTCCTGAGGAATGGAAGCACCAACGCCTTGTGCTTATACCGAAAGGTGACAAGCCACCAGAAGAACCCTCGTCCTACCGCCCACTGTGCATACTGGACACAACTGGAAAGATCTTTGAGAGAATTATTGGTACTCGACTTGAGCAACATACTGAAGGCGAGTGGGGCCTTTCTGACCGGCAGTTTGGTTTCAGAAAGAAGCGCTCTACCGTTGATGCAATATCTGCAGTATGTGAGATAGCGCATAAAGCTTTGAGTGGTAAAAGATGGCTAGAAGGTGATAAACAGTATTGTGCTGTGGTCACTCTGGATGTTAAAAACGCCTTTAACTCTGCCAACTGGAACCAAATCATGAGAGCCCTAGACGAACTGCATTTACCTGACTACCTGCTACGTATAATAGCCAGCTACTTCACGGGAAGAACTCTGGTCTATTATACCGAAACAGGTCCTAAGAAGTACAATATAACAGGAGGAGTACCCCAAGGATCGGTCCTTGGACCCCTGCTGTGGAACATCATGTACGATGGTGTTCTCAGAGTACGTGTGCCGGCACAAACAACGATTATCGGCTATGCAGACGACATTGCCATTGTTGTCATAGCCAAGAACCTTACGGACATTACGAGCAACTGTAACCAGACCATAACCAGCGTTAGAGCATGGCTGAACAGCAAAGGACTAGAGTTGGCCGATCACAAAACGGAAGCCGTACTAATGAGTAGCAGAAAAGTGGTGGAAAGTATCGATATCCAGGTTGGTGGACAGATCATAAAATCTGGCCAGCACCTGAAGTATCTTGGAGTCGTTCTAGACCACAGACTCAACTTTAGAGACCACTTGATGTACGCTGGTGACAAAGCCAAACGAGTGGGGGCTGCTCTTGCAAGGCTAATGCCAAACATTGGCGTCCCTAGACAACCGATCAGACAGCTTCTCGGTAGCGTTACCACATCAATATTGATGTATGCGGCACCCATATTGGCCTCAGCGGTGGAAACGCCATCTTATGTTAGACCTATCAAAACGGCCTACAGACTGACATCGTTGCGCATTTGCTGTGCTTTTCGCACGGTGTCTGACGAGGCTGTAAATCTTATTGCGAGTAGGATGCCGATTGATATTGCAGCAAAAGAGGTATCGGCTCTGCGTATAGCAACACGAAATGATAGGGACCGACGAACACGTGAAGACTTCAACATGGACAGTCATGTAGAATGGCAAGCGAAATGGGAAGCTTCCACCAACGGACGATGGACCTATGTGATGATCCCTGACATAAAAACATGGACATCAAGAAAACACGGTGATGTCAACCATCATTTGACGTAAATGATCTCAGGCCATGGATGTTTCTGTGAGTACTTATACAAGTATAATGCCTTAATTGGTGGTACCTCAGGGGTACAACAGGACTACAAGAGGGAGATGTTTTTACCCGGTAAGAACCCGCGGTCGCCTGGAAAGTCGGGTTCCAGAAACGTTTCATCTTCCTACGAAAAACAGAAAAAAAAAACACACACACACACAAACACACACACACACACACACACACACACACACACACACACACACACACACAAACACAAACACACACACACACACACACACACACACACACACACACACACACACACACACACACACACACACACACACGCGTAAGCACGCAACGGATCCATACTGTCTCTACTGTGAGGGTAAGGCCGAGAACGCTGAGCACGTGCTAATCGAATGCGGAAGGTTTGCACATTCGAGAATACTTATTGAGCAGCATATGGGAGAGTCAATCACTCCGCATAGCCTCATGCAATATATGCTGAGCTCAAAATATAACTGGGACATAGCGAATGAGATCATCACAAGTATGATGAAACGACTGAGACAAGACGAACGAAGAGAAGCCATGCTCAATACTACACAGCGAAACCACGACAACACATAATAATCGAGAGAGTACTGCACTCAACCCCTGCCCTGCGAAAGAATGCCTTAATTGGTGGTACCGCAGGGATACAACAGGACAACAAGAGCAAGGGAGATGGTTTTACCCGGTAAAAATCCGCGTGTAATGTTGGGAAAGTCGGGTTCCTGACCTTTTTGAAACTTTCCATCTTCCTACGTAAAACAAAAAAAACTAGTAGGGTAGGGTGTGACCATAGCGGCCACGCCAAGAACTTCCCGTTAAGTTAAATAGGTAACATAAAGATATTTTCTTAAAACTTTAATAAATTGAAATTCTCTTTCTAAGACTTGCAATTAATCGTCATTTTTTCACCTTTTGGTTACACTGGAAAGAAGATTTTTATTGCACCATATATTTAAAAAAAAAAACTAGCGGTGGAGTCTACTTAAAGTCTACTTTGTCAACGTTGCTAAAGTTTTTTCCATTTTTCTCAAACAATATCACCATTTTTAGGGTTCCGTACTTTAAAAAAGTAAAAACGGTACCCTATTGGTGAGACTTCGGTGTCCGTTCGAATTTCTACATAATCGATTTTCTCAAAAACTATAAGTGCTATCAACTTGAAATTTTTTACAGTTATACAATGTATTTGTCCACGCCTACTGACAACAAGAAAATTATGAATATTATTTTTTATCAATATTTTATGGACATTGATAAGGAGATAGTAAAACAAAAGTTTGTTTTAAGGAATCGAGTTTGGTTTAAAAAAATCAAAAAAAATCCAAATATTTCAAAAAAACATTTCAATGAATTATCGACTGCTTAGTTTTTAAGTTATTTCCATTTTTCTTTTTTTGTCCCCCACCTTAACTTCGAACATTACAAAAGCAAAAAATTGAAAAAATTCAAGGTTGTAGGAATTAAGCGTACAAAAATCCGTTTTTTGTTTTGGTTGTTATAATTTCAAATGTTCATTGGAGGGGTTGAAAGTAAAAATTACGAAAACAAGAAATATTTTTGGTCATGTCAAGTGGGTATCATATGAAAGGTTATTTTTTTTAGTCTAAAACAGTTTTTTTTCTAATTTCCGAAAGCACAGTAATGGACTTATTTTAGAAAAAGTGAAATTTTAGTTTTGTCCCCCCCACTTATCTTCGAACATTACAAAAGAAAAAATTTAAAAAAATTCACGGTTGTTGGTTCACTTGGCAAAAAAAATGAAACATTTTTTTGGTCGTTATAATTTCAATTGTTCTTTGGAGGGGGTTACGAGTAGAAATTTTGAAAAAAATATATTTTTGACTTGGACAAGTGTCATATGGAAGGTGATTTTTTTGTAGTTCAAAATAATTTTTTTGTATTTTTCGAAAACACGGCTTCTGACTTATTTATAAAAATGTGAAAATTGGTTTCTCTCCCACTCTTTATCTTCGAACATTACAGACGCGAAAAATTGAAAAAATTCACGGTTACAGGCAATGTTGTAAAAATTGAACGAAAACTATAGCGGTTAGCTCATTATTTTAGATGTTTCTTAGAGGGGGTTGAGAGAAGAAATTTCGAACAGGTTGCAAAACTACTATAAACATTACAAAAACCTTATGCTCTAAGTTTCAACAAAATTAAATGTCAAGACTGAGAAGTCTAAAAAAACAGTTGTTCAACGAACCACAGTCATCCTCCCCGACTCCTTTGCCAAATTTTGAAAATAGCTGATTCAAAATAGCACATTTTCCATATTCAAATAAAACCGGATGCATTTGCGGCTCATTTTAATTCAAAAGTTTCATCAAGTTCTCATGCGTTTGCGTAATGAAAATAACGCCTATTTTTCAAATTTTCTTAAAAAAACTCAAAAAGAAAGATAGCAATTGTTTATACAAATGTCATTATAAATGGCTGACATGATGACAAACAAAATGGGAGGTAAATGATCTTGATAGCATTATTTATTCTAGTAATACTTGCAAGAGATGATATTCAGTTTTTTGGAAACCCCTAAAAAATAAATGAACTGATTTCATTAGAAAAGGACTGGGCTGTAGGTTATGCCAAGAGATATCGATTGTGACCATTGAAGTTGAAATCGGATCATCCGTTGTTGAGAGAGCGTTGGACAAATGTTTGTCCACATACGATGATACACACGCACATACTCACACACACATATATACTGCCAGCTAAAAATAGACTAAACAGCTTCAGGAGATCTTGAAACGTAAAGATATTATAAAAATTTCGATTTCGAAAATCGACCCAAAAACAATAACTTCTCATATCGGAAAGTTAATAAACAGTTGACCAGGCAATCTACTCTCGAACCTCTGACCTTTTTGTCAAAATAAGAAAATAGCTCAGGTTTTTGATATTCAAGTAAACCTGGATGCGGTTGCAGCTCATTTACATACAAAAGTTTCATCCAGATATCATTCGTTTGCATAAAGAAAATAACACGTAGTTTTTCCACATTTTGTTAAAAATCTCCAAAACTAAGATAGCAATTGTTTATACAAATGTCATCATAAATGTCTGATATGATGACAAACAATATGGAAGCTTCATGACCTTGATAGCATTATTTATTAATCTCATGATATTTGCAAGATATGATTTTCAGTTTTTTGGAAACCACTAAAAAACAAATGATTTAATTTCGCTAGAAAAGGACTGGGCTCTATGTTACGACAAGATACATCGATTGCGACCATTTTCGTTAAAATCGACCCATCCGTTGTTGAGAAAGCGTTGGGCAAAAATTCTCCACACAGCGATATACACATACATACACACACACACATACAGACTGCCAGCTAAAAATAGTCTAAACAGCTTCAGGAGGTCATGAAACGTAAAGATATCAAAAAAATTCCGATTTCGAAAATCGACCCAAAAACAATAACTTCCCATATCGGGAAGTTAAAAAAAACACACACACACACACACACATGCACACTATCACCCATGTCTACATACATACCCATAAGTTCACCAAGCTTTATTTCGTTTGGAAATTCTCCTTTGAACTTCCGATTAATTTAACATTATTTTGGTCCCAACGATTTCTATGTAAATTTCTAAGTAAAGTCGTTGATTTCGTTCATACCTTCAAAATTATACACTCAAAAAAAAATTAATGAAAATGGTTTATAACGCTGTTTATTAAATTGTATAACCGAATTATTTATGGAATCTATAAATTTTTACACACATAATACGAAATATTTATAACTTCTGTTCACCGTTTGATAGCCCGTTAATGTATACTATAAACCAGCGTTTATTAAAATATAATCGTATATTTTTTTGTAAGTTTATGTATTTTATTAAATTATTTCTGAAAGTAATAACAGCATTATAAACTTTTCAAACAAAATTTATCAATCAATTCGGGAGTATTATAAATATATAGTTATCAATTGATAACTTTGTTTATCACTTCATAAACTCCTATTTACAGGACTAATGAATTGCGTTTAGTAGCTCCAACTCATAAAAAAATTCGTAGATCTAATTAAATTTTTAATACATATCATAACTGCTTTTTTTTGTGCATACTCCTAGTGCAGGTCACACAATTCAGTGTAAATTTAACCTAACCACATAATAAATGTTTTGTTGGCGGGAACTAAAGTTTGTAAATCTCCTCCACCCAAAATACATTTGTGATAAATACGACTAAAAGTAATGAATTTTTATTGTGGGTTTTTTTTTATTTTTTTTTTGTTTTAGTATCGCAGCATAAGTTAACCACACACTCATTTCTTAACCAACCCAAAGAAAGAATTGTCTAGGTTATCACGCACGAAACTCGGTTGTAGTGTATAACCAACAATTTCATTAATAAGTTAACAGATTTTATTTGTTTCCCCTTTTTATATACTTAGTATATCAACCACATGAGAATTAGTAACATCTGCAGAGTTAATCAAAGCATCACTATTAATTTTTTTACTTCACTCCGGATTCTTATCGTTGTACTCAAGGGTATTCCAAGCACACTCTCATACGGACCGCATGTACTCGCGCATTCATCCACACACATACAAAAAAGTAAATAAAATATAATTAAACTCACCCATGTGGTGGCCGATTCCCATCTCTTCCCACCTCCTGGTTTCGCCTTAGCCCGTCATGTTCCTCGTCGCAAACAAAATTCGAAATTTGCAGGTTCGCTGCCTCTCGTAATGTGGTATTATTATTATAATTACCCCTCGGGTGGACACGATGCTGGATAGAGTCAGTAGATACGGCACTTTCTTTTATAATTTTCCAGATCTATCTCGTTATTCTACACAAACCACACCGTATTTGTAAGACCAGGTTTACCAAATTATACATACAATTTCATCATACAGTTCCTTGTTTTTATTTCGTTTTAAATTATAGGTGGTTAAATGTAGTTATTTCAATTTAATTTATACTAAATAATTACGACCTTAAGCCAATAAAATTCACTAATCTTCAACAAATGATTACTCTTAATCTTTATAATTTTCTTCTTGGCATAAATTTTGCTATTGTACAACACAGATTTTAACAATCAAAAATAAATTAAGGTTCAATAGTTTATATCACAGTATACAGCATACAAAATGGATAGATTTTACTAGTCTATATCTAGAGTGACCATTCGTACTGATTTTATCAGTACAGTACTGATTTTCTAGCTTCTGTACTGATAGACATATGCGGTACTGATTTTTACTGATTTTTAAAATTATGTACTGAAAGTACTGATTTTTAAGAAAATTGTTGAATTTTACTTCAAGCTTCAATTTAAATAAGGAAATAAAACAATACGTGTCATCGTTTGGTATAAACTTGTAATAAAAATTATTTGAAAAATAGTACATTTTGCTACAAGAGATGAAAACGCTGCTTTTTCGTGAGTGAAAATTTATTCACGAGACGTGTTAGCGTCGAGGGGGGCAATTTCACGAACGTAAAATGTTTCTCGCGTAGGAAATACAATTTTTTCTATGATAACAATTGAAAAGTCTATTTTCATCACGCTTAATGACCTGTGAAAATGGGTTAGGGGTTAACTATGTAGTGTAAAAAGAATAACAAATTGCAGTTGCTATGGTTTCTCATATAATTTTACAAAGTTTTTTAACAACGCAACCATCAAAAAATAGAATATGAATTTTTAATGTTATGTTGTCAATTTTTAATTTTATAATTTATAGTAAATATCGATTAAAAATATACTATCATAGAAAAAATTGCATTTCCTACGCGAGATAAAAACGTTTTTCGTTCGTAAACAACTGTTTACTCACAAAAAACAATGTTTTCATCTCTTGTAGGAAAATATGCTATTTCAAGCAGGCTTAAGAAAATAGACATTTCATTTGCTATCATAGAAAAAATACTTTTATTTTTAAAAGGTGGAGTTACCCACGGAAAAAAGATCAAAATTCTAACCGTGTTTCCCAGGCAATCGTGGCGGAAAGTTGTATTTCACAAAATTCTGATGTTGGTCTCAACAAAATCTCCTTAAAACTAATTAAAAAAATTAAAACAGATTTGTCTACTTCGTTCACACATTACCTTTCGGCTTAGAACAGTCATAGGTGACTAAGGATGCTACATATTTTAACTCTTAAAATTTTGTACTGATTTTACTTAGAAAAAAAATGGTCACCCTATCTATATCACAGTTATTAACAATAAAGATTTATATCACAGTTATTAACATTCAAATAAATAGAGTTCAATAAGTTATAACACAGGTTTGAACATTCTAATCCAATTTTAAAATTTATTAATTTACATCACAGTTCTGAACAATCAAAATAAAGAGATTTTAATAAACTATTATCACAGGGTTTTAACATTCGCAACGATTAACGTTTTACCTTAGTTTTCAGACGTCAAAATAATCAAACAGCTGATGGTTTTTTTGACAAAAAATCGACTAAGAGACCTCTCATGGGAAGTACTGCTATTTATAGCCGGGGAAACAAACCGAATTTGATCCGTTTGGTGCTGAATTCACCACAGTGGTGAAATCAACCACAGTAGGGGTTTAATTTATAGCATCATAATAAATTTGCAAGAAAACTGAAAACAAATGGAAAAAAACTTAATAATCGAAAGGTTTGCAAATTAAATTGAAACGATGTTAAGGAATGATATTTTGAAAAATGAATTACCAAAAATGCGGATTTTAATGGGTTACTTATTACATCATAACAATTTTGTTATAATTTTTGCAATAGTTTTAGAATTTTTGAAAAAATTTTAATCTTTGATTTTGTAATAATTTTTGGAATATTTATAGAATTTTGAAAAAAGTTTGAATTTTATTTAATTTTTACAACATTTTTGGAATTTTGAAAGAAATATGAATTTGTGATTTTGTAATATTTTCTCGCAACGCTATATGAAGAGGTTTTTGAGTAGTTTGGTGAGTGTATCATTTTTCACTAATTTATTTGAATTTACAATCTGTTATATTTTTCCGGCAACGTATTGTTGTTTTGTGTTAGTTTTGTAATAAATTTCTAAACAGAGATAAAAAAATACTTATACTTTAACAAAGAGTTATCTTTGATATACACCGCTGCCCAAAACTAAAATCCATGTCCTCATAAAAGTTTTTTGCCGAAAACTATATCAAAATCCTTAACCCAGACCGAAGTCTTGATATCTCAGAGCTTGAGATTTCAGCCCCTAAATATTTTTTAATCTAGTTTTCATAAAATTATTTTATCATCAAGTAGTCATTTCAAAATTCATTAAAAAAGTTTGGTTTTTTCATTATTCAGATTTTTGTTTTTATAAGATTGAGATTCATTTTTTAATTAACCAAAAAAATTAACATAATTGGTATACGTCTGCCGCAAAAACGGTCTTAAAGATATATTTTGTAATTTTAATTAAATAAACATACTTAACTATATATACAGTAATCCCTCCGACTGCGCGGTAGTTCCGTTTCAGAAAAACAGCGCGCAATACAAAACCGCGCAATGTGAACCTTATTTTGTATGAAAATTTGGGGTTAGGTTCCAAATTTTGAAAAAAATTGAAAAAAAAATTAATTTAAAGTTATATTTAAACAAAAATGAATATATACAGCCTGAAAAACATGTATTTCTTCAACAACTCTTAAAAAAGAAAACACTTCATAAGTTAACAGATAAATTAACATAAATAACATTTCAAAAAATAACTTAAATTTCCAAAAATTATATCAATAATCTGAATTTGTTTAGAATATTCTACCTTTACTGGCTTGAAATTGAATTTGATCTATATTGAACGTTCCAGCCACACAGTTAAAAATAAACTGAATATGTAATGCGAATTGCCACATATATGGGTCATTCTTTTACGAACCAAACATCGTTTTTCTGATTTCAAAGACTAAACATCAATTTAAAATTTTATCCTATATACATATATAGTTAAAAAGCATATCATTGTTGACAATAAATATAGATCAAAGGAAAATAAAAGAATTTATTGATTTATAAAGAAAAAAAATTGAAAAATATAAATAATAGGAAATCATACTGAATATTAACTAGAAAGTTAATTAACGGATTAAAAGAGATTACGTGTACCTCATATCATTAGTACTGTAGTCTTTGTTTAAATTGAAGTGTTGTGCATTACTACTTTACTACCAAATAAATCTGTCTTGTTGTGCATATTTTACAAATTAAAAAAGTGAACAAAAGTAAACATAAAAAATGAATTTC
Source organism: Diogma glabrata (assembly GCA_963693315.1). Taxonomy (NCBI): domain Eukaryota; kingdom Metazoa; phylum Arthropoda; class Insecta; order Diptera; family Cylindrotomidae; genus Diogma; species Diogma glabrata. The sequence continues at coordinate 316,593 of CAVNZG010000579.1, forward strand.
TAAAATCTGAAATAAATTAATCGATTAAGAAATTGTTTTAAATTCCATACCGTTGTTTACGATCAACCTGATTATAACATTATGAGTAGCTGTTTTACATGTGGTGATAAGGTCGATAGATCCATAAAAAATAAATCAATATCGTGTTCTCAATGTAGTCACATTTTTCATGTTCATTGTGAAGGTGTTAATGACGTGAATAATAAAAATAATTGGAAATGCCAGTCTTGTGTCAAAAGTTTATTAGCTAAAAGTGATAATATGACCTCTTCCAGCCAACTATCTCCTAATATAAGTGAAACTATAACTTCCTTAAAACAGGATATAGCTATCATAAAAAATAAACATAATGAATTCTTAAAATTAATTGAGCAACAGCAATTAACGTTTGGTGATTCGTTAACAAATATTCATGCAAAACTTGATCATATTATGTCACTTGAATCTAAAATAAATAATAACGTCAACCAAATCGATGCCTTAAAAAATGAAAATCTGGATATAAAAGTGAATTTACAAGCTACTATTGCGAGATATGACATACTAGAAAAAAATTGTTTTTCGGCATATTTGCAAATTTATGGTGTTCCAATAATTAAATCTGAAAATTTGATACAAGTGGTTACAAATATTTTTAAGTATGTTGGATGTGACTTTGATGAAAGGGAAATAAAATACGTTCATCGTAATAAAGCGAGATCTGATATTAAACCAGTTACCGTTGAATTACACAATAAATACAAAAAGCGAGAAATTCTACTAGCAGCAAAAATTAAAAAAGCATTTAAGGCAACGGAGATTAAATACCAACAGGAAACAAAAATATTCTTGGCGGACTACTTATCTCCACACAAAAAAGCGCTATTGTTTGACACTAAGATAGCACTGCAACCTACTAAAGATGTCAATCAGCATATATTCAAATATGTGTGGGCCAATCATGGCAACGTGTATTGTAAAAAGTCGGATTCAGATGATGTCATTAAAATTTCTTCTTTGGTTGATTTAAATAAAATAATTGCCGAAAATAATCTACATAATTAACTTCTGAAACATATTTTTACCCAGCAGTTTATTTTAAGTTTAAACTAATTAAACTTTTTCAACTTATAATCTACTTATTCAATATTTTTCTTTTTGTTTAATTCTTATACTATATTTACTTTTTTTTTTTAGTAAACTAAGATGAAATTTACAGAACTTTATTATCAAAATTCTCGAGGTTTGAAGACTAAATTAAAGGATTTCAAATTGGAAGTTCAAATTAATAACTTTGAAATTATATGCTTGACTGAAACGTGGCTAAATAACTCGATAAACTCTTGTGAAGCTTTTGATGATAGATATCTCGTAATGAGAAAAGATCGCGATTTAAGTATGAGTAATAAAATGGATGGTGGTGGTGCTTTGATAGCTGTGCATAGGAGTTTTAAATTCGTAGAAATTCCTGGATTGAATTCTCCTTCATTTGACGATGTTTGGGTAAAAATTTATTTAGCAAATGGTTCTTGTTTGTTTCTGTGCACTATCTACTTCAATTGCGGTGCAAAATTTGAGGACTATAAACATTTCTTCGATTATTTATCAAACATGATTAATAATTCAGGTATGAACTCTCAATTCTTAATTATTGGAGATTTTAATTTATCTAGTATAGTATGGGCCAAAGATGCTTATAATAGAACAATTCCTTTAAATTATGAAGGCCGTTCAGCGGAATGTTTAGTTGAAATGTTAGAACTTACAGGACTTACTCAAATAAATCATATAACCAACTTACAAGATAAACTTTTAGACCTGGCACTTACGAATCTCTCTTATGTTAACGTTGATGTCCATAAAAGTATCTCTTTTCTCTCTAAAATAGATCAGTACCATCCCCCGTTATGCTTTCGTATGAACACTATTCAAATTAAAAAACAATATAACTACACATTTCCGGGGATTAATTGCAATAATATCGATTACGATTTGGTCAGTCTGAAATTCAACACATATAACTGGGAGAGTTTATTATGTGATTTACATGTAGAAGAAGCTCTTGAAGTATTTTACGAATGTTTATTTCTAATACTGAAACCACATATGACGGGGCCAAAAATAAAAGTCAGAAAATTTCCAATATGGTATTCTAGTTACTTAATACATCTCATTAAACTGAAGGAAAAAGTAAGACAGAAATATAAAATTTATAACAATTGTGTTGATCAGAATCTTTTCGCAATTTTAAGGACGAAGGTTAAGGATGAAATAAGAATTTGCTTTAACACATACACAAGTAATATGGAAGATAATTTATCTAAAATGCCTAACTCCTTTTGGAATTACAATAAAGCTCTTCAGTCTAAATCCGAATATCCTTCTGTTATGCACCTAGATGAAAAACGATCAAATAAACCTACTGAAATTTGTGAATTATTTGCTGAAAATTTTAAATCAGTATATTCTCCTAGTGTTCCTATTTTTTTGCCACTAAACCCTAACTTCTGCAGTCAGAATATCGCCCAAATTACTGAGAATGAAGTAATGCATATAATACAAAATCTAGAAACTAACAAAGGAGCAGGACCGGACATGATTTCTAATTTATTAATAAAGAATTTGAAAAATCATTTGGTGCAACCTTTAACCATTTTATATAATAAATCATTAGATCAAGGTGTATTTCCATCTAAATGGAAAGAATCTTTTATTAAGCCCATATTTAAAAATGGTGATGCTGCAGACATCACAAATTATAGACCAATCTCTATTTTAAATGCGTTTGCCAAAATTTTTGAGAAATTAGTATATAAATTGATTTTCGACAAAGTAAAGAGTAAAATTAGTTCAAAACAACATGGCTTCTATCCAAAACGTTCTACCTTATCCAATTTGTTAGAATTTTCGGAATACATATCTAGGGCACTTGATAAAAACTTACAGGTCGATTGTATTTATACAGATTTTTCAAAGGCCTTTGATAAAGTTCAGCATCATATTCTGATAGCAAAATTAAGATCGTTTGACATACCTTTTTATTTATTAAAGTGGCTGTTATCTTACTTGATAAATCGAATGCAGTACGTACAATTTAATGGTCATAAATCTGAAGGATTTAGTCCCACATCTGCAGTGCCTCAAGGCTCAATATTGGGTCCACTTTTATTTCTATTGTTCATAAACGATATTTCTGACATACTAAATTGCTACTACCTCTTATATGCTGATGATTTGAAAATTTTCTTAGTTATTAAAAATGTGTTCGATTGTTTGAGATTACAAAACGATTTAAACGTCGTAAACAGTTGGTGCCTTGAAAATGGATTACAGTTAAACATAAAGAAATGTATGTCAGTTTCCTACACCAAAAAAATAAATAAAGTTGTTTTTGGTTATTCAATAGGAAATGAAGTACTAAAAGAAGTGTCAGTTATCAAAGATTTAGGTGTAATATTTGATAGTAAATTTCGCTTCCATGAACATATTAACTCGATCTGTCTCAGAGCATTTAAATTAGTAGGTTTTATTTGGCGTAGATGTAAGGAATTTCGAAATCCTAGAGTTTTAACTATTCTGTTTAACAGTATGGTTCGCAGTATTTTAGAATACGGTTGTCAAATTTGGCATCCTTATTATGATATACAATGTAACCAGATTGAAAGAGTGCTAAGAAAGTTTTCTAAATTTGTTTGTAGAAATTCGTTTCCTTCCGTAGAACCATTACCATATAGTATTAGACTTGATAAACTCAACATTCTATCATTGGAATTAAGAAGAATTCTCTTGGATGAATACTTATTATATAAGATTGTTAATTCACTTATAGATACGGAAGTTCTGGGTTTTGTAAATTTCTATGCACCAGCCTATAGAACCCGCCTCAACCAGTTGTTTCTCACTCAGATTCCAAGAACTAACACTGGAATAGCTTCGACATTATACCGGCTACAGTTACGTCATAATGATATATTTAACTCAACGGATTTATTTTTATTATCACTCAGTCAACTAAAGGACATTGGTCATAGATTATTACTAAGATATAAACGCGATAATCCTGAATATTTTGTTTTAAACTACGAGTAATAATTAGTGTGCTCTCGATCAATCATGGATTTCTGTTAGATATTAATAAGTTTGAATTTAGTCTTCTAACTAATCATTTTATATTAAAACTTTAAGAGTTATTATTTAAAACCAAAATATGATTTAATTTATATTAAATTGCTTTTTATCTATTAACTATTGTTAAATGTTCTTCAATTTTTCATTTTTTTTTTTCCTTTGTTTCCTTTTGTTTTCAATTATTTGGTATATTTCTAATATATTTCTATATATTTATATATTTTTTTTTTTTTTTTTTTTTTTTTTTTTTAATTGATTTTTTGAAGGAACATTTTAGGTATATAGTTGATTTTTATTGATATTGATTTATTAAGAATAAACTATTTTGCGCTTTATTGTATAGATGAAATATAATGATATTAATATACCTAACTTAACTTAAAATGTTAATTATAAGAAATTGGTTAAACGTTAAATGTAAATTTTTTTGTAGCATGTGGCAACATATAACTGGACTTAGTCTGTTTGTTGTCCAACTTAAAATAAATAAATAAATAAATAAATAAATAAAAATAAATAAATCTTTCTGACCGACACATTTTTGATTCGGCTGAAATTTTAGGGCTTTTATATGGAAAAATTTCCAAATTCCCATTTCCCAATAAAAGAAAGATATACGTGCTCGAGAATTTTTTTGGGTTGGAAAATGGAGCGGTTCTAAATTTCGAGGATTTCGTGATTTTTGGCTTGAAGACTTATTTTCAAAGATTTATAACTTCGGTTCTGATAATGATAGACATTTTTTTCTGTTTTATTTTAAAGCTAAAAGATGAACTTTAAAAAAAAATTGTTATCTACAAAAATTATTAACAAATTCCTATGTGTAAACAATTTAGCAATAAGTCAGATACTTTCTCTCTGACACCTGCAATTTTGCTCTCTCGTGTACGAGTAGCATTAGAAAAAAAACCAATTTATCGAGCGCGGAAAGATAAAAATTCCATAATTTTTTGTTGTCCCGCACTATAAATTAATATATTTCTAACAGTAAAACTAATTTCTCCCTTTGTTAAAAATACGTTTTTCTTGAAAATTGAAGCGTAGGGCAATCACTAAAAATCGATTTTAACATTTTATTTGTTTATAACAATAGGAATTTGCTAATAATTTTTATTTTGTTTATAACATACATATTTTTCTATTAAAATTCCATCTCTTAACTTTAAAATAAATAAAACAAAAGCTTCTATCATTAATAGAACCGAAGTGAAAAATAAGTCGTCAAACCAAAAATCACATTTAAATCGCCTCTATTTTCCAACAAAAAAAATCCTCGAACACGTATATTTTTCTTGATATCATACCAGTAAAAAATTTTTAAGCCAAATCACAAATCCGTCGATCAAATTTTGTTCAAATCTATTCGATTTGTAAAAGAATGACCCACGTGGGAAATTTAATTTTTTCTTTTCATTTTAATTTTACGAAATTCACCTAAATATTCTAAAAAAAAATTTTAAACGTCGCGCAGTGTGAAATTTTAATCGCGCAGTGCGGAAATTAGCATTGAAAACTCATCTCGCGCAGTGGAAATCGCGCAGTTAAAACCCGCGCAGTCGGAGGGATTACTGTACATATAAATGTGAATTAAGGCAAATTTAAATAAACATAAAATTTTTACAGTTTATTTTATATAGTTTGAAGTGTTGAATTGTGGTTTATAATATTAATATATCGAAATAGAAAGAAAACTATTCTAAGGAACAAATATAAGAATTAATTTTTGATTGTGGCCAATGTCAGCAGGCGTGTCAGATCAGCGAATGAAAGGGCAAGGGAATCAAGTATCTGATTATTAGCGAGAATCAGGGTTACCAGATTTTGAAATGACAAGTCGGGACAAAAAGTAAAACTTAAAAAAATGGACGGAAATTGAAATTTCGTCGCTCCGAATAAACCCGACAATCAAAAAAACGAGTAAATGATCATCAATACGATGTCAGTAGTATTGATGATCTCCAATTCAACCGTCTGTTAGTTTTTGAGAGTAACTCAAGACTAAAACTTTTAATTGATACTGGAGCAGATGTTTCTGTAATCCCAAAATCAATTTTCCAATAAAATCCAGCTACTACTGTTTTCAAACTATTTGCGGCAAACGGCACTCCCATTTCTGCCTATGGCACTCAAATTCTGCAATAAACATTGGTCTTCGCAGAAATTTCTCTTGGAATTTTATAGTTGACGACGTTTCGATCCCTATAATCGGATCAAATTTTCTTAAGCACACTGGACTACTTGTTGATATTCAGAGACAGAGGTTCATTGATCCGTCAACCTCTCTGTACTCAATAGGTAGTTTATCTAAATGTGTAGAACCTTCAATTTCCCTAGTCGACAAGACTAAATTACCAACTAAAATTGTCAAAATCTTGGAAACATTCCCAGAGATTGCAAATACTAATCTCTTTCCAAGTAGTGTGAAACACAACGTGAAACACAAACTAGAGACAGTTGGTGCACCTGTTTCTTGCAAAACTCGACGCTTAGCTCCTGACAAACTTACAATAGCCAAAGCCGAGTTTGAAAAGATGGTACAATTGCGTATTTGTAGGCCCAGTAAGAGCTCTTGGTCAAGTCCATTACACTTGGTTAAGAAAAAGAACGGAGAATGGCGTCCTTGTGGAGATTATCGTGCTTTAAACAGAATTACTGTTCCCAATCGATATTCCATTCCCCACCTCCAAGATTTTTCGCATCAGTTGGAGGGATGCACAATTTTCTCGTCCCTCGATCTAGTTCAGGCATACTATCAAATACCAATACATCCGGAGGACATTCCTAAAACCGCAATTTCTACTTCTTTCGGTCTTTTTGAATTTTGCAAAATGACTTTTGGTCTTAAGAATGCTGCTCAATCGTTCCAAAGATTGATGCATTCCGTATTAACCGGATTCAAGTTTTGCTTCGTTTATCTAGATGATGTTTTGGTTGCATCAAAAAATCTAGAGGAACATTTGACTCACATACAAATGATTTTTCAGAGATTCTCTGAAAACAGCCTTATCATTAATCCAGATAAATGCGTATTTGCAAAATCTGAGATTAAATTTCTAGGCCATTTGGTATCTGAACAAGGTATATTATCAGATCGTGAACGTGTTCAAGTCATTAAAGACTTTGAACGTCCCACAAATGTTAAAAAGCTTACACGTTTCTTAGGCATGATTAACTTTTATCGGTTTTTACCAGCTGCTGCAGCTGATCAAATTTTACTCAACAACTTCTTAAAGGGATATAAGAAGAATAGTGAAATTCCAATTTCATGGACACCTGAGTCCATTCAAGCCTTTGACAATTGTAAAGTTAAATTGTGTAATGCCACTCTTTTAGCTCATCCGTCATCTTCAGCTCGACTAGCAATTATGGTCGACGCATCTGATACAGCAATAGGAGTCGTAGTGCAGCAATTTGTTGAAGAAACCTGGCAACCGCTTAGTTTCTTCTCGGTTCGCCTTAATGATGCCCAAATAAAATATAGCGCTTATGATAGAGAACTTCTCGCAGCGTATTCAGGCATCATGCATTTCAGGTATCTCCTGGAAGGTCGTGAATTTACACTATTCACCGACCAAAAACCTCTAATTTTTGCTTTTAAACAAAAGTTAGAAAAAGCATCTCCCCATCAATTTCGCCATCTGGATTTCATTGGGCAATTCACCACTGATATCCAGCATATTTCCGGCGTCGACAATGTCGTAGCTGACGCGTTCTCTCGCATAGATCAAATACTCATACCAGAGAAAATTGATTATGCTGCAATCGCGGACGCGCAAGCCAATGACGAGGAATTTCAAAATATTCTTCAAAGTAACACAACTTTGAAGTTCGAACATTTTCCAATTACTTTTAATGAAAGTAAATTGATATATTGTGACACATCAACTTCTATACGCATACATTCCAGCACAATTTCGCCAAAGTGTTTTCGATGCTTTTCATAAACTTTCGCATCCTGGTGTCAATGCTTCAACCAAATTACTAACCAAGCATGTTATTTGGCCGTCTATTAAAAAGGACCTTAAACATGGCGCAACAATGTATAGCGTGTCAAAAGTCCAAGGTATTTAGGCACACTAAATCACCTCTTGGCACTTTGAAAACTAATTCACAGCGATTCTCGCAAATACACATCGACATCATTGGTCCTCTACCAATATCGGAAAATCAACGATATTTTGTAACGCTTATCGACCGTTATACGCGGTGGCCCGAAGCGATACCAGTTCCAGACATCACTGCTGGAATGGTCGCATTCGCTGTATACAACCATTGGATTTCAAGATTTGGTGTTCCAGAATCAATTATAACTGATCAAGGAAACCAATTTGAATCCCATCTTTTCACTGAACTGTCCAACCTATTAGATTTTAACAGATTCAGAACAACCGCATATAATCCAAAATGCAACGGCATGGTAGAAAGATGGCATCGCATAAATAAATCAGCAATTATGTGTTATGACCGTCCAGACTGGACAAAAATTCTACCTTCAGTTCTCTTAGGTTTAAGAACCTCCTTAAGCGAAGAACTTCAAACAACTTCAGCGGAACTAACATATGGAAGCTCGATAAGAATTCCCGGACAGTTTCTCGATTCTTCTACAAATTCTTTTGTTCCCCAAACTGATTTCGTCAAGGAGTTGAGGAAACATTTTGATGAAATACGACCAAAGTCAGCATCAGCACACGTTACATCTTCTTCCTTTGTGAGCAAAGATTTGCAAACTTGCTCACATGTATTTTTACGTACTGACGCTGTAAGGAGATCATTACAAGCTCCTTTCAAAGTTTTAAGTCGCAACACTAAAAACTTCAATATAGAAATTAATGGCAAAGCAGCCAAAATTTCAATTGATCGACTTAAACCATGTTATCATGAAAATTCAGGCGATGAACAATTCAGTTCTCTCGCTAAAGCAAATTTTTTGAATCAACCAGATTCAACTGTTAAATTGAATCGTAACGAATTTTTCTGAATTTTCTAAAAGCAGCCACCAAAACAATTTTTCATACAAATTAATTCCAGCTGATCATTCTGATTCTTTTCTGAATCCTAATTTTCCTAGTTTTTCTGCGAATCTGAAACAATCAGATGCAACTGATGTGAATAAATCTAATTCAGTATCACCAAAGCAACCTAAAAAGAAAGCAACATTTAATGATCAGCCTAATATAATTATTATTCCCAATTAACGAATTTCTAAATCTGGAAGAATCATCAAAACACCCCAAAAACTATTAAATCTTATTGACCGGTGTTGTGAAAATTTTAAACAAAATAATACCTCCAGCAGCCAGATTCTGTAACTGTGAAGCGGTGAAGTGATAAGTTTTTTATCTCTTCACCGCAAAAATATCAAAGTGAGTGAAGTTTTAAAACTATAAAGTTAACACTGACTTTTTATTTGGCAATAAAATGAAATCGTTTCTGTTGTTGTTATTGACATTTACCATGTTTCCATGACCGAGTTAACCGGGATTATCTCGGATTATCTCGTCATGGAAACGGAGTTTTCGTTAAATTTCTTAACTCACCTTAACTCAACGAAAGTAGCGCGATTAGAGAAGGTTAACAAAAAACAAACACAAAACAAAAAACTAAAAATGGCGTCGCGAGATTTTTGGAGTGAAGAGGCAAATAAAATTTTAATTGAAATTATTCAAGAAAAAACTAGTAAGTTAATAATAAAAAAACATTAGTAAAATATCCAATTTTTCCGTCGCAACCAAATCTCTTTTTGTATTTTTCATTTAATGTCATCACTTAATGTATTTTAATACACAATTTTTGCTAACTCCAAGAATTTTTATATTATCATGGAAACGATACGGATTAGCGCCGCCATGTTTTTAACGCACAAAACTCGGTTGCAGTGGATAACCAACAATTTCATTAATAAGTTAACAGATTTTATTTGTTTCCCCTTTTTATATACTTAGTATATCAACCACATGAGAATTAGTAACATCTGCAGAGTTAATCAAAGCATCACTATTAATTTTTTTACTTCACTCCGAATTCTTATCGTTGTACTCAAGGGTATTCCAAGCACACTCTCATACGGACCGCATGTACTCGCGCATTCATCCACACACATACAAAAAAGTAAATAAAATATAATTAAACTCAACCATGTGGTGGCCATCTCTTCCCACCTCCTGGTTTCGCCTTAGCCCGTCATGTTCCTCGCCGCAAACAAAATTCGAAATTTGCAGGTTCGCTGCCTCTCGTAATGTGGTATTATTATTATAATTACCCCTCGGGTGGACACGATGCTGGATAGAGTCAGTAGATACGGCACTTTCTTTTATAATTTTCCAGATCTATCTCGTTATTCTTTAGTGTGTGAGTAATTGATCCTATGGATGTGATTGCTAGAGTCGTTGTCCAGGTAACGAATGCTTTATCCTCTTGATAATTTGATGGAGCGATGCGAGTTTGATAGTTATTACCGATTCTCCATGTGTCATATAACCCACGTAGTGATCGAAGTTCTATACCAGTTTTAGAGATTCAGGTTGTATCAATTCATATAAAGAATCTCTAGAGTATTGCGAATCTTTATTAGCGATAGCAATAGCGAGTAGCACTAGTTAGCTACTGTAGGTGTCAAAATCTTTCCCTTTAGTTGTATATTCCTTACTCTTTATTTTAAAAGTAATTATATTTTCACACACCTCAACAAATACACTTCCAAACTAGATAATATACAAAATCGTTTTAGAATGTATTAATATAAACATGGAGTTGTTTTATTCAACAAAAATTAGTGACTTCATATACATCAAATTGCTATCGAGAATTCACATTTAAATTATTTATGTATATATTCTTGCAAATAATGCGTATTTAATAGAAACTTGTGGCGTGTAACAACTTAATTATATCTATATATTATTATTTTTCAAGAAAAACGAGTGATTTTTGTTGGAGACCAAAAATTTGACAGTAAGCTACTTTATATTTATAAACACAAACTTTGGTATTTTATTTATTTTAACGCAACAATTATTTGTACCAATTGTTGTACTATTTTAGATGCCAAACAATTTGTTGTGTGGATTTTGGCAACTTCCTTTTATACTTCTCGACGGAATTGATATCGCTATGTAGATGTTGTTTGTTATATCATTATGTGGAATCTATCGCCACAATTCTACACAAACAACACCGTATTTGTTAGACCAGGTTTACCAAATTATACATACAATTTCATCATACAGTTCCTTGTTTTTATTTCGTTTTAAATTATAGGTGGTTAAATGTACAGTTATTTCAATTTAATTTATACTAAATAATTACGACCTTAAGCCAATAAAATTAACTAATCTTCAACAACTGATTACTCTTAATCTTGTAACGTCCGCTATATTCGCCCAAACAATAATAAAATTAATTCATCTTCTTTTTCTAATTCAATAAAAATGTATTTCATTAGTTTCAGTTCATTTTTTTACATTAATAATCATTCTAAAATTGTCTAATACTTAACGGCTAGTTAAATTTCGAATATACTATAAAAACAAACGAATGTACCAATTTTATTTTCATTTCTAACGAACAGATGTCGTTACTAATTTTTGCTGAATCTTGGTGTTACACGATGCTCATTATAAAGATGTCAAAGAATCACATTTTTTGTTTTGAATGAAGTCGATGTTTTTTAAAAAAATTTTTGATGTAGATGAATCTGTAGATGAATGAATGAATTCCATATTTGTTCTTCAAACAAATGTTTTTAGAGTTTTAATTTTCAAAAAAAAACATAAAATTCATTCCATTTTTTTCCATCCAAACGAAAAACATTTTAAGTTTTTCGTTTTGTTTTAATAGTTCATATTTATAGTAACTAAATAAATTGTGCTCATGTTAGTTTTTTTATTAAAACTGTAATACTTGTTCCATCAATAATAAATAAATTGGAGAAAAATTGACGAGAGCAATTTTAATATATATTTGGAAAAAATGTCAAGACAAAATTCTTGTGGATCGACAGGAATAAGTAGGCCTGTTAATCTGGAAGAGGAAATAATGGTGAACTGAAAAGAAAGGGAATTTTGTTTGGATTGATTGCTGGATATTACTATGAATATAAGAGAAGAAAATAAGTTTGAACTGTGAAATGGGAATCTGTCGGATGATAAGATATTGATTGTTTGGATGTTATTGCACATACACGCAAGGGAAATAATTGTGCGCGGTGTAGATGAAAGGAAATTGAAGGTGATTTGAACTACTGGCAACAATCAACAGCATTACCAGTTAAGGTATTTTCATTAATTTTATTTTTTTGTTGTTAAATTGTGATTTATAATGTTAAGGTAATTTACCCCAACTAAGAGATTCCCAACTCCACGAGCTATCTGGAGGTAGTTGGTCGTCCCGAAATTCTTTATAGTTATTAATAATAAATTCGTTAGTATAAAAGTCCAAGTGGCATAGTGCCAAACTAATAACGTGGCGCCGAAACAGGGACGGACCTTATAAGAACCGGAATAACGGTTTTGAGATTAAGTTATTTTTGGAAACCAGTTTTGATAAAATTTTGGCGCAAAATTGATTTTGCATTTTTTTTTCTTTATTTGTTTGAAAACTGGTTTTGGGAAATTTTAATAATAAAGGTATTTTTGTTTTTGATAAAACCAGTTTTGGCTAGTTTTATGTGCAAAATATATGCAAATATTGCATATCTAATTTTTACTGGTAAACCAACTTTGATTTTTTTTTGTAATTGATATTTTGGGTACAAAACCAGTTATTGGATTTCGTATTATTTTTCTTTTGAATTTTTTTTTATTGTTGTAATGTACAACTCAATCAGGAGGGGTCAGGGGTTGCGAAGGAGGTGTCGACCAGGGGGGTTTGAGCCGTGGATGAATGAGGTGGATGAGAGAGACCATGTGGAGAGAAAGGAGAAAATGGATGAGGCAATGAATGTGGTGGAATGGATGATAAATGTGGTTATGAATGAGGTGAAGAATGGTATATTTTTGGAGATAATGGATGACATTTGTGAAGAGCAGTATGATGAGTTCCTGGATGTGCTGATATGTGAAATAGTGAATGAGGAAGTGAATGGAATAGTGAATGAGGAGTTGAGTGTGCTGGATGAGGAAGTGACTGAGGAAGTAAATGTGGGCTGGAGAGAGAGAAGGAGGATCTCCAAGAATAGGAGCTCTCACCTGAAGAGGAAGGAGAGGAGAAAGAAGGAGAAGGAGAGACGCTTGGTCGTGGAGCTGGGAGCTTCCTCGACTAAGAGTACTCAAACGGAGGAGCTGGTTGAGGAGGTTCCCATCTCACCGATCACGCGACAGGAAGAGGAGTGGTCTGGTCCACAGGAGGCCCCTGCCCGCCCCTGTATAATTAGTTAAGACTAATTATTTTTAATTTGGAAAAAAAAAACGTTTTGGGGAAGTAGTTTTTTTTGGAATTTTTTTTATACTACCAATGTACATTCTCTTGTACATATTTTTTATGTACATATTTTTTGATACATATTGTACATGTCATTTGTGAATTTTAAAAATAATATTTATTTTCAATTTGGAAAAAACCGTTTTGGGGGTAGTAGTTTTTTTAGGGATTGGGTTTTCTACTACCATGTACATATAGTATATATTGTACATATTTTATTATACAAATTGTAAATATTTTAACTGTACATATTTTTTGTAATATAAGGCACATATGTTAGTAAATATTTTTTTTTATTTTTCGTGTATTAGGTTGTAAATAAATCTCTTCCTTAGCGGTAGGCCTAACAAGCCATCCATGGGGCTTCTCCCCTTAACGATGATGACGTTCTTAGGTCGCCTATGGCCATCGGGGCTATGCGATCGATGAACATTGGTTTCTTCTCTTCATTCAGCGAGGGAGTCCTCAGGGACGAGGAGTGGTGTTGCTGTGTTTGTACTTAGGTGCAAACCAGTAATACCATTCTTTGCTCAGGGGCTTCTTCGGTGTAATGAAGAGAAGAACCAATTATACTTTGTTTTCAGGATCAGAGGCTTCACCTCATACAAATTCATACTTTTCCATTTTTCCATTTAGCTTTCCAATAAAACAATTTTTCATAGAGTTTAGGATTTGAAGTCTGGTGCTCGGGAGCGTTCTCCAACTTTCGCATTAGGTTAATTTGTAATTTATTTGTAGGTTAAACAAGCACAACTGGGTCAGTAGAAATGGACCTAAGGTCTAATCGTAACAGTTGTGATTGTTTTATTAGGTTGGGGAGAAACTGTTCTGTAGAATCTGGTCGTTAGGGGCTTTTCTAGTCAGTTCTCACATGCATTGTTGGAGCGGGCTCGCGAACGCGGGCATTCAAATTTAAACAAAATGGATATTGTACCATACTTACTTTTTAAATTGTCTCCAGACGAATCTTGATTTTGGGAATCTCTTATCTTATTAAATAAAAATAAAATAAATAAAACAAATTTTTCTAAAAATTAAATAAATAATTTTATTAAATAAAATAAATCTTTTTAAAATTAAATAATTTTAGGTAATTAAATAAAATAATTTTTATCAATCAATTACATCAAGACATAAATAAATATCTTTGATTTTTTTTAAAAAAAATAAATAAATGTTTTGAGCTAAGACTCAACACGCAATAAATAAGCAATTTTTTCCAAATATTTTTTAATTTGTAAAAATAAATAAATTTTTTTTTAGGGGTGTTGTCGTCAATAACTAATTTTAGGTATATAAATAATTCAGGAATTTCAGCATATCTGAAATTAAATAAATAAATTATATTTTTATATACAATATTTTAGGAATTTTTGTGAAAGGTGAAGCAAAGATTGGGTACGACAGTGGTCTTTTTTGTTCTTTTACGAAATTTTGTTTTTGCAAAAACTTTTGTGTTTTCGAATTGGGCGTTCGTTGTTTTTTTCGTTTTTGCGTTTTTCATTAATTTTACATTTACAGCGTACTAACTACATTTTTTTGTTGGGAATTGGTTTTAATATTGTTGTCGTTTGCGAGTTAATAATTTTACGGGTTTTACCATCGAAATGTCAAACCAACTAGACGTTGACCATCCGTTCTATGGTCTGGAACCCACCGAACTGCAGGTCGAATGTTTGGTTCGGGGTGTGAACTTCGGAGGGGCCGATTGGGCAGAGGAACTGCGAAACCATGTAGATCATAGGTCAGTTCCAATAACAGTGTCTCATGCGAGAGATTTGATAGAGGAATCTCAAATGGTGGTGCAGGCAGCACAACTTATTTTAAATCAAGTACGACGACTTCAGTCACCGATTGATCAAACCTTCTTAGATGGTTTGGCGAATCGAGTGTTACATTACACGGGTAGGATGAATAGGTTGGGTCCTCGCAATGACTTGCAAGAAGCCCGCACCTACGCTATCTCACAATTGTCACGCGCTTGGAATATAATAGAATCGTTGTCAACAAGTCCAATTATGCAGGATAAGCCAGGAGTATCATCTGCTCCATCTGCTTCACCTGCTTTTCAACCAGACGAGAGATCCACACCGATCCCAGCACGGCCAATATCGGAAACAATACATAGTCTGAATCGTCCAAACCAGCAACAACAGAGACGGTCAGATCAATTACCACCGGCTTATTTCCTGCAAAAGGGTTTGAGAGCTGAGGACTTTGTAATACCACAATTGGGTCCATCACTCCAATCTGAACACACACACAATAACCCAGCATTAGTACAACCGCAATTACAATTAAATTATCCATCAGTACCACAGGTACAACCACTACCAGTATATCCACCTGCTCCACTAACAGCACCACCACCATACAACCAACCTCCTCAGGTATGGCGTGACGCGGCTCCAGCATTAGCACCAGTGGAGTACCGAGGGGTTCTGTTACACTTGAGCCAGTATGATACCCTTATATCCAATACACTTTTCAATGTTTCCTAAATCTTCGGAAACATTTTCCTCATCTATTTTACTATGTAATTTAAATAAAATTAAACAAAAGCAATAAATATGTGAATGATAAATAAAAAGCAATAGACGTCATTGATTTGGTTTATTGGTACAACAAAAAAAACAGCAAGGTTGGCCCACTTATTGTATCCCGTTTGAATGAATCACTTTTTAATTTTATTTTTCAATGTTAAAAATATAAATTTGTTTGAGTATTGAACAGAAGGAGAAATTCTTAAATTTCTTGAATTTTGTTAAACCAGAATTTCCTTTTTTTGTTTAATTATCAAGTTTTTATTGTTAGGAAAATTTTTTTTGTTTTATATAAAATCATAGATGTAGGTTTTTGAAAAGGCATTCAGTTTTTAAAAAATAGAAAAATTCAGTCGTGTGATCAATCCTCTAGAGTCTATGGATTAAATTTAGATTTTGTTTGCTTTCATATTAACTAAGGCATTTAGAAAAATTGATTAAAGTTAAAGTAACTAAAGTTGTTTAAAGTACATTGTGTTACTGTTTATAAAAGTTCGATTACTTTACCATGTGAATAATAGTGCAACAAATAAAAATTGATTGATCACAGTGTCTGAACGGTTTTGTTTCTGAACTTTGTGATAATATAATTAATAATATTAGAGAAAAACGCAAAAGTAAAAATTTGATGAACTCAATAACGTTAAAGATAATTTGATAACTGTCTGAACGGTTTGATTCTAAACTTTGTGATAATAATTAATAATATTAGAGAAAAACGCAAACCTTAAAATTTAATGAACTTAATAACGTTAAAAACAATTTGATAACGTAAGAAAATAAACATAGTTTTTTTATTTATAAAAATTAACCTAATAAATGTATGTGTACATTGTCTGTGAAAGCAATAAATTAAATTGGAATTAATATGAAATGCAGTGTATACTTAATATGAAACATGTGTCGGTATACGTTTTAATTGTCACGCTGTTGATATCACCGACAGTTGATTGACGACATTAGCACTCATAGGGAGCCTTTCAGCAGAGTTGAGGAATATTTTATATCATACACAATTATAACCGAGTATAAACTAAGCCATTATAATATCCACCATTTTTCGTGTATTGAGAGAAGTCATAGCAGGCTGATTGCAACAGAGCGATAATAAAATAA
This sequence comes from Diogma glabrata, assembly GCA_963693315.1. Taxonomy (NCBI): domain Eukaryota; kingdom Metazoa; phylum Arthropoda; class Insecta; order Diptera; family Cylindrotomidae; genus Diogma; species Diogma glabrata. Next base: position 333,776 of record CAVNZG010000579.1, read on the forward strand.
TTGAAGACCATTAACACCCACAAGAGGAAAATTAAAATTTGATTTTGGAACTACCTGCAAACAAGTAATTTTATTCTGATGAACCTAACAAAAAAGAACAAGAACAGCAATCTACTCTAGTAATGTAAGTTTATTTTTTTTTTTGATAATTGTATTATGTCAAACTATTTATTTTTGATTTTCAAACGCATCATGTTTAGAAACATGTTATATTAAATTAGTAGTGATCACGATGTGAGAATGGCTTCGTTCTGATCTCGTGGAAGTTCGTAATCATGGAAATTTCCATTAGTCCTCACATAAATTTTTTTTTGTTACCACAAACGGGCTAAATTTTATAGGAAGATCCTGGATGCTGAAGCTTTCCCGAAAGTCAGCTAGGTGTGAGGTTGCCCGGTCTTCCACGTGGTACAAAATGGCGCCGAAACAGGGACTTGAAATTTTTTTAGAAGGGTGAAGAGAAAAAAAAAATACACATATTTTCAAAATTTTTTTTTTTGTTTAGTGAAAATTATTTTTGTGAGAGTAGTAGCGCAGAGGTGGAGTAGTCAACCATCAGTTGACTATCCAAGGGGTCTGACTTACCTCCGCTGCCTCAGTCAACTGTAAAACTTAATTTCGTATTTTTTAAATAGAAGTAGTGGAGATCAGTCTGGTCCAAGTTGTTGGCAGCCGATGTAATGAATGGGACTGGATCGTGGGTTGAAGGGCGTTTAGGCTTTCACCACCACAGCCATTCAGAGCTTTTGCTGGTAGTTTCAAAGGCTAGAGTGATCACCGCTATATGTACTCTTTATTTCATTTTGTATGGGTGGTGTCCATGGTTGCAATGTGAGCAATACTGCTCCATCATTGAGGTGGAATAAGAGAAATTAGTGCACAAATTTCTTGTTGAATTGCATCTTTGATGATAGGAGCAGCCGTTGTCTTGCTAGCACGCAAACAAGGTCGCAAACCAAACTATATATCTTCACTTTCAACCAAAGGTTGACAAACAGTCTTTTCAGCATGCACAGATATGGAGCGCTGGATGTCCTGGCTCATGGCTAATGAATAAGTTAGAGCCAGACCACCTCCACAATCAGCATGAGCCGGAAGCATAGCTAAATCAAGCTTTTAAATTTCTTTGTCTTCCAAACTTCACCACTTTTCTTCTCACTTCTAAAATCAAAATTAAAAAAAAAAAAATCAAATCTAGAACTTCTGCGAGGCCGGAGCGGAGTCGTTCTCACGTCAAGATCGATTCAAAATACAAAAAAAAAATATAAATACTCAATATATAATTCAATAAAAGTTCTCAACATATAACTAAGTAAATACTCTAGCAAATATTAAATAAATAAATATTAATATATATTACCTTTTTAAATATAAATAAATAAAAATATTCAATATATAAATAAATATATACTCTAGGAATTATTAAATAGATGTATATTACCTTTTCTAACAATATTTTAAATATAAATAGAAACTCTTTAAAGAAATTTGTTAAAAGAATATACAAGAGTCAAAAATATTTTTGGCAGGAAAAATAAAAGAAAAATAGATTTTCAATAATCTTGTGATTATAAACTTCATTTTTGATAATATTTTTTGTACAACGCGGTCAATTTTGCTTGTTGGTTTTGTTAAATAATATTTTCCTTTGCGATTAAATACAACTATAAACTCTTTTCAATAGTAAAAGTGTTCAAACCTGCAAAAAAGGAGAACATTGGATCAACAGTTTCTTTTGATTTTCTTGGTTCTTTTACGTTTATTTTTTCCGTTCCTGCAATAAGTATAGTATATCCTCATAGTTAATTTTGAAGCTCACCGTTGCAATAGTTTATCATACTTGATTTCTCTAGGTAACTTGATCCTTTAATATGGCTACTAAACCATCCACAAACATGAATAGGTCACCAGAACTTTGTTCCATATGTCAGGATGAAATGTCAGAGTCACAGCTTCTATTACAGACACCTTGCAATCATTCATTCCATAAGGATTGTGCACTTGGCTGGTTTGAGGGCAATAAGCCATGTCCTAACTGTCAAACAATCGTACGTGGGGTCGACCTAAAACGAATAAGGAGTAAAACGGGTGCAATTAACAAACCGGCTACACGATCTCAGACCGCAAGTAAGCGTGTTAATGCAGCCGAAGTAGCAAGCGCTAGCGCGAAAAATTCAGAGTTTACTCCAATTCCATCACATCGGCAGCCGCATTTTGAATCTACCAACATTGATCAGAACCACTATCAACTAAGCACCGAAGATGAATTCCATAAAACTCTAAGAGGTATAATGCAAGAACCAAGCCATAATCTAATGCGGATTAATAGATCGATCTCACCTAAGCATCAATTCCAGACCTTAGCTTCTCTGCCAACTCCGCAAGTTCGAGCTCCAACTCTACCAAATGCGTCTATGGTTCAAAATCCAATATCCGGAAGAAACCAATCCAACCATGAGCGTAACGCCAAAACTATCAGTGGCTGGAACATAACCTTCAATGGAAGGTCCGATGGACTTAATATTGAAGAGTTCGTTTATAGGATTGGAGTGCTGAACAATCTATCTTTCAGCGGGGATGAAAACATATTAGTGGCACATGCGCACCTCCTTTTTAAAGATCAGGCCGCTGATTGGTATTGGCGTTACCATCGTAGAACACCTAGGATGACGTGGAGAGATCTGTGTGGAGCGGCTAGAACTGAGTTTGGAAATCGTGACACGGATGACGAAATAATCGACAAAATACGAGCGAGGAAACAACGGCCAGTGGAAACCTTTGATACATTCCTTAATGTGATCTTGCGATTGAGTGATCAGCTCAGGGAACCACTGACAGATCAAAGGTTGCTTAGCATTCTGCTCAGTAATTTAAAAATAGAGATTAGAAAAGAATTGTTATATGTCAATATAGTCTCTGTCGATGAACTCCGGGAGTTGTGTCGACGCCGAGAAAAGCTATGGTCATCAGTACCAACACAACCTAGGCACTTCTCATACAAACCCGATATTTCCGAAATTGCTGAGGCGGAAGACTATATAAATGAAACACCAGAAGATGATATACACAAGTCACTAACGCATCTCACCATCTCGAAGGGTGATTTGCATGCTATTCAAGGTTCGCCTAATGTAAGTAAAAACATTGTAACTTGTTGGAACTGTAAAAAGCCAGGACACGGTTTTCGTCAGTGCACCAGACCACTAAGGCTCTTCTGCTTCGGATGCGGGATGGATGGGACGTACATGATAAAATGCACAAACTGTCAGTTAAACTCAAAAGGGAGCGTGGTCAAGTCAGACACACGCTCCCCAAAATAGATCCCATTCCGTGTGACCCAGTAATAATACCGGGTTCGTCATTTGACCCAAAGAACAAAGATGCCGCACCCGAAACAGAAGATTCTGCATTGCAGGATCTCACCAGCATAAGTCAATTAATTAAACCAACCCAAATATTAAGTCCCGAATCAGTCTTGGCTCCATCCTCGGAATCATCCTTGGCTCCTTCAATTCTTCCATTCTTTAAATCTCCGTTTCAGCGTCTTCAGGAATATCTGGTTGTAAGAAAGCGTCTAGGAATAAATGAAATCTCGTCAAGCCACCGCCGCGCTCGATCTGTTAGCAGATTACAACAGTATCGAAAAAGCCGCCGATCGTTAAAAACATCTTTCTTATCAGCTCTGGTTTCAGTCAAAAACGATCCAAGACCCTACGCTGAGGTAGAAATTTTAAATACCAAGCGGTTAGGCTTGCTAGATAGTGGCGCTTCGATAAGTGCAATAGGTAGTTTATTTGCTTCCGAGATTTTAGAAACTCCTGAACTTTTAACCTTGTGCCATGACCAAATTAACACCGCAGATGGTAAGAGCCAAGCAATTCATGGGTATTTTGTCACGAGCGTATCCTTCATGGGTATCAGGAAAACCATTGAGTTGATGGTAGTCCCATCCCTTACACAGAACTTGTACTTGGGTATCGACTTTTTTAAACTGTTTAATCTGTACCAACCTTCACTTCAAAGTTTGGCTATAGGAAGCGTTGATCCTTCTTTGTCCTCTTTAACATCATTCGAACAACAAAGGCTGGAAGATGCCATCCAACTTCTTCCGTCCTTCTCGAAGCTGGGATTGGGAAAGACTGATTTATTGGAACACGTTATCGATACCGGTGACGCGTCCCCAATAAAACAGCGTCACTATCCCATATCCCCAGCTTTCGAGAAGTTAATGGGAGAGGAGTTGGATCGAATGTTGTCTCTGGGGATAATTGAGCCTTCGGCTAGTTCCTGGAGCTCTCCTGTAGTGTTGGTTCGAAAACCAGGTAAGGTACGCTTGTGTCTAGATTCGCGTAAAGTGAATCAAGTCACAAAACGACTAGCATACCCTCTGCCACAAATAGAGGGGATATTAAGTCGACTACCCAAGTCACAGTTTATTTCAAGTCTTGATCTGAAGGATGCGTTCTGGCAGATACCCATGGAACTGTCATCGAGAGAGAAAACGGCATTCACAGTGCCAGGTCGTCCACTTTACCACTTCGTCCGTATGCCATTTGGACTCTGCAATGCAGCACAAACAATGACGATGCTCATGGATCGTGTGATACCTCCTGACCTAAAGAACCAGGTATTCGTCTACTTAGACGATTTACTAATTGTAACATCAACTTTTGAATCGCATCTTCAAGTATTATCAAATGTTGCTAATCATTTGAAGAGGGCGAATCTTACTATAAATATCGAAAAGAGTAAATTCTTAATGCCTGAGGTCAAATATCTCGGCTACGTAATAGGTCAGGATGGTATCAAAATTGATAATGATAAAGTGTCTGCAATTGCAGAGTTCCCAATTCCGACATCAGTACGCCAAGTTCGACGTTTCTTGGGCATGTCGGGCTACTATCGTAGGTTCATTTCTGAGTTTGCGTCTCTTACTACGCCTATCACCGACTTGCTAAAAAAATCGCACGGAAAATTTCAGTGGACGGAAGAAGCTGACGTGGCTTTCTTGAATATCAAGAAAGCGTTAACGTCAGCTCCAGTATTAGCCAACCCTGATTTTTCCAAGTCATTCACGTTACAGTGTGATGCTAGCAAGGATGGTGTCGGTTGTGTATTGACGCAACTAGACGATGATGATGTTGAACACCCAGTAGCCTTTATGTCCAAGAAGCTGAATGCGGCGCAAAGAAATTACAGTGTAGGCGAAAAGGAGTGTCTGGCAGTCATTCTAGGTATAAAAAAGTTCAGAGCCTATATTGAAGGTCATCCTTTTAAGGTCATGACGGACCACGCATCCTTGAAATGGTTGATGCAACAAAGAGACCTATCTGGCCGGTTGGCGAGATGGAGTCTCAAACTTCAAGGGTATGACTTCAATATAGAGTACCGAAAGGGAAGCCTGAATGCTGTGCCAGACGCCCTTTCTCGCATACACTGTATAGATGCACTCACGAGTAGCGGTGAGCACGACCTGGATCTCACTTCACTTGCCTTCATTTCTCCAGAATATCTGAAGTTAGTGGACATAGTTAAGAAAAGCGGGACGTCTCTGCCTGACTTGCGGTTGATGGACGGTAAGATATACAAAAGAGTAAACTTCACTTCCTGTGTAGAGAGTGAGGCTTGGAAGCTCTGGGTTCCAGAAGAACTAACCACAGAACTTGTAGCTAAAACTCATGGGCTTCCCACTTCTGCTCATGTGGGAGTAGCGAAGACCCTACACCGACTACGGCGTTTTTTCTTCTGGCCCAGAATGCTTTCTCAGGTTCAAAGACAAGTTTCAGAATGTAAAACATGCAAGGAAGTGAAGTCGACAAATCAGATTCTAAGAGCGCCGATGGTCACTGCAAGCAGATCAGAGCGTCCCCTTCAAAAATTATATATCGACATACTAGGTCCATACCCACGATCTAAAGCGGGCAATATTGCAATCTTGATGGTCCTTGACCACTTAACTAAGTTCACTTTCCTCTTACCTCTTAAGAAACTAACAGCAGCCCCCATTTGTAAACTATTAGAGACGCAAGTGTTTCATACGTTTGGATGTCCAGAGATAATCGTATCCGATAACGGAACACAATTTACTTCACGAATGTTCAAAGATTTTTTGGTTCAATATGGCATCAAACACTTCAAAGCAGCTCTTTATTCTCCCTCCATCAATCAGGTAGAACGAGTTAACTCTAGTGTCTTAAATGGTATCAGATCATATGTTGGTAGTCAACATTGCGACTGGGATCGATTCCTGCCTCAAATTAATAGTTCTCTTCGCAGCATGATCCACAGTTCCATAAATTGCTCTCCTTATTTTGCCATGTTTGGCTTGAGCATGATTGTTCATGGCTCTACCTATATCCTGCTCAAAAATTTACAGTGTTTGGATGAACAAATGGAGGCTACAGTGCACCATGACCATATGTCGCAGATCAGAGTTGATTTAAAGAAACATATTGCTGATTCCTTTAAGAAATCCGCTCAACGATACAATTTGAGAACGAGAAAACCGATGTTCAACGTGGGTGATATCGTCTTTAGACGAAATTTCGTCTTGAGCGATGCGAGCAAAAAGATTTCTGCGAAATTATCACCTAAGTTTATAGAATCTCGAATCCTTCGATTGTTAGGAAATACGTTAGTTGAGCTGCAAGATGTCTATAACAAAAAGATTGGTACCTATAATGTCAAGGATATTCGCGTTTAACTCATATGATTTCAATATTTTATCTTGGGTTGGAGGAGTTCATGGCGGTAGTAAGGTCTCAAGCGTTTCTCTGTTCCTCGGTGAAGGCTGAAATCCTTCCCAGAAGTATCAGTCCTGTTACACTTGAGCCAGTATGATACCCTTATATCCAATACACTTTTCAATGTTTCCTAAATCTTCGGAAACATTTTCCTCATCTATTTTACTATGTAATTTAAATAAAATTAAACAAAAGCAATAAATATGTGAATGATAAATAAAAAGCAATAGACGTCATTGATTTGGTTTATTGGTACAACAAAAAAAACAGCAAGGTTGGCCCACTTATTGTATCCCGTTTGAATGAATCACTTTTTAATTTTATTTTTCAATGTTAAAAATATAAATTTGTTTGAGTATTGAACAGAAGGAGAAATTCTTAAATTTCTTGAATTTTGTTAAACCAGAATTTCCTTTTTTTGTTTAATTATCAAGTTTTTATTGTTAGGAAAATTTTTTTTGTTTTATATAAAATCATAGATGTAGGTTTTTGAAAAGGCATTCAGTTTTTAAAAAATAGAAAAATTCAGTCGTGTGATCAATCCTCTAGAGTCTATGGATTAAATTTAGATTTTGTTTGCTTTCATATTAACTAAGGCATTTAGAAAAATTGATTAAAGTTAAAGTAACTAAAGTTGTTTAAAGTACATTGTGTTACTGTTTATAAAAGTTCGATTACTTTACCATGTGAATAATAGTGCAACAAATAAAAATTGATTGATCACAGTGTCTGAACGGTTTTGTTTCTGAACTTTGTGATAATATAATTAATAATATTAGAGAAAAACGCAAAAGTAAAAATTTGATGAACTCAATAACGTTAAAGATAATTTGATAACTGTCTGAACGGTTTGATTCTAAACTTTGTGATAATAATTAATAATATTAGAGAAAAACGCAAACCTTAAAATTTAATGAACTTAATAACGTTAAAAACAATTTGATAACGTAAGAAAATAAACATAGTTTTTTATTTATAAAAATTAACCTAATAAATGTATGTGTACATTGTCTGTGAAAGCAATAAATTAAATTGGAATTAATATGAAATGCAGTGTATACTTAATATGAAACATGTGTCGGTATACGTTTTAATTGTCACGCTGTTGATATCACCGACAGTTGATTGACGACATTAGCACTCATAGGGAGCCTTTCAGCAGAGTTGAGGAATATTTTATATCATACACAATTATAACCGAGTATAAACTAAGCCATTATAATATCCACCATTTTTCGTGTATTGAGAGAAGTCATAGCAGGCTGATTGCAACAGAGCGATAATAAAATAATTGAAGACCATTAACACCCACAAGAGGAAAATTAAAATTTGATTTTGGAACTACCTGCAAACAAGTAATTTTATTCTGATGAACCTAACAAAAAAGAACAAGAACAGCAATCTACTCTAGTAATGTAAGTTTATTTTTTTTTTTGATAATTGTATTATGTCAAACTATTTATTTTTGATTTTCAAACGCATCATGTTTAGAAACATGTTATATTAAATTAGTAGTGATCACGATGTGAGAATGGCTTCGTTCTGATCTCGTGGAAGTTCGTAATCATGGAAATTTCCATTAGTCCTCACATAAATTTTTTTTTGTTACCACAAACGGGCTAGATTTTATAGGAAGATCCTGGATGCTGAAGCTTTCCCGAAAGTCAGCTAGGTGTGAGGTTGCCCGGTCTTCCACGTGGTACAGTTCGTGGGAACAATTTGAGTCGTTATGACTCAAATTGGGTTCCAACCTTCACAGGAGATGGTCACTCTCCTGATGTTCATGAGTTTGTTCACAGAGTTGAGGCGGCTGCCAGGAGGGACCGTGTGAATTGGGACGACCTTAGGTCTATCGTTCCACGGTATCTCAAGGGGGCTGCCGACCGATACTATCTGAATTTAACTCATGAATATGAGGTGGTGGTGAGTATCTGGTGGAGATTGGTTCGTTAAACCGTCGCTTAGCACGTCCATTTGCTGATCGTGAAATGCTAGAAATTGCTCGGGAGGGACTGAGTGTGGAACTCAAAAATGCTACACTGGCAGCAACAATACATTCAATTGATGAACTTCGGACTTTATGTCAGAAGTTTGAACGTTTGTGGTCCACACCAGTTCCGACCAGAACATCAAATTTAAGAATTAGCGACTTACAGCAGATGGATGATTATGAGGTGGATGTGGAACTGGATCGAGATGGATATATTGAAACGATGGATTCAAAACAGCCCGAAGAAAGCGACGAAAGATGTAGCGACGCAGGACGATCTTCCACCCCTCAGGAAAACCAAATAAAATCATCAAATATATTTAATTTCCCATCATTACATCGAACGTATTTTAGACGTCTTGAACGTAACATCAGATATTGGAGGATGAGGAAATTATTTCGTAAAGCATGTATTTCATCTATCCTTTCAGAAACAAAGGATCCTCGGCCGCGACTAACAATAAAGATTTTGGACAAACATATTGTTCACGCATTATCGTGAATTTTTAAATCTGAAAAATCAAAATATGTTAAATTAGAATCAAAAACAAAACCACAGTAATTTTTCATATATTTAAAATTCAATCGCGTACAATCTTTCATCGATTTCATATATATAAATATTAATTTTGTTAAAATGAGCCAATTTTAGAAATACGTAGTTAACTTTACAATGCATGCTTTAATATTCTGTTAAAGGGACCACTTTAAGGTGGCCAGTATGTTCACGACCAAGTCGTTATACTTAAGAACTTCATCAAGATGTTTCTCAATCTGGAAGTGAAAAAACAATGTAAATAGGTTGCTATATTATATGTATATACTTATCGTAAATCACTTCCAGATGAATGTTAATACGTTGTGGGTTGTCCAGACTTAGCTAAAATTGACATAATACGATATTAATGTTAATTAATATTAATTATTATCATAATTTGTACAATTAAAGATTTATTTATTATTTATAAAATTATGCAAATATTACCAAAACAATCCTTTTGAAATGTCAATCTAAATGTCAATTTTGAATTGATGTGTTCGGTATATTTTGATTTTTAGTTTGATATTCTCAATGTTCACATTGAATTGATGTGTTCGTTATTCTATATTATTAATTCGATAGTTTCGAGGTCGTTGGAAAACTTGACAGTAGTTGAGTTTTATGATTTGTAGAGTTTTGGCTTTCTATAAAATGGACTGTTTTGGTAGTTTTGTCCTCTTATTCTTACGAATTTATATCTGAATAGTTTAGTCAGTAAAAAGTGTTGTTTGTGTTATATCATGTAGTTGGTTGAGTATGAGCTAAGCTCTCTCTTTGTTATTTTTAAGTCAATTTTAAATATTTTGTATTCCTATGTGTTAGATCAGTAATTATAAAATTAATAAAGGAAGTTCATATAAAGTTGTGTGCATCAGTAAAAAAAATCGTATAAGTTTTCATCGATTGGAACGGCTGATGTTTCCATGCATCTTTCATGTCATATGTACATGATTTTAAATTATTATATGAGCTGATATATTTTCATCATTGCATCAATCATCTCATATGTACACGATTTCAACTATTATATGAGCTGATATTTTCGTCATTACTTCAGTTAATCATCTCATATGTACATGATGTTCAACTATTATATGAGCTGAGATATTTTCGTCATTGCTTCAATCAATCATCTCATATGTACATGATTTTCAACTATTATATGAGCTGAGATATTTTCGTCATTACTTCAGTTAATCATCTCATTTACATAACTTCAATTATTATATGAGCTGATATATTTTCATCATTGCATCGTTCATGTCATATGTACATGATTTCAACTATTATATGATCTGATATTTTCGTCATTACTTCAATCAATCATCTCATATGTACATGATTTCAACTATTATATGAGCTGATATTTTCGTCATTACTTCAATCAATCATCTCATATGTACACGATTTCAACTATTATATGAGCTGATATTTTCGTCATTGCTTCAATCAATCATCTCATATGTACATGATGTTCAACTATTATATGAGCTGATATTTTCGTCATTGCTTCAATCAATCATCTCATATGTACATGATTTTCAACTATTATATGAGCTGATATTTTCGTCATTACTGCAATCAATCATCTCATAAGTACATGATGTCAACTATTATATGAGCTGATATATTTTCGTCATTGCTTCAATCAATCATCTCATATGTACATGATTTTCAACTATTATATGAGCTGATATATTTTCATCATTGCATCATTCATCTCATATGTACATGATTTCCACTATTATATGAGCTGATATTTTCGTCATTACTTCAATCAATCATCTCATATGTACATGATTTCAACTTTTATATGAGCTGATATTTTCGTCATTACTTCAATCAATCATCTCATATGTACATGATTTCAACTATTATATGAGCTGATATTTTCGTCATTACTGCAATCAATCATCTCATATGTACATGATGTCAACTATTATATGAGCTGATATATTTTCGTCATTGCTTCAATCAATCATCTCATATGTACATGATTTTCAACTATTATATGAGCTGAGATAGTCTCGTCGTTGCTTCAGTTGATCATCTCATTTCCATAACTTCAACCATTATATGAGCTGATATATTTTCATCATTGCATCAATCATCTCATATGTACATGTTTTCAACTATTATATGAGCTGATATTTTCGTCATTGCTCCAGTTAATCATCTCATTTACATAACTTCAACTATTATGTGAGCTGATATTTTCTTCATTGTATCATTCATCTCATATGTACATAACTTCAATCATTATATGAGCTGATATATTTTCATCATTGCATCATATGTAAATGATTTCAACTGTTATATGAGCTGAGATATGTTCGTCATTGCTTCAGTTACTCATTCGTTTATATAACTTCAATTATTATATGAGCTGAGATATTTCCATATTTGCATCACAGTGTTGGAAGTTGATGTGCCAACCAAATCACATCAAATATATCTTCAATAAAAAAAATACAGTCCACCTCTTATCGACGCCGCATCATTTGGTCCTTCGAGCCGGATATATACGCAGCTCGTCTCAAAATAACTTCGGAAGAAAAAAAACCAACCAACGTTTTTGGATAATTTAAGGTACCATTTAGTATAATTTATAAGTAACTTAATTATTTAAATTTTCGTCAAATATCAATAACATTATGCATTTCTCTAGCATTTATATTGTCATTGTTTATTAACACGACTTACGTGATCATATAATCGTGATTTTTTCGGGACATTCACTACTACGGGGTGTACAATGTCGCTTAGTCGATTGTTTAATTGTCTATGGTGGATGGCTTGTCGGATTGTTTCATTTTATTGACATATTTCGTCTGGAACAATGTTCATCCGTTTTTCTCTTCGGTATTAATTTTCCATAAGGTTAACATGCCGGATTCCCCTTACGAAGACCTCTTGAAAAAACAACGTCGTACAAAATCTCGTCGTACCTGAATGGAATTTGAATTCCAAAATAATTTTGCTGTCGTCGTTAATATTTTTAAAAAATCTTTATACATCTCGTCATACTCTAATGGAATTTGAATTCCAAGATAAATTTCTTATTTCCGTTAATAATTCAGTTCGTCGTACTTTAATGTAACTTGAGTTCCATATAATTGTTGTCTTCGCTAATATTTTGAAAATCGTTATTCTTTTTTCGTCGTACCTTGTTGGAATGCGATTTTTCGTTAATAGTTGGAGTCACTATTCGTTTTCGTCGTACTTAGTAGAATGTGATTTCCAGATATAATTGTTGTCGTCGCTAATATTTTGAAAATCGTTATTCTTTTTACGTCGTACCTTGTTGGAATGCGATTTTTCGTTAATAGTTGGAGTCACTATTCGTTTTCGTCGTACTTAGTAGAATGTGATTTCCAGATATAATTGTTGTCGTCGCTAATATTTTGAAAATCGTTATTCTTTTTTCGTCGTACCTTGTTGGAATGCGATTTTTCGTTAATAGTTGGAGTCACTATTCGTTTTCGTCGTACTTAGTAGAATGTGATTTCCAGATATAATTGTTGTCGTCGCTACTATTTTGAAAATCGTTATTTATTTTTCGTCGTACCTTGTTGGAATGCAATTTTTCGTTAATAGTTGGAGTCACTATTCGTTTCGTCGTACTTAGTAGAATGTGATTTCCATATATAATTGTTGTCTTCGCTAATATTTTGAAAATCGTTATTTATTTTCGTCGTACCTTGTTAGAATGCGATTTTTCATTAATAGTTTGGAGTCACTATTCGTTTCGTCGTACTTAGTAGAATGTGATTTCCAGATACAATTGTTGTCTTCGTTAATATTTTAGAAAATCGTTCTGTCGTATTTTTAAATCATTCGTCGTACCTTATTAGATTAATTGTTATTTTTAGGATTCTGTTATATTATGTATTATATTCATTGGATTCTAGTAGATTAAATAGCATATTCATCGGATGTTCCAATATTAAATTACCAATTTATTCATCGGATCATTTCGAAATCATCGGTTTTAGGTGTGAAATAATTAATTATTCAATCTACATCGTTCGTCAGTCAACATGGAAGTTTTGATATTGGTTTGTCCAACATCCGCTGGTATTTGGATGTGTTAGCTTCATTAATTTTTCGTCGTTCTCCTTGTTGCTATCATAATTCCAACAGATGTTCACTCTTGTCTCATTCTTCGTTGCCTTGGGAGAGTGTGTCTCACAGCCCACCTTCGTCGTATAGTCGTTGAGACAAAATCAAACAAATTTCTTCAATGTGAATTAGCTCTGACCTTGCTAATAGGCTTACATGCTTCATTTGTAGTAATTGGTTATTCGTCATATCTTACTAGAATTCGTTTCTCAAGTTAATGTTCATTAATAGTTGGAGTCATTATTCGTTTCGTCGTACTTAGTAGAATGTGATTTCCGAACAAAATTGTTGTTCGTTTATATTTTAGATATTTTTCTCGTACGTTTTGCCGTACCCTAACACCATTCATCGTATATTATTAGTTTGATTGTTATATTCTTAGGAACCTGTTAAATTATTTTATACCCATTAAATTCTAGTAGATTAAATACTATTCATCGCATGTTACATTATTGAATTACCAACTCATTCATCAAATCCTGTCAAATTCATCGTTATTAGATGTGAAATAATTAGTTATTCAATTCACATCGTTCATCAGTTAACATGGAAGGTTTTATATTGGTTCGTCGAACATCCGCTGGTATCTGGATGTGTTTTTTTTTTTTTTTTTTTTTTTACGGCGTTCATGCTCCATGTAGGAGCGTTGCCAGGCTAATCAGCTTCGAATATTCGCCACGGTCATTCGCAACAGCGACATAATTACCATGGCAGCCGATTTTTTTAAGGTCGTTTATTACGTCAGTCTCCCATTGTAGTCGTGGTCTACCTCGCGGTCGCCCACTCCCTGGGGTACTAACGTACATTTTTCTAATCATTCCAGACTGTGAATCGGCTCGTAGAACATGCCCAAACCAAGCAATCCTATTAGAACGGATACAACCTATTATATCAGGACCCTCAAGAAGGTCTCTGATCTCAAAGTTATACCGGGTTCTATACTCTCCATCGTCTGTCTTAAGTGGACCAAAAATATAGCGTAGGATCTTACGCTCAAATACAGATAAATGCGATTCGTCAATTTGTGTAAGGGTCCACGTTTGTGAACCATACATCACAACCGGTCTAATCAATGTCTTGTATAACTTGAGCTTGGTGTTAGTTGATACATACGGAGATCCAAGGAGAGGTTTGATTGAGTAGAAAATTCGATTACCTGCAGCGATTCGAGCTTTTATATCTGTAAGTATGCTGTTGTTTGAGTCAAGCATTGATCCCAAATATTTAAAAGATTCAACTCCCTCAATTCGTTCATCGCCGCACATCAAATCTTTCTTCTCAGACTCTCTTGAAACATTCATATGTTTGGTTTTATTGTAGTTAATTTGCAGACCAATTTTTCTAGCTCCACTCTCAAGCGACTTAAAAGTCTCACTCATAACAGCTTCACTTCGGCCGAGGATGACAACATCATCAGCGTATGCAATCATCTGTACTGAGTTTATTGACAAGATATTGTTGTTAGTCGGCAGTTTCTTTTGACGGCACACATATTCCAAGGCTAAATTAAAAAGTATAGGAGAGATAGCATCACCTTGTCTTAACCCGGAGTCGACTTTAAAAAACCTTGATATTTCGTTCTCTACTCGTACACAGCATTGAGAGTTCTGTACTGTCATTTTGCATAGTGATACCAGTTTACCAGGAATTCCCATTGACACTAGAGCAGACCATAGAGTCTCTCGTTCGAGAGAGTCGTAGGCCTGTCTGAAATCAATGAAGAGTTGGTGCACAGGTATGTTGAACTCTCGGCACTTTTCCAAAATCATCCTTATCGAGAAAAGTGCATCGGTGGTACCTCGGCCCCGCCGGAAGCCACACTGATATTCTCCAAACAGTTGTTCAGCAAAAGGATTGATTTTGGATAGCAAAATGTAAGAAAAGATCTTATATGCTGTGCAGAGTAGAGCGATTCCTCTGTAGTTTGCCCATTGTAGGCGATTACCTTTTTTATGGATTGGTATCAGCATAGCTGTGTTCCAGTCCTGTGGCATGGCTTCAGTCCTCCATATCATTTGAACAAGTTCAAACAATCTTAAGGATAGAGTTTCACCACCATGTACAATCATTTCGGATGTTATATCGTCGATACCAGGTGCTTTATTGCATTTTAATTTTGACAGCGCCGCATCGAATTCCTCTTTGGTGGGTTCGACTACATGTACCTTTGACGCACGAATAAGCTTTGCTCGTCGCCCGACTTGTTGCTGGTCACTTAAGTTGAGAAGATTCTCAAAATAAGTGGCCCAAGTGTCTAAAATATTTTTAAGGTCTACTTGTAGCTCCCCATCTTCGTTTTGAATAGCAGTCGATCTAGTTTGAGGGCCCTTCTTTAAGGTTTTAACCTGTTGAAAGAAGTTACGCGATTTATGTTCCTTATTGAAGCTTTCAATCTCCTCACACTTTCTCTTCCACCATTCTCTCTTCGTTCGTCTACATAACTTTGTAACGGCTTGTCTTGCCAGTTTATAGTTCTCCTTCGTGGACCTGGTGTTGCGTCCTTGCAGACATTTCAGATAGCAATCTCTTTTGTATTGAATAGCGTCAAGACATGCTTGATCCATCCATGGCTTCTGGGAGTGGTTTTGTGGTCGTCCAAGTATTCCCTCAGCAGCGCTTAAAACAGCATCTTTGAGCAAATACCATGACTTATCGACGTCTCCATTAATGGTTTCTGATTTCTCCAATGTTTCGGCAATATGGTTTTGATATTTCTCTTCTGTTTCTGCATTCTTTAGTGATGAGATGTTAAATCGTTTCCGTTGATTGAATTTCGGAATGCTTGGGTTTGGGAAGTGGAACCTTATTTTAGCACATACAAGAAAGTGGTCACTTCCAATGTATGCACCTCTAAAGGATCGCACATCCAGAACACTCGAAAAGAAACGTGCTGTAACTAGCACGTGATCAATTTGATTTCGAGTGTTTCCATTCGGTGAGACCCATGTCTGCTTATGAATCGATCGGTGCGGAAAGAAAGTACTGGCAATTCTCAAATTATTTGATAATGCAAACTCAGTCATTCTCTCACCATTATCATTCGAATTCAAATGCAGACTGTTGGGGCCCACCACATTTCCATAAGAGATATCTCTTCCAACCTGCCCATTAAAGTCACCAAGAACCATAGTGAAGTCGCGTGTTGGTGTTTGTTTCATAACCTCTTCCAGCGCTATGTAGAAATTATCCTTCTCGTCGACGGTCTTAGCTTCAGTAGGTGCATGCACGGCAATAAGAGAAATATTGTTATATGTACCACGTACACGTAGGTAGCAAATCCTCTCACTGACCGGGATGAATTTCATCACGGCTTCTTGTATGCGTGCACCAACAAGAAAGCCAGTTCCAAATTCTCTTCGAGAAGGATGACCACTACAGTATAGAGAGTGACTATCCAAATCTTGTTTTTCGATTATTGGCTGTCTAATTTCTTGCAGAGCTATGATATCCATCCCATACCTCTCAGCCTCTGTTTCTAGACTTATAAGAGCATCAGGAGCGCTCAGGCTGCGCACGTTCCACGTTCCGATTCGGTAGTCTGGTCCTTTTTCACGTCCAGGTAAAATTCTGTTGTTTTTGTCCGGGTCTGTTTTTCTTTTCTGATTTCCAAATTTAACAAATAATTTTTTTTCCGGGGTTAGGGTGTTAACCTTAGGCCCAACCCAAATTGTCGTGAATGGGTCCATTCTGCATCTTAAGGTTACCAGAAACAACCTTTTGACACGTTTATATAGCGAGCCGCTTGATCCAAGACAGACGCCCGCTTCAAGCCGCCCCTAACATGGAGAACAGACGCTTGAGTCGCATTGGTTTTAAGGCGCCAATTCGCCATGATGTACCATGATTGACTAAGCAGTTTTTACCCTGCTTGTCTCCGGTACACCAACCTAATTCTGTCAGCATTAACCAGGCAGCACGGCGTGGACGTCGAATTTCGGATTTCGCTACCTATCTGGATGTGTTAGCTTCATTAATGTTTCGCCGTTCTCCTTGTTGCTATCATAATTCCTACAGATGTTCGCTCTTGTCTCATTCTTCGTTACCTTGGCAGAGTGTGTCTGACAGCCCACTTTCGTCGTATAGTCGTTGAGACAAAATCAAACAATGTTTCCAATGTTAACCAATGTGTCCTTGCAAAATGGCGAACATGCCTCATTTGTATTTAGTAGTATTCGTCATTAGAATTCGTTTTAATTCAATATTTGGTAGTTAATGGTTCGGTAGTATCTTAAGCCGTTATAGGTTTAATTATAATTTAATAAAATGTTTGTCTTCAGTAGGAATTAAAGTCATTAGTTATTTTCACGCGTCTTTCGTCTAGTTTATGTTACAAACCGAAAATGATTTCGTTTGAATTAGAATTTTATATTTTGTCATTTCCGTCTGCCAAATTGATAATTCAGGTTGTAGCACCGAGCTTTAATCGTTGACATTTAACTTTTGCAGGCCCCCTCTATTAGCTCAAGATGCGTGCTCAAATGCAACTGACAAATGGTTCATATGCATGTTCGCGTGTTTCGTCTCAAAGCAGTCCAGTTGGAAATCGGTATTAACTCATCAGCTGATCCTTTTAGAGCTTGGTTTCGTCGTATGTATGGTATCACGTAGCGGATTGTGATGTTTTTAAAAATGCTGCTTCCACAACATTGCCAACTTCATTGAAGCTCGTAATCTTCAGCATATCCAACAAGCAGCATTCATGTGGTCTACTCTTCGTCACAGAGTGTGTCCGACAACTCAATTTCGTTGTACAATCGTTGTGTCATTTTAAATTGAGCCTATTGTCATTTCCATTAACCCAGCTGAATCCATTCTGAAAACGCTCAGTAGCACGAATCAGCGTAATCTCACATCTTGATGTTGAAGATTTGCAGCAGTTTGTTGTATCAAGTAATTACAAACTAGTGGTGGTTTATATTTCACTAATTAATATTTGCAACCGTCCACGTAATTCAAGCAACAATGTTCTGCGACCAGTCTGTTCAGTCTGACAAGTCACTCACCTCGACTACAGTCATCCCTGAATATTCATACACTTAAAATTTACTTTAGTTGCTGTCCGTAACTGGTTTTAAGGGATTACGTAATTGCAACCATGTCGCAGCCTGGACCGTTTCATTTTGTTAAAGTAAATACTTTAAGGTCGCCAGTATGTTCACGCATTATCGTGAATTTTTAAATCTGAAAAATCAAAATATGTTAAATTAGAATCAAAAACAAAACCACAGTAATTTTTCATATATTTAAAATTCAATCGCGTACAATCTTTCATCGATTTCATATATATAAATATTAATTTTGTTAAAATGAGCCAATTTTAGAAATACGTAGTTAACTTTACAATGCATGCTTTAATATTCTGTTAAAGGAACCACTTTAAAGTGGCCAGTATGTTCACGACCAAGTCGTTATACTTAAGAACTTCATCAAGATGTTTCTCAATCTGGAAGTGAAAAAACAATGTAAATAGGTTGCTATATTATATGTATATACTTATCGTAAATCACTTCCAGATGAATGTTAATACGTTGTGGGTTGTCCAGACTTAGCTAAAATTGACATAATACGATATTAATGTTAATTAATATTAATTATTATCATGATTTGTACAATTAAAGATTTATTTATTATGTAATTATGCAAATATTACCAAAACAATCCTTTTGAAATGTCAATCTAAATGTCAATTTTGAATTGATGTGTTCGGTATATTTTGATTTTTAGTTTGATATTCTCAATGTTCACATTGAATTGATGTGTTCGTTATTCTATATTATTCATTCGATATTTTCGAGATCGTTGGAAAACTTGACAGTAGTTGAGTTTTATGATTTGTAGAGTTTTGGCTTTCTATAAAATGGACTGTTTTGGTAGTTTTGTCCTCTTATTCTTACGAATTTATATCTGAATAGTTTAGTCAGTAAAAAGTGTTGTTTGTGTTATATCATGTAGTTGGTTGAGTATGAGCTAAGCTCTCTCTTTGTTATTTTTAAGTCAATTTTAAATATTTTGTATTCCTATGTGTTAGATCAGTAATTATAAAATTAATAAAGGAAGTTCATATAAAGTTGTGTGCATCAGTAAAAAAAATCGTATAAGTTTTCATCGATTGGAACGGCTGATGTTTCCATGCATCTTTCATGTCATATGTACATGATTTTAAATTATTATATGAGCTGATATATTTTCATCATTGCATCAATCATCTCATATGTACACGATTTCAACTATTATATGAGCTGATATTTTCGTCATTACTTCAGTTAATCATCTCATATGTACATGATGTTCAACTATTATATGAGCTGAGATATTTTCGTCATTGCTTCAATCAATCATCTCATATGTACATGATTTTCAACTATTATATGAGCTGAGATATTTTCGTCATTACTTCAGTTAATCATCTCATTTACATAACTTCAATTATTATATGAGCTGATATATTTTCATCATTGCATCGTTCATGTCATATGTACATGATTTCAACTATTATATGATCTGATATTTTCGTCATTACTTCAATCAATCATCTCATATGTACATGATTTCAACTATTATATGAGCTGATATTTTCGTCATTACTTCAATCAATCATCTCATATGTACATGATTTCAACTATTATATGAGCTGATATTTTCGTCATTGCTTCAATCAATCATCTCATATGTACATGAGGTTCAACTATTATATGAGCTGATATTTTCGTCATTGCTTCAATCAATCATCTCATATGTACATGATTTTCAACTATTATATGAGCTGATATTTTCGTCATTACTGCAATCAATCATCTCATATGTACATGATGTCAACTATTATATGAGCTGATATATTTTCGTCATTGCTTCAATCAATCATCTCATATGTACATGATTTTCAACTATTATATGAGCTGATATATTTTTATCATTGCATCATTCATCTCATATGTACATGATTTCCACTATTATATGAGCTGATATTTTCGTCATTACTTCAATCAATCATCTCATATGTACATGATTTCAACTTTTATATGAGCTGATATTTTCGTCATTACTTCAATCAATCATCTCATATGTACATGATTTCAACTATTATATGAGCTGATATTTTCGTCATTACTGCAATCAATCATCTCATATGTACATGATGTCAACTATTATATGAGCTGATATATTTTCGTCATTGCTTCAATCAATCATCTCATATGTACATGATTTGCAATTATTATATGAGCTGAGATATTTCCATCATTGCATCATTCATCTCACTTACATAATTTCATCTATTATATGAGCTGAGATATTTTCGTCATTGCTTCAACCAATCATCTCATATGTACATGATTTTCAACTATTATATGAGCTGAGATAGTCTCGTCGTTGCTTCAGTTGATCATCTCATTTCCATAACTTCAAAAATTATATGAGCTGATATATTTTCATCATTGCATCAATCATCTCATATGTACATGTTTTCAACTATTATATGAGCTGATATTTTCGTCATTGCTCCAGTTAATCATTTCATTTACATAACTTCAACTATTATATGAGCTGATATTTTCTTCATTGTATCATTCATCTCATATGTACATAACTTCAATCATTATATGAGCTGATATATTTTCATCATTGCATCATATGTACATGATTTCAACTGTTATATGAGCTGAGATATGTTCGTCATTGCTTCAGTTACTCATTCGTTTATATAACTTCAATTATTATATGAGCTGAGATATTTCCATATTTGCATCACAGTGTTGGAAGTTGATGTGCCAACCAAATCACATCAAATATATCTTCAATAAAAAAAATACAGTCCACCTCTCATCGACGCCGCATCACATATTTCAGGACTATTGGATAGTGGAGCGTCAATCACTATACTTGGAAGAAATTCCTTGGAATTATTGGAATCATCAGGTACAACTTACCGTAAATACACTTCGTGTATTCGTACGGCGGATGGTACTGCAACAAAAATTTTTGGTTATATTGAAATTCCAATAACTGTGAATGGCTCCACTAAACCAATGCGGTTCCATATAGTCCCTGGATTACGAGAAGAGCTCTACCTGGGCATAGATTTCTGGGAGAAATTTGGTAATGTTCCTTCATTTGTTAGTGAACTGACTCGCACAGAGCTACAAACTTTAAATACACACAACCTCACCACTGACCAGCAACAAGAACTGGATATGATCAAGGATTCTTTCCCGTCATTTGAAGTGTCTGGGCTCGGAAAGACTTCTTTGGTTGAACATGTTATCGATGTTGGTGATAGTGCACCTGTTAAACAGAGGCATTATCCCACATCGCCGGCTGTTCAACTAAAGGTCTATGCCGAACTCGACCGAATGCTTCAAATGGGCGTGATCGAAGAGTCTAACAGTTCGTGGTGCTCGCCAGTGGTCCTGGTACAAAAAGAATCTTGTAAAAACAGATTATGTATTGATAGCCGTCGTGTCAATTCACTAACGAAAAAGGACGCTTACCCACTTCCCTTGATTGATGGCTTACTAGGTCGTCTAAATAGCACAAAGTACATTTCCAGTATTGATCTCAAAAATGCTTTCTGGCAGATTCCTCTGGCAGAAGCATCTAGAGACAAGACAGCCTTCACAGTGCCTGGTCGTCCATTGTATCAATTCCGGGTTATGCCCTTTGGATTGTGCAATGCTCCCCAGACAATGTGTCGGCTAATGCACAAAGTGATACCACATCAATATCACGAAAGTGTCTTTGTTTATTTAGATGATCTATTGGTAGTCTCTTCCACGTTCCAGGAACATATGGAATTGCTGTCCAAAGTCTCTTCATTGTTAAGAGCGGCTGGGTTAACCATAAACCTCAAGAAAAGCAAATTTGTTCTGAGAGAGGTGAAATACTTAGGATTTTTGGTTGGTGAAGATGGTCTTCAAACAGACCCTGACAAGGTAAGAGCTGTAGCAGAGTATCCAGCTCCATCTACAGTAAAACAGATACGTAGACTATTGGGAATGGCTGGTTGGTACCAACGTTTCATACCAAATTATGCAAGCGTGGTATCACCGATTACGGATTTATTAAAGAAAAGTTCTGGAAAATTGAAATGGACATTGGAAGCGCAAGCTGCTTTCGAAAATTTAAAACGATTGCTGACTACAGCACCAGTATTAATTAACCCTGACTATAATAAAGAGTTCTTTATTAGATGCGATGCAAGTCTGACAGGGATAGGTAGTGTGTTGTATCAGGTTGATACTGACGGACAAGAGTGTCCGATAGCCTTCATGTCGAAGCAATTAAATAGAGCTCAAAGGAATTATTCAGTTTCTGAAATTCAGGGGCTATGTTGAAGGTCACCGATTCACAATTGTGACTGATCACTCAAGTCTGAAGTGGCTTATGTCACAGAAAGACTTGAGTGGTCGTCTGGCTAGGTGGAGCCTAAAACTCCAACATATGGATTTTACCATTGTCCACCAAAAAGGTACCCAAAATATAGTCCCTGATGCTCTATCTCGTCTTTATGACGATACACACGAGGAATTGACGGAAGCATTAACACATCACATTAACGACATTAAAATCGACAATGAAGGTTATCGGCACAAAGAATATACGGATATGATAGCTAAAGTTCAATCATCACCAAAGGACTTTCCATCAGTCAAAGTCGTGGATGATAAGCTATACATACGTATTGAGCCAAGACCTGATGCTATACCCAACGATGTTCCTGTGTGGAAACTCTGGATACCAAAACCGATGACTTCCAACATGATTCAGAAATATCACGATAATAGTACTGCTGCTCATAGAGGTGTTAAAAAGACTTTAGAATTACTTCGACGTCTTTATTATTGGCCGGGCATGGCGTCACAGGTACACAACTATGTTGTGTCCTGCGGCACATGTAAACAAACAAAAGCCACGAATCAGATATTGCGTCCTCCGATGCAATATCAATTCGAAACAGCACGTCCATGGCAGAGAGTCTATATAGATTTTTTGGGACCGTACCCTCGTTCTACACTTGGGAATACGGTGTTATTGATAGTTCTGGATCATGCTACGAAGTTTGTACTACTGAAACCACTTCGAAACGCAACTTCACCGAAGGTGCATGCTTTTCTGAGGAATGAAGTGTTTCTTACATATGGGGTACCAGAGTTTCTACACAGTGACAATGGTAAACAGTTCACTAGTAGGAACTTTCAAAATCTTTTGTCAGATTTCGGCATTAAACACATTAGGACCGGTGTCTATAGTCCTCAAAGCAACGCGTCAGAGCGAGGTCAATAGGTCAGTTCTAGCAGCAATTCGAGCGTTCATAAAAGGTCAACATACCAAGTGGGACTCACAAATTGGTGAAATCGCATATGCACTGCGGGCTGCAGTACATTCTGCTACCAAGTACTCACCGTACTATCTATTATTTGGTCAACATCCAATATCGGATGGAAATACTTACCAATTGTTGAGATCACTACACCAGCTTGGTGAGGATGCTGGTGAGGAATTAAAACGCTCTGATCATTTGACTCTGCTCAGGAACCGGGTTCAGGAAAATTTAAAAGCAGCCTTCAAGAAATCGCAACATCAGTACAACCTGCGATCTAAACTACGGACTTTTCAACCACAACAACGTGTGTTTGTACGGCAACGTCATTTGAGTGACGCTACAAAAAAATTGTCGGCAAAATTGGCTCCAAAGTTCTTACCTGCGATGATTAAGACTAAGATTGGAAATGTACTCTACGAGTGCATAGATATGAGCGGTAAGAATCTTGGAGTTCATCATGCGAAGGACATCAGGGAATGATGTCCTTTCGTTAGGTAGGGTCGTTCCTCTGTCTGGTTGTCGTCTCTGGGGTTCACATCTTTAGTGTCATATTTTACTGGTTGTATCGAGGGTTCAATGGTGCTGACGTTAGATGGATGGATGGTCTATTTCAGCGCTCACTGATAGTTCCTAGGACCTTCATGAGTGTTGAGATTGATCATCGACCCTGACGTTGGTTACCATTGATAACTCGATCCCAGATACAGAATAATTGTTGGAAGTAGTTCGGTGGTTTCTGACGTAGAGGGGGTGACGACGTTTTTGTGATTTCAAGGGTAAATATCTTGATTTTTACCTTGAATTTATAACGATTAGCAGCGCCATCTAGATCCCTCAGATGTGAGAAAAGATGGCACTTACTAAAGTTAGAGATTTGTTTACCTGACCATATCTGATTCCCGCTCAATCGGCTTGGCTCAGCCTTTTTCTGTCGTGGGATTGAATCAGTAGTCAGGTAATCCTAGAAGAGAGCGGTTACAACAACATATACCTGATTTAAAGTAGACTACCATCCCTACTTACCTTGCCGCTCCATACGCCATGTTCTCAAACTACTCTACGACTAGTTTGTTTGTACGCGTAATTGCGTGTTCTGAAGGAACACCTGCAACCTGTCGCTCATCTCGATCTAAGCGTTTTCACTCAATTCATGTTATACCAGTAAGAAACTAAAACTAAATAAGTAGACTTCACCTTTGTAACGCGGGTGCTAACGGTATTTAGATCTAATAGCATGATCACTTTTGATACCCGTTGTTCCACGGGGCTTATAGCTGAGTCATCAGGGGTCATTATTGTGATGGGGAATAAAATTACATTACCAAAGACAAAACAAAATTTCTGGTGCCTGAATTGTTTCTAAATAACACATGATCACGTTTACCCCGAATTAAAGCAATTACCTTAATTATAGCCACTCAGTAAACATGCTATTTTTCCGTTTGATAGTACTTATATAAGAGCGTAAATACGGAAACAGAACTTTCTATATCGAAACTGGATGAATAATTAATATTTAATAATCCTAAGCTTTATTTATTATGAAAAACTATTGCATCAAAATCCATTTAATAGCAAAAAAAAATTAATCGATCTAATAATAAATTATAAATATATTCTTTGTTTAGTATAAATAGACTCACATTATTGATCCAAGACTTGAGTTGACATTTAAACATCCGTCGTTATTACTAATTGTTGCATTTACGCCTTCACCTTCATATCCAAAATCTCATAATTTCCTTGTACTGCCAGAATTATCCAGAATAAAAATACCGCAAATAGAAAAACTTCCAATAAAAACACTGCCTGCATTCAATTTTTACCAATTATGCACATAAATCATAAGCATGTCATCACAAGATATCATAACATGAGAACACCAAAATAGCTGTGGTGTATCTGATTAGGAGAAGAAACAAGTGCGGTTATTCTAATCGATGTTAATTAGTATCTTCTCAGTTTCAATAACCATTCCTCGACTCACAAACTTTCTAACAGAACACACGCATGTTTTCTTATTATCAATAATTGTCATTAAACACATATAATAAACGTTACAAAATTTTCCTTTATTAAATTAATTTGTTTTGGTTTACTTTTTATATTACATTAAGTAAACAAGCAAATATACTTGTAATTAGATACAACGGTACACAGATAATATTTTTTTTTTTAAATTTTATAATATATAATTAGTTTGTCTTTTATCCTAGGTTTTTATTTTAAGGATTGAATTACAACTATTGTCATTAACCACTTATAATAAACGTTCCAAAATTATTATTTCTTTTTTTTTATATTAAATTAATTTGTTTTGGGTTTACTTTTATATTACATAAGTAAACAAGAAAACATACTTGCAATTAGATACCACGGTACACAATTAATATTTTTAAATTTTATAATATATAATTAGTTTTCTTATGTTTTTATTTTGAGCATTGAATTACGACTATTGTCATTAACCACTTATTATAATAAACGTTTCAAAATTTTGTTTTTATTACATCAATTGTTTTTGATTTACTTTTAGATTGCGTTAAGTAATCAAACCGATATACTTGCAATTAGATACAACTATCCACAGATAATATTTATTTATATATTCTACGATATTTGAAACAATGTTTTCAATAATCACTAATTTAATCCAATCAATTGAATTCCTAAGTTTATCACTTAATTTAATTCAAATGCAAACCAAACACATATCAGCAAAACACCAAAAAAAATAATAAAAAAAAAAAATAAACACACCAAAAATAATAAAAAACGAACAACGTATCTCGACCAAATACAAGGTATATCTCCCCGTTCGCGCACCGTGGTGATTTTTTTTAGACTCCCGACCAACGATTCTTTAACTTTCCTCCAAACCTCGGTTCTATTTGATCCCTCAACAAAAAAACAAAGAAAAAAAACATGATGATGTTAATAAAAGAAACCCAATTCCAGACAACCAGTTAATTGTAGAAAGAAAAATTAATTTTCCCACAACTAAACAACGGAAACTATTTAATTTAAAAAAATTACTAAATTACAGTTTAATAGACGAAAAAAATAGACAATTTGAGGGTTTTTAAAATACGTTTTTGCAATCTACTGCAAAAACGAGCTGTGAGAAATTTTATGTAAAGCATATGTTTAGACTAAAGTTAAGACACATGCTTTTACTAAATTTGGAAACAAAACGAAGTGTGAGAAAATATAAGTTTTACTAATTGAGGTTTTGCGTGATTAGCAGAACGGAAAACATATAAAAAAAATGACTTTGTAAATGGGTGAATTTATGTGTGGCATTGAACTTGGGACGAAGGAAACTGAAACGCGACGAGGTTTGGTAAGGCGGTGTCTCTGGAAAATATCCTTCGTCACAAATTCATGGTGTAACGTCCGCTATATTCGCCCAAACAATAATAAAATCAATTCATCTTCTTTTTCTAATTCAATAAAAATGTATTTCATTAGTTTCAGTTCATTTTTTTACATTAATAATCATTCTAAAATTGTCTAATACTTAACGGCTAGTTAAATTTCGAATATACTATAAAAACAAACGAATGTACCAATTTTATTTTCATTTCTAACGAACAGATGTCGTTACTAATTTTTGCTGAATCTTGGTGTTACACGATGCTCATTATAAAGATGTCAAAGAATCACATTTTTTGTTTTGAATGAAGTCGATGTTTCTTAAAAAAATTTTTGATGTAGATTCATTCCATATTTGTTCTTCAAACAAATGTTTTTAGAGTTTTAATTTTCAAAAAAAAACATAAAATTCATTCCATTTTTTTCCATCCAAACGAAAAACATTTTAAGTTTTTCGTTTTGTTTTAATAGTTCATATTTATAGTAACTAAATAAATTGTGCTCATGTTAGTTTTTTTATTAAAACTGTAATACTTGTTCCATCAATAATAAATAAATTGGAGAAAAATTGACGAGAGCAATTTTAATATATATTTGGAAAAAATGTCAAGACAAAATTCTTGTGGATCGACAGGAATAAGTAGGCCTGTTAATCTGGAAGAGGAAATAATGGTGAACTGAAAAGAAAGGGAATTTTGTTTGGATTGATTGCTGGATATTACTATGAATATAAGAGAAGAAAATAAGTTTGAACTGTGAAATGGGAATCTGTCGGATGATAAGATATTGATTGTTTGGATGTTATTGCACATACACGCAAGGGAAATAATTGTGCGCGGTGTAGATGAAAGGAAATTGAAGGTGATTTGAACTACTGGCAACAATCAACAGCATTACCAGTTAAGGTATTTTCATTAATTTTATTTTTTTGTTGTTAAATTGTGATTTATAATGTTAAGGTAATTTACCCCAACTAAGAGATTCCCAACTCCACGAGCTATCTGGAGGTAGTTGGTCGTCCCGCAATTCTTTATAGTTATTAATAATAAATTCGTTAGTATAAAAGTCCAAGTGGCATAGTGCCAAACTAATAATCTTTATAATTTTCTTCTTGGCATAAATTTTGCTATTGTACAACACAGATTTTAACAATCAAAAATAAATTAAGGTTCAATAGTTTATATCACAGTTAACTGCATACAAAATGGATAGATTTTGCTAGTCTATATCACAGTTATTAACAACAAAGATTTATATCACAGTTATTAACATTCAAATAAATAGAGTTCAATAAGTTATAACACAGGTTTTAACATTCTAATCCAATTTTAAAATTTATTAATTTACATCACAGTTCTGAACAATCAAAATAAAGAGATTTTAATAAACTATTATCACAGGGTTTTAACATTCGCAACGATTAACGTTTTACTTTTTGATCCTATATCACAGATGGTTATTTTAATGTGCTATACCTTACCCCGGAATAAAACTATCCTTTAATGTTTGGGTGTGGTTCTATGTTCTCTTCTAGAACACCAAAAAAAATCATTCCAGAACAAAATAAAGTCTGCTGCTATTTTTCTTAGTTTTCAGACGTCAAAATAATCAAACAGCTGATGGTTTTTTTGACAAAAAATCGACTAAGAGACCTCTCATGGGCCTACTGCTATTTATAGCCGGGGAAACAAACCGAATTTGATCCGTTTTGGTGCTGAATTCACCACAGTGGTGAAATCAACCACAGTAGGGGTTTAATTTATAGCATCATAATAAATTTGCAAGAAAACTGAAAACAAATGGAAAAAAACTTAGGGCCATATCGACAAACCCAACTAAAATCGTAACTACAACTAAAGTGTCAGTTTTGGTATTTTTAAACCACATTAAATCATCAGTTTTAAATGTAGATTAAAGTTGTAGTTGCAGATTTAGTCATGGATATCGGTGATTAAATTTACACTTACAATTGACGGTTAAAATTCGATGATATATTTTTTTAAATCAATTCGTTGTCAAATAATATTTTATAATAAAATGTTTTGAAACATTAACATAAATATGTATTTCAATTGTGTTCTTTATAAAAATTCTAAATAATTGAAAACTCTAAATAATTGTTAATCTTGCAAATCAATATTGTTTTGTGTTGTATTTAAGTTTTTTTTACTATAGTTACATTATTATTAATATTGCAATAAATTTTAATACATAATTACTGATTTCTAATTATTGCTGTGTTCGAAAAATTATAGTTTTAAATCACGTTTAAAAATACCATCAAAATCTCAACTAAATTCGTAGTTTTAATGTGGTTTAAAAATACCAGTTTTGAACATCAATTTCGAAAAAACTGTGACTACAACTAAAAGTTGTAGTTGCGTCTGTCGATATGGCCCTTAATAATCGAAAGGTTTGCAAATTAAATTGAAACGATGTTAAGGAATGATATTTTGAAAAATGAATTACCAAAAATGCGGATTTTAATGGGTTACTTATTACATCATAACAATTTTGTTATAATTTTTGCAATAGTTTTAGAATTTTTGGAAAAATTTTAATCTTTGATTTTGTAATAATTTTTGGAATATTTATAGAATTTTGAAAAAAGTTTGAATTTTATTTAATTTTTACAACATTTTTGGAATTTTGAAAGAAATATGAATTTGTGATTTTGTAATATTTTCTCGCAACGCTATATGAAGAGGTTTTTGAGTAGTTTGGTGAGTGTATCATTTTTTCACTAATTTATTTGAATTTACAATCTGTTATATTTTTCCGGCAACGTATTGTTGTTTTGTGTTAGTTTTGTAATAAATTTCTAAACAGAGATAAAAAAATACTTATACTTTAACAAAGAGTTATCTTTGATATACACCGCTGCCCAAAACTAAAATCCATGTCCTCATAAAAGTTTTTTGCCGAAAACTATATCAAAATCCTTAACCCAGACCGAAGTCTTGATATCTCAGAGCTTGAGATTTCAGCCCCTAAATATTTTTTAATCTAGTTTTCATAAAATTATTTTATCATCAAGTAGTCATTTCAAAATTCATTAAAAAAGTTTGGTTTTTTCATTATTCAGATTTTTGTTTTTATAAGATTGAGATTCATTTTTTAATTAACCAAAAAAATTAACATAATTGGTATACGTCTGCCGCAAAAACGGTCTTAAAGATATATTTTGTAATTTTAATTAAATAAACATACTTAGCTATATATACATATAAATGTGAATTAAGGCAAATTTAAATAAACATAAAATTTTTACAGTTTATTTTATATAGTTTGAAGTGTTGAATTGTGGTTTAGAATATTAATATATCGAAATAGAAAGAAAACTATTCTAAGGAACAAATATAAGAATTAATTTTTGATTGTGGCCAATGTCAGCAGGCGTGTCAGATCAGCGAATGAAAGGGCAAGGGAATCAAGTATCTGATTATTAGCGAGAATCAGGGTTACCAGATTTTGAAATGACAAGTCGGGACAAAAAGTAAAACTTAAAAAAAATGGACGGAAATTGAAATTTCGTCGCTCCGAATAAACCCGACAATCAAAAAAACGAGTAAATGATCATCAATACGATGTCAGTAGTATTGATGATCTCCAATTCAACCGTCTGTTAGTTTTTGAGAGTAACTCAAGACTAAAACTTTTAATTGATACTGGAGCAGATGTTTCTGTAATCCCAAAATCAATTTTCCAATAAAATCCAGCTACTACTGTTTTCAAACTATTTGCGGCAAACGGCACTCCCATTTCTGCCTATGGCACTCAAATTCTGCAATAAACATTGGTCTTCGCAGAAATTTCTCTTGGAATTTTATAGTTGCCGACGTTTCGATCCTTATAATCGGATCAAATTTTCTTAAGCACACTGGACTACTTGTTGATATTCAGAGACAGAGGTTCATTGATCCGTCAACCTCTCTGTACTCAATAGGTAGTTTATCTAAATGTGTAGAACCTTCAATTTCCCTAGTCGACAAGACTAAATTACCAACTAAAATTGTCAAAATCTTGGAAACATTCCCAGAGATTGCAAATACTAATCTCTTTCCAAGTAGTGTGAAACACAACGTTGTGGTGGACCAGTAACCAGGCTGATCCACCCCATTGATACAAACACCCAAACAATCCTATAATACTCCTATTTCGATAACAATTATCCAACATCATTTCAAACAACTGACCCTGATCGATTCAGTAATCATAATAATAAGTCTAGACATAATAAACCACAGCTGCAACATATTTCTACATCCGTCAATTGATAAATCTTCGATTGATCAAATTCAATTTAAATTAATATATATACAAAATTAAACCACATAAAAAGTCTTGCAATCTAAAAAAGTCTCATAAAAAACACACAATGTATTTTTATGCCTATTTTCCAATTATCGAAACAATCCAACCAATTTGCTAACATTGCAGCTGTAGAATAAATATCTATAATTCAAAGTCCAACTGAGTACAAAGTCCAATGTACAATCCATGCATTCTTCTAACAATAAATTCCTATAATATAAAATCCAATAAAAATTCCATACATTCTTCAAATTCAATTAACACATTTCAATAATACAAAGTCCAAAATTACAATCCATACATTCTTTAAAAGCCAAATAAAATTTCCATTAAATAAATCAAAATACCAACTAAATTAATTACAACAATAATCCCATTGTAAATCAGAAACATAAAACCCTACACGAGCTAAAACTAAAATATTTCCATATTACCGGAAAGTAATAAAACCCTTCAATAATTAATTTTTCATTTAAAACAAAAACAAACAACAAAAAAATATAACTAAAAATATTAAAACTAAAAAATCGATTACTACGATATTTCGATTTTATTTTATTGTATTTTGGAAAAACGTTTTCCGATTGGTCAACTAAATTTTGCCCAACGGAAAACGTAGAAATAAATACCACTGATTTTTGGAAAACAAAGTCAGTCTTGAGTAATACGCGTTATCGTCGGGTTCAGAATACTTAAACCGAGGGAAATC
The DNA here is from genome assembly GCA_963693315.1 of Diogma glabrata. Classification (NCBI taxonomy): domain Eukaryota; kingdom Metazoa; phylum Arthropoda; class Insecta; order Diptera; family Cylindrotomidae; genus Diogma; species Diogma glabrata. The sequence continues at coordinate 365,888 of CAVNZG010000579.1, forward strand.
GAATCCCAACAATTAAATCAAAAAAGTTTACGTGTGTAATATTGTAAAAGTGCTGGAACAGACGTTCCAAATTAAAATTAAGTTAGAATAGTTAATAAAAGTAAAGTGTACCAAAACTAACAATAAAGCATTTAAATAAATTAAAGAAAACAGCCATCGTGAGTTTGTTCAGTTGGAAAAATATTGAGAAGCCTTACCAGGAAATTCAGAGTAAGTACTTCTATTAAAACACATTTATACCAACGAATATCTGTGGTGAGTAGATTCCTCTAACGGGAACACCACATATTGGCGCGGCCGGTAATTCATTGAGTGGAGTCAGACTCTTAAATACGTGGAGTCGACTCTTAAATCTCAACCACTCTTCGAGTGGTACGAACACAAAAGTGAAGTGAAAGTGATTAAAGTGATAGTGATTAAGGCAATAAAGCCAATAAATAAAAATTTTGACCAACTACCCGGACCGGGTACACACGGTCTAGTCACCCGTTCCAGAAAGAAACGTTCCAGAAATTGAAAAAATTTTTATCAGGTACATCTAGGAGTATCCATCACCCTTACATTGGTAAGGGATATCAAAGAAAAACCAACGTCATCAGGCAAAAGCAAGGATTGCCCAACAAAATAATCAACCCATCGGCATCAGACCCAACAGGGAGGGTCCATCTTTGAAGAACCAAAAAGAAAATTAATAAGGTCAGATATTTTTGTTCATAAGAAAATATAGAAAATTAAAGTTTCTCAGTACATATAAAATAAATTTAAAAAAAAAAAAATTTTTTTTTATCATTTTTCTGAATTAAATTAAGTAAACAGTAAAGTAACAATAATTTTCCTTTATCCAAATTTAAACTCAGATTTATTTAAAAATATAAAGAAAAAAGTATAACTAAATCAAATTTCATAAAAATCGATATAATTTTCTGGTAGCAAATTTTTTTTTATATACCCACGATAAAATAAATAGTGTAAAAACAAAAAAAAAAATTAGGATTCTAATTTTATATCAAATTTTACAAAAAAATCATCACAAATGATACAATATTAATTGAAAGCAACAAATTTTTTCAGTACAATAGAAGATATCAAATAAATATTGAGATATTATAATTATATTTTACGAAAATAAAATTTTCTTCTCTCAAAATATAAAATATTAAATAAAAAAATTTTTCAGAATAAGAATTTACGAAATATATTAAATAAATGCTTTAATATTACAATAATAGTTTACGCAAACACTATAAAAAATTTTTTTTGGGGTTTATTTTACAATATTTTTTTTAACGATTTAACGCGTAGATAAGTAACACCGAAGTTACAAGATAAAATTTAAATAACACACGGTACACGTTTTACAAATACAAGGTTTCACAGTTTTCCTTGTCGGTCGTCTTCAAAAAAAAACTCACTATTATCTCATGTTCAGCGACATTATTAGACAAACGCGCAATAGAACCTACTCAGACTCAAACTCAAAACAACAAATGAATAACTAAATAACAATTTAAAAAGGGACTAGATAAAACCCGCGGGTTAAAAGACGTCGACCAGATACACACACAAAGTTCATCAAAACATACAGTCAAAAGTTAACACGCTCATCCTTTAACGAGAAACTCACAAAAAATATACAAAAGGAATTGAGCTGCAATTTAAACATAAATAATTTATTAAAATATTAAAACATGATGAACTCAAATTTTCTCACATACTATTGTAATCAACATTACACAGAAAATCCTCAAAACAATTCGCCATGCCCTACAGACGTAGATACAAACATAACTAACAAAAATAAATCGCCAAGCCAAAAAATAACAAACACAAGGCCCTCACAATATAACTCGCCAAGCCAAAGGGACCTAAACACACAAACATTAAAAAACATTAAAATAAATCAATCACGTCAACCTTCGCCATGCATTATAGACGTAGATACAAATATACATAACAAAAACAACTCGCCAAGCCAAAAACTAACAAACGCAAACCTACTAAAACATAATTCGCAATTCCAAGGAGACCAAAACTCACAAATATTAATACATCAACCAACGGGTATAGAAAACCAAACTACAGAAAATTTAAGTCAACTACAAACAAATGTACAGGACCAGACGGATCTAATCACAAACAAACCAAAACTCAAATCACCACTAACAAACAAACAAGACAAAAATAGCAAAAACCAAACTAAAAATCAATCAACATTCGAAAAAACTTTATCAAAGGCGATTATCCAAAATCCAACTACAGTAAACCCTCCTACAACGCGACACTTCTATAACGCGTTTTCGCTGCAACGCGCTTCTTAAATTGAGGCATTTTTTCTCACAACGCGATTTTTTTTTCCTACAACACGATTAAAAAATATATACTTTAAAACAAATCACTTTTCTTGCAATGTTTAAAATTTGACATGGGTTGTTTTGTTTAAATACCAAAATATGTGTATTTTACAGTTAAAGTAAATTTAGAATGAAAAGAAATTTTATTGAACAAGGCAAAAAGTACCTGGAGGTCGCCCAGTATTCAGACGGATCCGCTGGCGACTGAGCTATATGAATGGGTTCCCAGCCAAACTAATCATCGGCACGGTACATCAAAAGCCCACCTTCATCCAGCCCATTTGCTAATCATTTTGCGTGATCCGTTGCACAACTGGATCGTTAACACACGTGCAAGGAAGAAGCACGCAAACCCGGAGACAATAACAGCGTTCCTGTTTTGCATTTAACTGCTAATTTATTTAATGATTTTGGATCAAGGCATCATAGCAAATTTCAAATCAATTTATATCCTTAAGTTGTTTCAACTAATTTTAGACGGAATAGACACCACAAATAATACCAATCAGCGAAGTTTGAAAACAGTTCTCAATTTCGGATTGTGTGGAAATTGTTACGGCATCAGTTAAAGAAATGCGCCAATCCACGTTTAATACTTGTTGTAAAGTCTTATTACCGGAAATGGTAAATCAAAGAGGTGCTGTTGAGCCAACTCAGGATGCATTTGGAAAAATACTGAATATTGCACATGCAATCGAACGCGATGCGTTGATTAATTACACACAGAGGATGAAATAAACGAAGCAGATTTGGTTGCAATAGTCAGTAAAACACTGCTGATTGTAGATAGTAATTCTGAAAATGTATCAAATGAAGAATGAAGATAAATCCAAGAAATTTACTACAAAAGATTTAGAAAACGGTTTAGATATGGCGAAGAAGTTAGCGAATTATTTTTTAGAGATTGATCCACTGGAAGAAAGAGCTAAAAAATTAAGAAGAAATTTAGAAAATTGCCTGTTCGCCATTGACGAAATTTATAAAGATTTACACGCAAAAAGAAAAAAATCCTTAATAACTGATTTTGACCAAGCCGAAATTGATTGCAAGGACTAACGAACCTATTTCTTGTTCCAATAGTACAGATTCTGGATATAGAACCAGCAAAACGTTCGCGGCAGAATCCTCTTATCCGATGAAGAAGAATTTGCATAAATAATACGCATCAACATATTTTTTTATATTTCAATTTTTATAAATTTGTATTTTTATTTAGTCCTTAATTTTGGATAGTCACTCTCTATACTGTAGTGGTCATCCTTCTCGAAGAGAATTTGGTACTGGCTTTCTTGTTGGTGCACGTATACAAGAAGCCGTGATGAAATTCATCCCGGTCAGTGAGAGGATCTGCTACCTACGTGTACGTGGTACATATAACAATATTTCTCTTATTGCCGTGCATGCACCTACTGAAGCTAAGACCGTCGACGAGAAGGATAATTTCTACATAGCACTGGAAGAGGTTATGAAACAAACACCAACACGCGACTTCATTATGGTTCTTGGTGACTTTAATGGACAGGTTGGAGGAGATATCTCTTATGGAAATGTGGTGGGTCCCAACAGCCTGCATTTGAATTCGAATGATAATGGTGAGAGAATGACTGAGTTTGCATTATCAAATAATTTGAGAATTGCCAGTACGTTCTTTCCGCATCGATCGATTCATAAACAGACTTGGGTCTCACCGAATGGAAACACTCGAAATCAAATTGATCACGTTCTAGTAACAGCACGTTTCTTTTCGAGCGTTCGGGATGTGCGATCCTTTAGAGGTGCATACATTGGAAGTGATCACTTCCTTGTATGTGCAACGATAAGGTTCCACTTCCCAAATCCAGGCATTCCAAAATTCAATCAACGGAATCGTTTTAACATCTCATCATTAAAGAATGCTGAAACAGAAGAGAGATATCAAATCCATATTGCCGAAACATTGGAGAAATCAGAAACCATTAATGGAGACGTCGATAAGTCATGGTATTTGCTCAAAGATGCTGTTTTAAGCGCTGCTGAGGGAATACTTGGACGACCACAGAACCACTCCCAGAAGCCATGGATGGATCAAGCATGTCTTGACGCTATTCAATACAAAAGAGATTGCTATCTGAAGTGTCTACAAGGACGCAACACCAGGTCCACGAAGGAGAACTATAAACTGGCAAGACAAGCCGTTACAAAGCTATGTAGACGAACGAAGAGAGAATGGTGGAAGAGACAGTGTGAGGAGATTGAAAGCTTCAATAAGGAACATCAATCGCGTAACTTCTTTCAACAGGTTAAAACCTTAAGGAAGGGCCCTCAAACTAGATCGACTGCTATTCAAAACGAAGATGGGGAGCTACAAGTAGACCTTAAAAATATTTTAGATTCTTGGGCCGCTTATTTTGAGAATCTTCTCAACTTAAGTGACCAGCAACAAGTCGGGCGACGAGCAAAGCTTATTCGTGCGTCAAAGGTACATGTAGACGAACCCACCAAAGAGGAATTCGATGCGGCGCTGTCAAAATTAAAATGCAATAAAGCACCTGGTATCGACGATATAACATCCGAAATGATTGTACATGGTGGCGAAACTCTATCCTCAAGATTGTTTGAACTTGTTCAAATGATCTGGAGGACTGAAACCATGCCACAGGACTGGAACAAAGCTATGCTGATACCAATCCATAAAAAAGGTAATCGCCTACAATGTGCAAACTACAGAGGAATCGCTCTCCTCTGCACAGCATATAAGATCTTTTCCTACATTTTGCTATCCAAAATCAATCCTTTTGCTGAACAACTGTTTGGAGAATATCAGTGTGGTTTCCAGCGGGGCCGAGGTACCACCGATGCACTTTTCTCGATAAGGATGATTTTGGAAAAGTGTCGAGAGTTCAACATACCTGTGCACCAACTTTTCATTGATTTCAGGCAGGCCTACGACTCTCTCGAACGAAAGACTCTATGGTCTGCTCTGGTGTCAATGGGAATTCCTGGTAAACTGGTATCACTATGCAAAATGACAGTACAGAACTCTCAATGCTGTGTGCGAGTAGAGAACGAAATATCAAAATTTTTTAAAGTCGACTCCGGATTAAGACAAGGTGATGCTATCTCTCCTATACTTTTTAATTTAGCCTTGGAATATGTGTGCCGTCAAAAGAAACTACCGACTAATAACAATATCTTGTCAATAAACTCAGTACAGATGATTGCTTACGCTGATGATGTTGTCATCCTCGGCCGAAGTGAAGCTGTTATGAGTGAGACTTTCAAGTCGCTTGAGAGTGGTGCTAGGAAAATTGGTCTGCAAATTAACTACAATAAAACCAAACATATGAATGTTTCAAGAGAGGCTGAGAAGAAAGATTTGATGTGCGGCGATGAACGAATTGAGGGAGTTGAATCTTTTAAATATTTGGGATCAATGCTTGACTCAAACAACAGCATACTTACAGATATTAAAGCTCGAACCGCTGCAGGTAATCGAACTTTCTACTCAATTAAACCTCTCCTTGGATCACCGTATGTATCAACTAACACCAAGCTCAAGTTATACAAGACATTGATTAGACCGGTTGTGATGTATGGGTCACAAACGTGGACCCTTACACAAAATGACGAATCGCATTTATCTGTATTTGAGCGTAAGATCCTACGCTACATTTTTGGTCCACTTAAGGCAGACGATGGAGAGTATAGAACCCGGTATAACTTTGAGATCAGAGACCTTCTTGAGGGTCCTGATATAATAGGTTGTATCCGTTCTAACAGGATTGCTTGGTTTGGGCATGTTCTACGAGCCGATTCACAGTCTGGAATGATTAGAAAAATGTACGTTAGTACCCCAGGGAGTGGTAGACCGCGAGGAAGACCACGACTACAATGGGAGACTGACGTAATAAACGACCTTAAAAAAATCGGCTGCCATGGTAACTATGTCGCTGTTGCGAATGACCGTGGTGAATATTCGAAGCTGATTAGCCTGGCAACGCTCCTACATGGAGCATGAACGCCTTAAAAAAAAAAAAAAAAAAAAAAAATTTTTAAAAACGTGAATTATTTTGTTGAATTTTATTAATTTATTATAACTTCATCGAAGGATTTCTAAAAAAATCTTAAATATTAACTCATTAAAGTTTCATTTTATTAAGTTAAATGCAGTTTTTTATACTAGGAACCTAACCTCTTTTTTTCAATAGAGTTCATGTCTCTTACAACGCGATTTCATATTACGCGACGTTTTCTTAGAACGTATCTGTCGCGTTGTAGGAGGGTTGACTGTATATACAAATCATATTACATCAATAAAAGAAAACGTACCTACGATAAAATACTACAAATATTAACAACAACAAATAAAACTAATAACATAAATAAGAAATGTGACAAACGTAAACAGCGGAAGCACCATTCGTACATAAGAAAATATAAAAAAATTAATCTAAAAACAATTTTAAAGAATAATTTCTTACAACTTAAATATTTCATAGATCTTATTTCAAAAAAAAACAACAAAGACGATAACCCACATTTAAATTATATAACAGAAGAAAATGTAAATAAAAAATTGACACAGATATCCTATTTCCAATGTCAGAAAGAAAAGAAAAACATAATAACTGAAACGAATCAAGGTTCATTGACTACACATAATGACATGTATGAAATAGATAAAGAATTTAAACGCCATAATTACAACAACACATTTTTTAAACAAAAACATAAAGAAATTTATAATTATTTCTTACAAACGGAACATGAAAAATCTCAGGTTTCAATGAATAATAAAAACTATAAAGATAATCGTAAAAATTTAGAATTAGGTGAAGAGGGATTATATTTTCAATGTCAGGAGAAAGATAAGAAAATAAATATTATAAAGAAATATAGTTTATTGACTCCGTATGCAAATACATATGGAACATATGGTCCAATAGATGAAGCGAACGAACTACAAAACATGAACAGACGGAAGAATATTGTAGAAACAATAAGAAATTATATAGTGATTTCTAAAACGGGAAAAATGGCAAAGAAATGCAAGATTAAAACGGACTTATGGAATTAAACATAATTTGGAAAGTAACCATATGTACCTACACAATCCAGAAAATATTCATCTAAATAAAATCATTAAAAATCAAAATATAGTATAATTAATTTAGACGTTAGGCGAAAGCAATTATTTTAATTCAAACAAAACAAAATATTTTTTTTTATATATCAACATTTATATACAACCATTCAATTTAAAAGAAAAACAACAAAAATTTAATTAAAGACATATGAGACCATAATTTATAATATATGAAGGAAAATCAAGGCAAATTTATTTATGAAAATAAAAAGAATGCGTTATCATTTAATCAGTAAGAGCATCTTACTGAATCCAGGGTTTTAAGAGCACACAGGTTAAAATGAAAGGAGGGACATTCTTAAAATCACTGATCACGAAATTAGGAAGTCATCAAATCACATTTTTCCAGGAGACGCGAAAATCTTTATTAAAATGGATGTTTTGGAAAACGTATATTCACAAAACAAACTGGAAACTCCCAAAAACTGAAATTTTATCTGATAAACTAGTTCAGAGACTCGAAATCTCTGAATTAATTTTTTTGAAATAGGCTTTAGTTAGTTATCTCCCAAGTGAGAAGAAATAAAAAACTATAAAAAATACAAAAAATTATTAGTTAGCATTCGATCTTTCAAATTTAAATAAGTCCATTAGATTTTATATATAGAATAAAGAAGAAATAAACAGGTGACAGAACGGACGCGGTTGGTTCCTGTAATGATTAAATAGATAAAAAATATATTCAAGGTTGTCCATAGCTGACGTAATTTCTTCCTATTATCATTAAAAAAATATTGAATAAAAAATCAAGGTTGTCCACAGCTGACGTAATTTCTTCCTATTATCATTAAAAAATATTAAATAAAAAATCCAAGGTTGTCCATAGCTGACGTAATTTCTTCCTATTACCATTAAAAAATATAATAAATAAAAATTCAGGTAGTCCATAGCTGGCGTAATTTTCATCCTGTAAAAACAAAAACTTAATAAATAAAAATATATTAAAGGTTGTCCATAGCTGACGTAATTTCTTCCTATTATCATTAAAAAATAATAAATAAAAAATTCAGGTAGTAATTTTCATTACTTCAGTAGTAATCTTCATTACTTACTTTCATTACTTTCAGGTAGTAATTTACGCATAGCTGGCGTAATTTTCATCCTGTAAAAACAAAAACTTAATAAATAAAAATATATTAAAGGTTGTCCATAGCTGACGTAATTTCTTCCTATTATCATTAAAAAATAATAAATAAAAAATCCAAGGTTGTCTATAACTGACGTAATTTCTTCCTATTACAACACAAATTTTTGAATAAAAATGTATTTTAGATAGTCTAGAACTGTCATAATTTCACCCTTAAATAAATAAATAAATATAACTGCTATTATAAGTATAATAGCAACACGGCAAGCTAATATTTAAATACAGAAGACCCAAAACAAAGACTAACGGACATAACGACACTGAACTCGGACAATGACCGAAACTATGCTAAAATAAATGAACAAAAGAGAAAATCAATAATAATTTAACTAAAAGCGATTCCATATAAAAGCGCGTAATAAAAATTAAAAAAAAAAATCGGTTGATCATGAAACCCTCAAACCAAATAAGTATAAAATAAAAGAACAAATGAAAGAAAAAATATAATAAAAATACAATATAAAAACATTTAATTTTAATTCTATTCATTTTTTTTATTAACAAATAACAAATTATAATTAATTAATAACTAAATATTTAACTAAAATAAGGAGGCAAACCCTCAAACATATTATAAAATCATAACATAAAGATTTTAAAAAATAAAAAAATATATATATACATTAAGAATTTAAGTATTTGGAAATACAATCTATAATTATAATCTAAAATTAATAAGTACTTAATTTAATGCAAATACGGGGACAACCCCTACAAAAAAAACTAAGAAATTACCTAATAAAGGTAAAATAATTAATGAAACATTTAACGTTAATATTACTTAATATCTATAATTTACATTTCAAATACTACTAGACACAAAGTTCTAGGATTAGGAAAAAACAAAAGAGGCAAGACCTCAGCAATGACAATTGCAAATAGTTTTTTAAAATACAATTATAAGTTCAATTTTTTCTTTTCATAAATAAGTTGTTAAACGAAAAACAAAACAACAGCAAAAAATTGAAAAAGCACTATATATAAAAAAAAAAAAAAAAAAAAGTAATAATATGAGAAAAAAAAACAACACACACGTTAAACGGATACCGAATAAACTAAATAAAATCGCAAAATAAAAACAAACGGCAATCAATTAAATACGGGAAGATAAACAAAATAAAAGTAAACTACGGCAAACCATCGGAACATTTAAAGTAAAAAAAAAAAAAAAAAAAAAAAAGCAAAGCAAGTGGAACTTCCTTTCCTTTTTTTTTGTTTAAGAGGGGGACGTATGTGGTGGACCAGTAACCAGGCTGATCCACCCCATTGATACAAACACCCAAACAATCCTATAATACTCCTATTTCGATAACAATTATCCAACATCATTTCAAACAACTGACCCTGATCGATTCAGTAATCATAATAATAAGTCTAGACATAATAAACCACAGCTGCAACATATTTCTACATCCGTCAATTGATAAATCTTCGATTGATCAAATTCAATTTAAATTAATATATATACAAAATTAAACCACATAAAAAGTCTTGCAATCTAAAAAAGTCTCATAAAAAACACACAATGTATTTTTATGCCTATTTTCCAATTATCGAAACAATCCAACCAATTTGCTAACATTGCAGCTGTAGAATAAATATCTATAATTCAAAGTCCAACTGAGTACAAAGTCCAATGTACAATCCATGCATTCTTCTAACAATAAATTCCTATAATATATAATCCAATAAAAATTCCATACATTCTTCAAATTCAATTAACACATTTCAATAATACAAAGTCCAAAATTACAATCCATACATTCTTTAAAAGCCAAATAAAATTTCCATTAAATAAATCAAAATACCAACTAAATTAATTACAACAATAATCCCATTGTAAATCAGAAACATAAAACCCTACACGAGCTAAAACTAAAATATTTCCATATTACCGGAAAGTAATAAAACCCTTCAATAATTAATTTTTCATTTAAAACAAAAACAAACAACAAAAAAATATAACTAAAAATATTAAAACTAAAAAATCGATTACTACGATATTTCGATTTTATTTTATTGTATTTTGGAAAAACGTTTTCCGATTGGTCAACTAAATTTTGCCCAACGGAAAACGTAGAAATAAATACCACTGATTTTTGGAAAACAAAGTCAGTCTTGAGTAATACGCGTTATCGTCGGGTTCAGAATACTTAAACCGAGGGAAATCGAATCCCAACAATTAAATCAAAAAAGTTTACGTGTGTAATATTGTAAAAGTGCTGGAACAGACGTTCCAAATTAAAATTAAGTTAGAATAGTTAATAAAAGTAAAGTGTACCAAAACTAACAATAAAGCATTTAAATAAATTAAAGAAAACAGCCATCGTGAGTTTGTTCAGTTGGAAAAATATTGAGAAGCCTTACCAGGAAATTCAGAGTAAGTACTTCTATTAAAACACATTTATACCAACGAATATCTGTGGTGAGTAGATTCCTCTAACGGGAACACCACAACGTGAAACACAAACTAGAGACAGTTGGTGCACCTGTTTCTTGCAAAACTCGACGCTTAGCTCCTGACAAACTTACAATAGCCAAAGCCGAGTTTGAAAAGATGGTACAATTGGGTATTTGTAGGCCCAGTAAGAGCTCTTGGTCAAGTCCATTACACTTGGTTAAGAAAAAGAACGGAGAATGGCGTCCTTGTGGAGATTATCGTGCTTTAAACAGAATTACTGTTCCCGATCGATATTCCATTTCCCACCTCCAAGATTTTTCGCATCAGTTGGAGGGATGCACAATTTTCTCGTCCCTCGATCTAGTTTAGGCATACTATCAAATACCAATACATCCGGAGGACATTCCTAAAACCGCAATTTCTACTTCTTTCGGTTTTTTTGAATTTTGCAAAATGACTTTTGGTGTTGGGAATGCTGCTCAATCGTTCCAAAGATTGATGCATTCCGTATTAACCGGATTCAAGTTTTGCTTCGTTTATCTAGATGATGTTTTGGTTGCATCAAAAAATCTAGAGGAACATTTAACTCACATACAAATGATTTTTCAGAGATTCTCTGAAAATAGTCTTATCATTAATCCAGATAAATGCGTATCTGCAAAATCTGAGATTAAATTTCTAGGCCATTTGGTATCTGAACAAGGTATATTACCAGATGGTGAACGTGTTCAATGTTAGCTGCCACTTTATATCGCGGCTTGGATTTTTATACAACAACTTAAACCTAATATTATAATGAGGTTTGTAATATTATTTTATCGCCATTTAAAATTCTACAGAAGATCTTGATTTGGGAAATCTCTTATTATTAAGTAACTTTTTTACTCAGACATTCTCTAAAATGCCAGAAAAATAATTTAAAGCTATAGTGTTAAAATTAACAGAAAAATTTACATTAAAAAAATCAAACTTACAGCTAATATCTTCCGTTGTTAAATAAATCCACTTCTAGCTCCCTCCAATCTTGGATAAACCTTTGCAATTCTTTAAACTTTCCACGACAAACACAATTTCCAGCTTCCCAAATAAATTCTTTCAAACTCCCTTAACTTCCCAAATTATACTTTTTGGCTATACCTTCAGCTTCCCAAACAGATGCTTTCAAATTCCTTCAACTTTCAAAATTATCACCAATCAACAAAATGAAGCTACCACCCTGTGGTATTTGGGTGATTTAAGAAGAAAAACCAAACTGTATATAAGGTCGTTCAATAAGTCCGTAGGATAAGTAAGAAAAAAACAACATTTTGACAAAACTCGATTTTTTTATTCAACATAGTTGCCTTCGAGGGCGATATAACGAGTATAGCGATTTTCCAACTTTTCTATACCACTTTTATAGTACGATTTCTCTTTCTCGTCAAAATAGGCCTCAGTTTCAGCGATTACTTCATCATTGGACTTAAATTTCTTTCCAGCAAGCATTCTCTTGAGATCTGAAAACAGGAAAAAGTCGCTGGGGGCTAAATCTGGAGAATATGGTGGGTGGGTAAGCAATTCAAAGCCCAATTCATTCAATTTTGCCATCGTTTTCATCGATCTGTGACACGGTGCATTATCTTGGTGAAACAACACTTTTTTCTTTTGCAAATGTGGCCGTTTCTTTGCGATTTCAGCCTTCAATCGATCCAAAAGTTCACAGTAATACTCGCTGTTGATGGTGGTTCCTTTTTGGAGATAGTCGATGAATATTATTCCGTTCGTATCCCAAAATACAGACGCCATCACCTTACCGGCCGACTGTTGCGTCTTTGCTCGCTTTGGATTCGGTTCGTCGACTGCTGTCGACTCAGTTGACTGTCTTTTGGATTCTGGTGTCTAATTGTGAAGCCATGTCTCATCCATTGTCACATATCTACGATAGAATTCCCTTTTATTGCGGTTTAACAGTGCCAAAGACTCCTCCGAAGCATCGATTTGTTATTGTTTTTGGTCGACTGTGAGCTCACGCGGCACCCAATTTGCACAGAGCTTTCGCATACCCAAATGTTCATGTAAAATGGTAAAACACTACCATCTTCTACCTTTACAATGTCAGCTATTTCGTGCACCTTCAATTTGCGATCGTTCATAACCAATTTGTGGATTTTTTTTATGTTTTCTGGAATAACAGCCTCATTTGGGCGTCCACTGCGCTCTGCATCTTTTGTGCTGGTACGACCACATTTAAATTCAGCCATCCACTTCTCTACCATTTGTCTCAATGGAGCAGAGTTTGGATAATGTTTATCAAGCCATTGTTTGGTTTCCACTGTATTTTTTTTCATCAAAAAGCAATGCTTTATTAAAATTCGAAATTCAGTTTTTTCCATTTTTTTTCAAAAACAAAAGTTGCTTCACACAAAATGCTATAACTCACGAATAAATAGTCAGATTGCTGTCAAATTTATACACGTATCGTTTGAAGGTTAGTACTAAATTAAAATCATATGGAAAAAATTCTAGTAACACCATCTATGTGTCATCCTACGGACTTATGTAACCTGTATGCTTTTGTTAGAACATTTTTATTTGATTTAATATACATGTTGAACATCTTAATTACTCCTTATATAACAACATTTTAATCGCATGTCTGTTTTTCTTTCTTTTCAGGTTAACTTAAAAGCTTTTATTTTTGGAAAAAAATCTAACACAAAACAATTTATGATTTTTTATTAATCTTTTTGTTCGAGGGAACAAACTTGGAGAGAATGTTTTATTTTTTTTAAAATTGAAAAACGGAATGAATCTAAAAATGTGATCTTATTTGACACATCGTCTTTTTTAGCAACAAAATGGAAAAAATTGAGCCATGAGAGTGCGTTCGTTTATTTCTATATATATATTCGAAATTGAGCTGACCGTTAATTATTTGAAAATTTTAAAATTATTATTATTGTGAAAATGAACTGAAATGAACGAAATAAATTTTTATTGAACTAGAAAAAGAATATGAATTGGTTTTAGTATTGTTTAGTTGAATAGAAGCGACGTTACACCATGAATTCAAGGTAAAGACCAAGATATTTACCCTTGAAATCACAAAAACGTCGTCACCCCCTCCACGTCAGAAACCACCGAACTACTTCCCACAACTAATCTGTATCTGGGATCGAGATACCCACAGTCACTGGCGTCAAGACCGATGACCGGTTCCAACACTCATGAAGTCCCTAGGAACTTCACTAGAGACCGTAGTATTGAGACCGACCATCCATCCGAACGTCAGCACTATGGACACCCCGATATAACCAGTAAGTATGACACGGGAGGTGTGAACCACAGCGAGGACAACTAGCCAGAGGAACGACCCTACCTAACGAAAGGACATCATTCCCTGATGTCCTTCGCATGATGAACTCCAAGATTCTTACCGCTCATATCTATGCACTCATAGAGTACATTTCCAATCTTAGTTTTAATCATTGCAGGTAAGAACTTTGGAGCCAATTTTGCCGAGAACTTTTTAGTAGCGTCACTCAAATGATGTTGCCGTACAAACACACGTTGTTGTGGTTGAAAAGTCAGTAGTTTTGATCGCAGATTATACTGATGTTGCGATTTTTTGAAAGCTGCTTTTAAATTTTCCTGAACCCGGTTCCTGAGCAAGGTCAAATGATCAGAGCGTTCTATTTCCTCACCAGCATCTTCACCAAGCTTGTGTAGTGATCTCAACAAATGGTAAGTATTCCCATCCGATATTGGATGTTGACCAAATAGTAAATAGTACGGTGAGTACTTGGTAGCTGAATGTACTGCAGCCCGCAGTGCATATGCGATTTCACCAATTTGTGAATCCCACTTGGTATGTTGACCTTTTATGAACGCTCGAATTGCTGCTAGAACTGACCTATTGACCCGCTCTGACGCGTTGCTTTGAGGACTATAGACACCGGTCCTAATGTGTTTAATGCCGAAATCTGACAAAAGATTTTGAAAGTTCCTACTAGTGAACTGTTTACCATTGTCACTGTGCAGAAGCTCTGGTACCCCATATGTAAGAAACACTTCATTCCTCAGAAAAGCATTCACCTTCGGTGAAGTTGCGTTTCTAAGTGGCTTCAGTAGTACAAACTTCGTAGCATGATCCAGAACTATCAATAACACCGTATTCCCAAGTGTAGAACGAGGGTACGGTCCCAAAAAATCTATATAGACTCTCTGCCATGGACGTGCTGTTTCGAATTGATATTGCATCGGAGGACGCAATATCTTTTTCGTGGCTTTTGTTTGTTTACATGTGTCGCAGGACACAGCATAGTTGTGTACCTGTGACGCCATGCCCGGCCAATAATAAGGACGTCGAAGTAATTCTAAAGTCTTTTTAACACCTCCATGAGCAGCAGTACTATCATCATGATTTTTCTGAATCATGTTGGAAGTCATCGGTTTTGGTACCCAGAGTTTCCACACTGGAACATCGTTAGGTATTGCATCAGGTCTTGGCTCAATACGTATGTATAGCTTATCATCCACGACTTTGACTGAAGGAAAGTCCTTTGGTGATGATTGAACTTTAGCTATCATATCAGTATACTCGGTGTGCCGATAACCTTCATTGTCGAGTTTGATGTCGTTAACATGATGTGATAATGCTTCCGTCAATTCCTCGTGTGTATCGTCATATAGACGAGATAGAGCATCAGGGACTATATTTTGGGTACCTTTTTGGTGGACAATGGTAAAATCCATATGTTGGCGTTTTAGGCTCCACCTAGCCAGACGACCACTCAAGTCTTTCTGTGACATAAGCCACTTCAGACTTGAGTGATCAGTCACGATTGTAAATCGGTGACCCTCAACATAGCTCCTGAATTTCTTCACACTCAGAATTGCCGCAAGACATTCAAGCTCAGAAACCGAATAATTTCTCTGAGCTTTGTTAAGTTTTTTCGACATGAAGGCTATTGGACACTCTTGTCCGTCCTCGTCGACCTGATATAATACGCTACCTACCCCTGTCAGACTCGCATCGCATCTAATAAAGAACTCTTTATTATAGTCAGGGTTAATTAATACCGGTGCTGTAGTCAGCAATCTTTTTAAATTTTCAAAAGCTACTTGCGCTTCCAATGTCCATTTCAATTTTCCTGAACTTTTCTTCAGTAGATCTGTTATCGGTGATACCACGCTTGCATAATTTGGTATGAAACGTTGGTACCAACCAGCCATTCCTAATAGACGTCGTATTTGTTTAACTGTAGATGGAGCTGGGTACTCTGCTACAGCTCTTACCTTGTCAGGGTCTGTTCGAAGACCATCTTCACCAACCAAAAATCCCAAGTATTTCACCTCTCTCAGAACAAATTTACTTTTCTTGAGGTTTATTGTTAACCCAGCCACTCTTAACAATGAAAAAACTTTGGACAGCAATTCCATATGTTCCTGGAACGTGGAAGAGACTACCAATAGATCATCTAAATAAACAAAGACATTTTCGTGATATTGATGTGGTATCACTTTGTGCATTAGCCGACACATTGTCTGAGGAGCATTGCACAATCCAAAGGGCATAACCCGGAATTGATACAATGGACGACCAGGTACTGTGAAGGCTGTCTTGTCTCTAGATGCTTCTGCCAGAGGAATCTGCCAGAAAGCATCTTTGAGATCAATACTTGAAATGTACTTTGTGCTATTTAGACGACCTAGTAAGCCATCAATCAAGGGAAGTGGGTAAGTGTCCTTTTTCGTTAGTGAATTGACACGACGGCTATCAATACATAATCTGTTTTTACCAGATTCTTTTTGTACCAGGACCACTGGCGAGCACCACGAACTGTTAGACTCTTCGATCACGCCCATTTGAAGCATTCGGTCGAGTTCGGCATAAACCTTTAGTTGAACAGCCGGCGATGTGGGATAATGCCTCTGTTTAACATGTTCAACCAAAGAAGTCTTTCCGAGTCCATACACTTCAAATGACGGGAAAGAATCCTTGATTATATCCAGTTCTCGTTGCTGGTCAGTGGTAAGGTTGTGTGTATTTAAATTTTGTAGCTCTGTACAAGTCAGTTCACTAACAAATGAAGGAACAATACCAAATTTCTCCCAGAAATCTGTGCCCAGGTAGAGCTCTTCTCGTAAACCATGGACTATATGGAACCGCATTGGTTTAGTGGATCCATTCACAGTTATTGGAATTTCAATGTAACCTAGTATTTTAGTTGCAGTACCATCCGCCGTACGAATACACTAAGTGTACTTACGGTAGGTTGTACCTGATGATTCCAATAATTCCAAGGAATTTCTTCCAAGTATTGTGATTGACGCTCCACTATCCAATAATCCTGAAATGTGTTTGTCCAAAATCCTGATTGTTAATCGCGGCCGAGGATCCTTTGTTTCTGAAAGGATAGATGAAATACAAGCTTTACGAAATAATTTCCTCATCCTCCAATATCTAATGTTACGTTCAAGACGTCTAAAATACGTTCGATGTAACGATGGGAAATTAAATGTGTTTGATGGTTTTATTCGGGTTTCTGGGGTGGTGACCGATCGTCCTGCGTTGCTACATCTCTCGTCGACTTCTTCGGGCTCATTGGATGTTGAACCGAGGGTACCATCCCCGAAGCATGTACTCTCGGACGATAGTTTAACGACGGGTGACAATATGAACAATTTGCATAAATGACGTCCGGCTTGTTACATTTCCAACAATATAATTTTATCCGATTTTTCCGTGGGCAATCCGGAGCTCGGTGACCAGTCACACCACAACTGAAGCATACTATTGGTTGTCTGGACATTGACGGACCAGGTTGGTTATCAGATGTTACACCAGGTCGCTGAAATATCCGTCTCGGTGTTGAATCCATCGCTTCAATATATCCATGTCGTTCTGGTTCAACATCCACATCATAATCATCCATCTGCTGTAGCTCGCTAATTCTCAAATTTGATGTTCTGGTCGGAACTGGTGTGGACCACAAACGTTCAAACTTCTGACATAAAGTCCGAAGTTCATCAATTGACTGTATTGTTGCAGCTAGAGTAGCGTTTTTGAGCTCCACACTCAGTCCCTCCCGAGCAATCTCTAGCATTTCACGGTCAGCAAATGGACGTGGTAAGCGACGGTTCAACGAACCAATCTCCACCAGATACTCGTACACGCTCTCCTTTGACTTTTGTTTGCGGTTCAGAAGAACGCGCAAGATCGCCTTATCATCAGTGAGCGTACCGAAGGTTTGTAGGAGTCCCTCCCTTAGCACTGGATAGGTCACCACCTCATATTCATGAGTTAAGTTCAAATAGTATCTGTCGGCAGCCCCCTTGAGATACCGTGGAACGATAGACCTAAGGTCGTCCCAATTCACCCGGTCCCTCCTGGCAGCCGCCTCAACTCTGTGAACACACTCATGAACATCAGGAGAGTGGCCATCTCCTGTGAAGGTTGGAACCCAATTTGAGTCATAACGACTCAAATTGTTCCCACGAACCCCTCGGTATTCCACTGATGCTAACGCTGGAGCCGCGTCACGCCATACCTGAGGAGGTTGGTTGTATGGTGGTGGTGCTGTTAGTGGAGCTGGTGGATATACTGGTGGTGGTTGTACCAATGCTGGATTGTTATGGATGTGTTCAGCTTGGAATGATGGACCCAATTGTGGTACTGCAAAGTCCTCTGCTCTCAAACCCGATTGCTGAAAATAACCCGGTGGTAATTGTTCTGACCGTCTCTGTTGTTGATGGTTTGGACGATTCAAACTATGTATTGTCTCAGTTATTGGCTGTACTGGGATCGGTGTGGATCTCTCATCTGGTCGAAAGGCAGGTGAAGCAGATGGAGCAGATGATACTCCTGGTTTATTGTGCATAATTGGACGTGTTGACAGCGATCCTATTATATCCCAAGCGCGTGACAATTGCGAGATAGCGTAGGTGCTGGCTTCTTGCAAGTCATTGCGAGGACCCAACCTATTCATTCTACCCGTGTAATGTAACACTCGATTCGCCAAACCATCTAAGAAGGTCTGATTAATCGGTGGCTGAAGTCGTCGTACCTGATCTAAAACAAGTTGTGCTGCCTGCACCACCATTTGAGATTCCTCTATCAAATCTCTCGCATGAGATACTGTTATTGGAACTGCACCATGATCTACGTGGTTTCGCAGTTCCTCCGCCCAATTGGCCCCCCGAAGCTCACACCCCGAACCAAACATTCGACCTGTAGTTCGCTGGGTTCCAGACCATAGAACGGATGGTCAACGTCTATCTGGTTTGACATTTCGATGGTAAAATTTGTAAAATTATGAACTCGCAAGAACACCAATAATAATAACCAATTCACACGTAATAATAAGTGGCGTTAGTACGCCCGGCAACAATCGTCCGATGGAAATAGAAAAAAACAATGAAAAACGCAAAGGATAAAAAAACAACGAACAGCCCAATTCAAAAAATACAACAAAAATTTTTGTAAAAAAAAACAAATGTAATACCAGAACAAAAAAAAAATTATCGCTGTACTCAATACTCAATTTTTCCCACCTTTTGACAGAAATTCCTAAAATATTTATAAAATTAAAATATATTTTGTTTATTCAATTTCAGATCTACTGAAATTCAGAATTATATATACACCTAAAACTATTTAGTGACGACAACACCCCTAAAGAAAATATTTATTTATTTTAAAAAGATTGAAAAATAAAAAATATTTAGAAAATTGCTTAATTATTGGATGTTCCGTCTTATCTTCAAAGTATTTATTTATTTTTTTAAAAAAATAAAAAATATTTATTTATATCTTGATGTATTTGCTTAATTAAGAAAAATTTGTATTTACTTAAAAATTATTGATTCCTAAAATTTAATTTATTTAATAAAAATTTTTATTTATTTATTCTCAAAAATTTATTGTTTTTATTTATTTTATTTTTTTATTTAATTTTTAGATAAGAGATTCCCAAAGTCAAGATTCGTCTGGAGACAATTTGAAAGTAAGTATGGTTACAATATCCATATCGTTTAAATCTGAATTCCCGCGTTCGCGAGCCCACTCCAACAATGCATGTGAGAACCGACTAGAAAAGCCCCTAACGACCAGATTCTACAGAACAGTTTCTCCCCAACCTAATAAAACAATCACAACTGTCACGATTAGACCTTAGGTCTATTTCTACTGACCCAGTTGTGCTTGTTTAACCTACAAATAAATTATAACTAAACCTAATGCGAAAGTTGAAGAACGCTCCCGAGCACCAGACTTCAAATCCTAAACTCTATGAAAACTGTTCTATTGCAAAGCTAAGTGGAAAAATAGAAAAGTTTTTGAATTTGTATGAGGTGAAGCCTCTGATCCTGAAAGCAAAGTATAATTGGTTCTTCTCTTCATTACACCGAAGAAGCCTCTGAGCAAAGAATGGTACTACTGGTTTGCACCTAAGTACAAACACAGCATGAGGTGTGGTTCATCCCTGAGAACTCCCTCGCTGAATGAAGAGAAGAAACCAATGTTCTTCGATCGCATAACCCCGGTGGTCATAGGCGACCTAGGAACGTCATTATCGTTAAAGGGAGAAGCCCCATGGATGGCTTGTTAGGCCTACCGCTAAGAAAGAAAATTATTTACACCCTAATACACTATGTACAAAAACTGGCAAAAAAAAATTCAACAATACTACTAACCTACTCAAAAAAAATATACAAAAATATTTACAAAATTATGTACAAGATCATTCCAAAATATGTACATCGACAGTACTAAAAAATATTTACAAAATATGTACAAGAATATGTACAATATGTACATGATCAGTACCAAAAAGTATTTACAAGGTAGCATAAAAAAATTTTCAAAAAAAAAACTGCTTCCCCAAAACGGTTTTATTCCAAGTTAAAAAATAAATTAGTGTTAATTAATTATACAATGACCATTTATATTGGAAAATATGTACAATATATACAACGACAGCATAAAAACCAATCCCTAAAAAAAATGCTGACCCCAAAACGGTTTTTTTTCAAATTGACAAAACACCAAAAAAAAATAAAGAAATAAGTTTTTTTTTAACTTATCCGACAACCAGGAATAGGGGCCTCCTGCGGACCAGACCACTCCTCTTCCAGTCGCGTGGTCGGTGAGATGGGAACCTCCTCAACCAGCTCCTCCACTTGAGTACTCTTGGTCGAGGAAGGTCCCAGCTCCACGACCAAGCGACTCTCCTTAGCCTTCCTTCTCCTCTCCTTTCTCTTCAGGTGTGAGCTCCTATTTCTGGAGATCCTCCTCCTTTCACGCCAGCCCACATTCACTTCCTCATTCACCACATCCATCTCATCCGCTTCCTCATTCACCACATTCATCTCATTCGCTTCCTCATTCACCACATTCCTCTTATTCGCTTCCTCATTCACGCACTCATTCACTATTTCACTCACCATCCCATCCATTATCTCATCCCACTGTTCCTCCACTATATCATCCATTATTTCCAAATATATTCCATCCTTCACCTCATCCATAACTACATTTATTATTTCTTTCACCACCTCCCTCGCCTCATCCATTCTCTCCTTCCAGGCCACATACATTTCTACCTCCACTTCATTCACCCACGGCTCAACCCCCCCTGGTCGACTCCTACTTCTCATCCCCTGGAACCTCCTGATTGTATACATTATAAATAAAAAAATTAAAACAAAAATTCTATTTCTATTCCAAAAGAATTTTAACAAAAAGGAAACCAATATCTGGTTTATCGAAAAAAAATTAATTTTTAAATGCTTTATATATATATACAAAGAAAAAAAATATTAAAACCAAACTGGTTTATAACTGTTTATGACTCGTGACAACAAAAATTATTATTATTACCGTACCTACGGTATATTATATAAAAAAAAATTGTTTCCCGCCAGAATAACTAAATAACTATGACTCATTTAAAAATTCAAAACCAAAACCCCAGGTCTTCGTTTCGGCCCAGATTGTTAGCTGCCACTTTATATCGCGGCTTGGACTTTTATACAACAACTTAAACCTAATATTATAATGAGGTTTGTAATATTATTTTATCGCCATTTAAAATTCTACAGAAGATCTTGATTTGGGAAATCTCTTATTATTAAGTAACTTTTTTACTCAGACATTCTGTATGCTTTTGTTAGAACATTTTTATTTGATTTAATATACATGTTAAACATCTTAATTACTCCTTATATAACAACATTTTAATCGCATGTCTGTTTTTCTTTCTTTTCAGGTTAACTTAAAAGCTTTTATTTTTGGAAAAAAATCTAACACAAAACAATTTATGATTTTTTATTAATCTTTTTGTTCGAGGGAACAAACTTGGAGAGAATGTTTTATTTTCTTTAAAATTGAAAAACGGAATGAATCTATAAATGTGATCTTATTTGACACATCGTCTTTTTTAGCAACAAAATGGAAAAAATTGAGCCATGAGAGTGCGTTCGTTTATTTCTATATATATATTCGAAATTGAGCTGACCGTTAATTATTTGAAAATTTTAAAATTATTATTATTGTGAAAATGAACTGAAATGAACGAAATAAATTTTTATTGAACTAGAAAAAGAATATGAATTGGTTTTAGTATTGTTTAGTTGAATAGAAGCGACGTTACACCATGAATTCAAGGTAAAGACCAAGATATTTACCCTTGAAACCACAATAACGTCGTCACCCCCTCTACGTCAGAAACCACCGAACTACTTCCCACAACTAATCTGTATCTGGGATCGAGATACCCACAGTCACTGGCGTCATGACCGATGACCGGTTCCAACACTCATGAAGTCCCTAGGAACTTCACTAGAGACCGTAGTATTGAGACCGACCATCCATCCGAACGTCAGCACTATGGACACCCCGATATAACCAGTAAGTATGACACGGGAGGTGTGAACCACAGCGAGGACAACTAGCCAGAGGAACGACCCTACCTAACGAAAGGACATCATTCCCTGATGTCCTTCGCATGATGAACTCCAAGATTCTTACCGCTCATATCTATGCACTCATAGAGTACATTTCCAATCTTAGTTTTAATCATTGCAGGTAAGAACTTTGGAGCCAATTTTGCCGAGAACTTTTTAGTAGCGTCACTCAAATGATGTTGCAGTACAAACACACGTTGTTGTGGTTGAAAAGTCAGTAGTTTTGATCGCAGATTATACTGATGTTGCGATTTTTTGAAAGCTGCTTTTAAATTTTCCTGAACCCGGTTCCTGAGCAAGGTCAAATGATCAGAGCGTTCTATTTCCTCACCAGCATCTTCACCAAGCTTGTGTAGTGATCTCAACAAATGGTAAGTAGTCCCATCCGATATTGGATGTTGACCAAATAGTAAATAGTACGGTGAGTACTTGGTAGCTGAATGTACTGCAGCCCGCAGTGCATATGCGATTTCACCAATTTGTGAATCCCACTTGGTATGTTGACCTTTTATGAACGCTCGAATTGCTGCTAGAACTGACCTATTGACCCGCTCTGACGCGTTGCTTTGAGGACTATAGACACCGGTCCTAATGTGTTTAATGCCGAAATCTGACAAAAGATTTTGAAAGTTCCTACTAGTGAACTGTTTACCATTGTCACTGTGCAGAAACTCTGGTACCCCATATGTAAGAAACACTTCATTCCTCAGAAAAGCATTCACCTTCGGTGAAGTTGCGTTTCTAAGTGGCTTCAGTAGTACAAACTTCGTAGCATGATCCAGAACTATCAATAACACCGTATTCCCAAGTGTAGAACGAGGGTACGGTCCCAAAAAATCTATATAGACTCTCTGCCATGGACGTGCTGTTTCGAATTGATATTGCATCGGAGGACGCAATATCTTTTTCGTGGCTTTTGTTTGTTTACATGTGTCGCAGGACACAACATAGTTGTGTACCTGTGACGCCATGCCCGGCCAATAATAAGGACGTCGAAGTAATTCTAAAGTCTTTTTAACACCTCCATGAGCAGCAGTACTATCATCATGATTTTTCTGAATCATGTTGGAAGTCATCGGTTTTGGTACCCAGAGTTTCCACACTGGAACATCGTTAGGTATTGCATCAGGTCTTGGCTCAATACGTATGTATAGCTTATCATCCACGACTTTGACTGAAGGAAAGTCCTTTGGTGATGATTGAACTTTAGCTATCATATCAGTATACTCGGTGTGCCGATAACCTTCATTGTCGAGTTTGATGTCGTTAACATGATGTGATAATGCTTCCGTCAATTCCTCGTGTGTATCGTCATATAGACGAGATAGAGCATCAGGGACTATATTTTGGGTACCTTTTTGGTGGACAATGGTAAAATCCATATGTTGGCGTTTTAGGCTCCACCTAGCCAGACGACCACTCAAGTCTTTCTGTGACATAAGCCACTTCAGACTTGAGTGATCAGTCACGATTGTAAATCGGTGACCCTCAACATAGCTCCTGAATTTCTTCACACTCAGAATTGCCGCAAGACATTCAAGCTCAGAAACCGAATAATTTCTCTGAGCTTTGTTAAGTTTTTTCGACATGAAGGCTATCGGACACTCTTGCCCGTCCACTCTTGCGCTTCCAATGTCCATTTCAATTTTCCTGAACTTTTCTTCAGTAGATCTGTTATCGGTGATACCACGCTTGCATAATTTGGTATGAAACGTTGGTACCAACCAGCCATTCCTAATAGACGTCGTATTTGTTTAACTGTAGATGGAGCTGGGTACTCTGCTACAGCTCTTACCTTGTCAGGGTCTGTTCGAAGACCATCTTCACCAACCAAAAATCCCAAGTATTTCACCTCTCTCAGAACAAATTTACTTTTCTTGAGGTTTATTGTTAACCCAGCCACTCTTAACAATGAAAAAACTTTGGACAGCAATTCCATATGTTCCTGGAACGTGGAAGAGACTACCAATAGATCATCTAAATAAACAAAGACATTTTCGTGATATTGATGTGGTATCACTTTGTGCATTAGCCGACACATTGTCTGAGGAGCATTGCACAATCCAAAGGGCATAACCCGGAATTGATACAATGGACGACCAGGCACTGTGAAGGCTGTCTTGTCTCTAGATGCTTCTGCCAGAGGAATCTGCCAGAAAGCATCTTTGAGATCAATACTTGAAATGTACTTTGTGCTATTTAGACGACCTAGTAAGCCATCAATCAAGGGAAGTGGGTAAGTGTCCTTTTTCGTTAGTGAATTGACACGACGGCTATCAATACATAATCTGTTTTTACCAGATTCTTTTTGTACCAGGACCACTGGCGAGCACCACGAACTGTTAGACTCTTCGATCACGCCCATTTGAAGCATTCTGTCGAGTTCGGCATAAACCTTTAGTTGAACAGCCGGCGATGTGGGATAATGCCTCTGTTTAACATGTTCAACCAAAGAAGTCTTTCCGAGTCCATACACTTCAAATGACGGGAAAGAATCCTTGATTATATCCAGTTCTCGTTGCTGGTCAGTGGTAAGGTTGTGTGTATTTAAATTTTGTAGCTCTGTACAAGTCAGTTCACTAACAAATGAAGGAACAATACCAAATTTCTCCCAGAAATCTATGCCCAGGTAGAGCTCTTCTCGTAAACCAGGGACTATATGGAACCGCATTGGTTTAGTGGAGCCATTCACAGTTATTGGAATTTCAATGTAACCTAGTATTTTAGTTGCAGTACCATCCGCCGTACGAATACACTAAGTGTACTTACGGTAGGTTGTACCTGATGATTCCAATAATTCCAAGGAATTTCTTCCAAGTATTGTGATTGACGCTCCACTATCCAATAATCCTGAAATGTGTTTGTCCAAAATCCTGATTGTTAATCGCGGCCGAGGATCCTTTGTTTCTGAAAGGATAGATGAAATACAAGCTTTACGAAATAATTTCCTCATCCTCCAATATCTAATGTTACGTTCAAGACGTCTAAAATACGTTCGATGTAACGATGGGAAATTAAATGTGTTTGATGGTTTTATTCGGGTTTCTGGGGTGGTGACCGATCGTCCTGCGTTGCTACATCTCTCGTCGACTTCTTCGGGCTCATTGGATGTTGAACCGAGGGTACCATCCCCGAAGCATGTACTCTCGGACGATAGTTTAACGACGGGTGACAATATGAACAATTTGCATAAATGACGTCCGGCTTGTTACATTTCCAACAATATAATTTTATCCGATTTTTCCGTGGGCAATCCGGAGCTCGGTGACCAGTCACACCACAACTGAAGCATACTATTGGTTGTCTGGACATTGATGGACCAGGTTGGGTGTTATCAGATGTTACACCAGGTCGCTGAAATATCCATCTCGGTGTTGAATCCATCGCTTCAATATATCCATGTCGTTCTGGTTCAACATCCACATCATAATCATCCATCTGCTGTAGCTCGCTAATTCTCAAATTTGATGTTCTGGTCGGAACTGGTGTGGACCACAAACGTTCAAACTTCTGACATAAAGTCCGAAGTTCATCAATTGACTGTATTGTTGCAGCTAGAGTAGCGTTTTTGAGCTCCACACTCAGTCCCTCCCGAGCAATCTCTAGCATTTCACGGTCAGCAAATGGACGTGCTAAGCGACGGTTCAACGAACCAATCTCCACCAGATACTCGTCATAACGACTCAAATTGTTCCCACGAACCCCTCGGTATTCCACTGATGCTAACGCTGGAGCCGCGTCACGCCATACCTGAGGAGGTTGGTTGTATGGTGGTGGTGCTGTTAGAGGAGCTGGTGGATATACTGGTGGTGGTTGTACCAATGCTGGATTGTTATGGATGTGTTCAGCTTGGAATGATGGACCCAATTGTGGTACTGCAAAGTCCTCTGCTCTCAAACCCGATTGCTGAAAATAAGCTGGTGGTAATTGTTCTGACCGTCTCTGTTGTTGATGGTTTGGACGATTCAAACTATGTATTGTCTCAGTTATTGGCTGTACTGGGATCGGTGTGGATCTCTCATCTGGTCGAAAGGCAGGTGAAGCAGATGGAGCAGATGATACTCCTGGTTTATTGTGCATAATTGGACGTGTTGACAGCGATCCTATTATATCCCAAGCGCGTGACAATTGCGAGATAGCGTAGGTGCTGGCTTCTTGCAAGTCATTGCGAGGACCCAACCTATTCATTCTACCCGTGTAATGTAACACTCGATTCGCCAAACCATCTAAGAAGGTCTGATTAATCGGTGGCTGAAGTCGTCGTACCTGATCTAAAACAAGTTGTGCTGCCTGCACCACCATTTGAGATTCCTCTATCAAATCTCTCGCATGAGATACTGTTATTGGAACTGCACCATGATCTACGTGGTTTCGCAGTTCCTCCGCCCAATTGGCCCCCCCGAAGCTCACACCCCGAACCAAACATTCGACCTGTAGTTCGCTGGGTTCCAGACCATAGAACGGATGGTCAACGTCTATCTGGTTTGACATTTCGATGGTAAAATTTGTAAAATTATGAACTCGCAAGAACACCAATAATAATAACCAATTCACACGTAATAATAAGTGGAGTTAGTACGCCCGGCAACAATCGTCCGATGGAAATAGAAAAAAACAATGAAAAACGCAAAGGATAAAAAAACAACGAACAGCCCAATTCAAAAAATACAACAAAAATTTTTGTAAAAAAAAACAAATGTAATACCAGAACAAAAAAAAATTATCGCTGTACTCAATACTCAATTTTTCCCACCTTTTGACAGAAATTCCTAAAATATTTATAAAATTAAAATATATTTTGTTTATTCAATTTCAGATCTACTGAAATTCAGAATTATATATACACCTAAAACTATTTAGTGACGACAACACCCCTAAAGAAAATATTTATTTATTTTAAAAAGATTGAAAAATAAAAAATATTTAGAAAATTGCTTAATTATTGGATGTTCCGTCTTATCTTCAAAGTATTTATTTATTTTTTTAAAAAAATAAAAAATATTTATTTATATCTTGATGTATTTGCTTAATTAAGAAAAATTTGTATTTACTTAAAAATTATTGATTCCTAAAATTTAATTTATTTAATAAAAATTTTTATTTATTTATTCTCAAAAATTTATTGTTTTTATTTATTTTATTTTTTTATTTAATTTTTAGATAAGAGATTCCCAAAGTCAAGATTCGTCTGGAGACAATTTGAAAGTAAGTATGGTTACAATATCCATATCGTTTAAATCTGAATTCCCGCGTTCGCGAGCCCACTCCAACAATGCATGTGAGAACCGACTAGAAAAGCCCCTAACGACCAGATTCTACAGAACAGTTTCTCCCCAACCTAATAAAACAATCACAACTGTCACGATTAGACCTTAGGTCTATTTCTACTGACCCAGTTGTGCTTGTTTAACCTACAAATAAATTACAACTAAACCTAATGCGAAAGTTGAAGAACGCTCCCGAGCACCAGACTTCAAATCCTAAACTCTATGAAAACTGTTCTATTGCAAAGCTAAGTGGAAAAATAGAAAAGTTTTTGAATTTGTATGAGGTGAAGCCTCTGATCCTGAAAGCAAAGTATAATTGGTTCTTCTCTTCATTACACCGAAGAAGCCTCTGAGCAAAGAATGGTACTACTGGTTTGCACCTAAGTACAAACACAGCAACACCACTCCTCATCCCTGAGAACTCCCTCGCTGAATGAAGAGAAGAAACCAATGTTCTTCGATCGCATAACCCCGGTGGTCATAGGCGACCTAGGAACGTCATTATCGTTAAAGGGAGAAGCCCCATGGATGGCTTGTTAGGCCTACCGCTAAGAAAGAAAATTATTTACACCCTAATACACTATGTACAAAAACTGGCAAAAAAAAATTCAACAATACTACTAACCTACTCAAAAAAAATATACAAAAATATTTACAAAATTATGTACAAGATCATTCCAAAATATGTACATCGACAGTACTAAAAAATATTTACAAAATATGTACAAGAATATGTACAATATGTACATGGTCAGTACCAAAAAGTATTTACAAGGTAGCATAAAAAAATTTTCAAAAAAAAACTGCTTCCCCAAAACGGTTTAATTCCAAGTTAAAAGATAAATTAGTGTTAATTAATTATACAATGACCATTTATATTGGAAAATATGTACAATATATACAACGACAGCATAAAAACCAATCCCTAAAAAAAATGCTGACCCCAAAACGGTTTTTTTTCAAATTGACAAAACACCAAAAAAAAATAAAGAAATAAGTTTTTTTTTTAACTTATCCGACAACCAGGAATAGGGGCCTCCTGCGGACCAGACCACTCCTCTTCCAGTCGCGTGGTCGGTGAGATGGGAACCTCCTCAACCAGCTCCTCCACTTGAGTACTCTTGGTCGAGGAAGGTCCCAGCTCCACGACCAAGCGACTCTCCTTAGCCTTCCTTCTCCTCTCCTTTCTCTTCAGGTGTGAGCTCCTATTTCTGGAGATCCTCCTCCTTTCACGCCAGCCCACATTCACTTCCTCATTCACCACATCCATCTCATCCGCTTCCTCATTCACCACATTCATCTCATTCGCTTCCTCATTCACCACATTCCTCTTATTCGCTTCCTCATTCACGCACTCATTCACTATTTCACTCACCATCCCATCCATTATCTCATCCCATTGTTCCTCCACTATATCATTCATTATTTCCAAATATATTCCATCCTTCACCTCATCCATAACTACATTTATTATTTCTTTCACCACCTCCCTCGCCTCATCCATTCTCTCCTTCCAGGCCACATACATTTCTACCTCCACTTCATTCACCCACGGCTCAACCCCCCCTGGTCGACTCCTACTTCTCATCCCCTGGAACCTCCTGATTGTATACATTATAAATAAAAAAATTAAAACAAAACTTCTATTTCTATTCCAAAAGAATTTTAACAAAAAGGAAACCAATATAAAAAATTAATTTTTAAATGCTTTATATATATATATACAAAGAAAAAAAATATTAAAACCAAACTCGTTTATAACTGTTTATGACTCGTGACAACAAAAATTATTATTATTACCGTACCTACGGTATATTATATAAAAAAAAATTGTTTCCCGCCAGAATAACTAAATAACTATGACTCATTTAAAAATTCAAAACCAAAACCCCAGGTCTTCGTTTCGGCCCAGATTGTTAGCTGCCACTTTATATCGCGGCTTGGACTTTTATACAACAACTTAAACCTAATATTATAATGAGGTTTGTAATATTATTTTATCGCCATTTAAAATTCTACAGAAGATCTTGATTTGGGAAATCTCTTATTATTAAGTAACTTTTTTACTCAGACATTCTGTATGCTTTTGTTAGAACATTTTTATTTGATTTAATATACATGTTAAGCATCTTAATTACTCCTTATATAACAACATTTTAATCGCATGTCTGTTTTTCTTTCTTTTCAGGTTAACTTAAAAGCTTTTATTTTTGGAAAAAAATCTAACACAAAACAATTTATGATTTTTTATTAATCTTTTTGTTCGAGGGAACAAACTTGGAGAGAATGTTTTACTTTCTTTAAAATTGAAAAACGGAATGAATCTAAAAATGTGATCTTATTTGACACATCATCTTTTTTAGCAACAAAATGGGAAAAATTGAGCCATGAGAGTGCGTTCGTTTATTTCTATATATATATTCGAAATTGAGCTAACCGTTAATTATTTGAAAATTTTAAAATTATTATTATTGTGAAAATGAACTGAAATGAACGAAATAAATTTTTATTGAACTAGAAAAAGAATATGAATTGGTTTTAGTATTGTTTAGTTGAATACAGGCGACGTTACAAGACTTTGAACGTCCCACAAATGTTAAAAAGCTTACACGTTTCTTAGGCATGATTAACTTTTATCGGTTTTTTACCAGCTGCTGCAGCTGATCAAATTTTACTCAACAACTTCTTAAAGGGATATAAGAAGAATAGTGAAATTCCAATTTCATGGACACCTGAGTCCATTCAAGCCTTTGACAATTGTAAAGTTAAATTGTGTAATGCCACTCTTTTAGCTCATCCGTCATCTTCAGCTCGACTAGCAATTATGATCGACGCATCTGATACAGCGATAGGAGTCGTAGTGCAGCAATTTGTTGAAGAAACCTGGCAACCGCTTAGTTTCTTCTCGGTTCGCCTTAATGATGCCCAAATAAAATATAGCGCTTATGATAGAGAACTTCTCGCAGCGTATTCAGGCATCAAGCATTTCAGGTATCTCCTGGAAGGTCGTGAATTTACACTATTCACCGACCAAAAACCACTAATTTTTGCTTTTAAACAAAATTTAGAAAAAGCATCTCCCCATCAATTTCGCCATCTGGATTTCATTGGGCAATTCACCACTGATATCCAGCATATTTCCGGCGTCGACAATGTCGTAGCTGACG
Organism: Diogma glabrata; assembly: GCA_963693315.1. Classification (NCBI taxonomy): domain Eukaryota; kingdom Metazoa; phylum Arthropoda; class Insecta; order Diptera; family Cylindrotomidae; genus Diogma; species Diogma glabrata. The sequence continues at coordinate 397,292 of CAVNZG010000579.1, forward strand.
CGTTCTCTCGCATAGATCAAATACTCATACCAGAGAAAATTGATTATGCTGCAATCGCGGACGCGCAAACCAATGACGAGGAATTTCAAAATATTCTTCAAAGTAACACAACTTTGAAGTTCGAACATTTTCCAATTACTTTTAATGAAAGTAAATTGATATATTGTGACACATCAACTTCTATACGCATACATTCCAGCACAATTTCGCCAAAGTGTTTTCGATGCTTTTCATAAACTTTCGCATCCTGGTGTCAATGCTTCAACCAAATTACTAACCAAGCATGTTATTTGGCCGTCTATTAAAAAGGACCTTAAACATGGCGCAACAATGTATAGCGTGTCAAAAGTCCAAGGTATTTAGGCACACTAAATCACCTCTTGGCACTTTGAAAACTAATTCACAGCGATTCTCGCAAATACACATCGACATCATTGGTCCTCTACCAATATCGGAAAATCAACGATATTTTGTAACGCTTATCGACCGCTATACGGGGTGGCCCGAAGCGATACCAGTTCCAGACATCACTGCTGGAACGGTCGCATTCGCTGTATACAACCATTGGATTTCAAGATTTGGTGTTCCAGAATCAATTATAACTGATCAAGGAAACCAATTTGAATCCCATCTTTTCACTGAACTGTCCAACCTATTAGATTTTAACAGATTCAGAACAACCGCATATAATCCAAAATGCAACGGCATGGTAGAAAGATGGCATCGCATAAATAAATCAGCAATTATGTGTTATGACCGTCCAGACTGGACAAAAATTCTACCTTCAGCTCTCTTGGGTTTAAGAACCTCCTTCAGCGAAGAACTTCAAACAACTTCAGCGGAACTAACATATGGAAGCTCGATAAGAATTCCCGGACAGTTTCTCGATTCTTCTACAAATTCTTTTGTTCCCCAAACTGATTTCGTCAAGGAGTTGAGGAAACATTTTGATGAAATACGACCAAAGTCAGCATCAGCACACGTTACATCTTCTTCCTTTGTGAGCAAAGATTTGCAAACTTGCTCACATGTATTTTTACGTACTGACGCTGTAAGGAGATCATTACAAGCTCCTTTCAAAGTTTTAGGTCGCAACACTAAAAACTTCAATATAGAAATTAATGGCAAAGCAGCCAAAATTTCAATTGATCGACTTAAACCATGTTATCATGAAAATTCAGGCGATGAACAATTCAGTTCTCTCGCTAAAGCAAATTTTTTGAATCAACCAGATTCAACTGTTAAATTGAATCGTAACGAATTTTTCTGAATTTTCTAAAAGCAGCCACCAAAACAATTTTTCATACAAATTAATTCCAGCTGATCATTCTGATTCTTTTCTGAATCCTAATTTTCCTAGTTTTTCTGCAAATCTGAAACAATCAGATGCAACTGGTGTGAATAAATCTAATTCAGTATCACCAAAGCAACCTAAAAAGAAAGTAACATTTAATGATCAGCCTAATATAATTATTATTCCCAATTAACGAATTTCTAAATCTGGAAGAATCATCAAAACACCCAAAAGCTATTAAATCTTATTGACCGGTGTTGTGAAAATTTTAAACAAAATAATACCTCCAGCAGCCAAATTCTGTAACTGTGAAGCGGTGAAGTGATAAGTTTTTTATCTCTTCACCGCAAAAATATCAAAGTGAGTGAAGTTTTAAAACTATAAAGTTAACACTGACTTTTTATTTGGCAATAAAATGAAATCGTTTCTTTTGTGACATTTACCATGTTTCCATGACCGAGTTAACCGGGATTATCTCGGATTATCTCGTCATGGAAACGGAGTTTTCGTTAAATTTCTTAACTCACCTTAACTCAACGAAAGTAGCGCGATTAGAGAAGGTTAACAAAAAACAAACACAAAACAAAAAACTAAAAATGGCGTCGCGAGATTTTTGGAGTGAAGAGGCAAATAAAATTTTAATTGAAATTATTCAAGAAAAAAACTAGTAAGTTAATAATAAAAAACATTAGTAAAATATCCAATTTTTCCGTCGTAACCAAATCTCTTTTTGTATTTTTCATTTAATGTCATCACTTAATGTATTTTAATACACAATTTTTGCTAACTCCAAGAATTTTTATATTATCATGGAAACGATACGGATTAGCGCCGCCATGTTTTTAACTCAACGAAACTCTTAAATCGAGTTAACTCTGACATGGAAACGTAGTATATGTCAATGCGATTTGGTTTTTTTAAATTGCTTTTCTTAATTAAATACAGATTTATTTTTCAAATTTATTTTCTAAAATATTTATATATATTTAAATTTGTAAAAAATTACGTTTAAATTGTGTTAAAAGTTACAATAAACATTTTGAATTTTTTGAGATCAATTAAACTCAAGTAAGTAAAGAAGTAATTGGAATATTTTCAATTCAAAGGTATGGTTTGAAGTTTCTCAGAAAAAAACTCCACTTCACATTTTTCGTGTTCGGTTGGGATTCGAACCTACCTTGTCAGTGCCCGGCTGGAATCCTTGGGCAGACACGCTATCGATTACGTCGTTGAGGCGATGACAATTTCAAAGTTGAATCTGAAAATAAACATTTAATTTATTTATTTATTTATTTATTAAATTTAAAATTTTGATTTGGTTTGGACAATTTTACAGTCCACATCCCCAAACATTTAATTTGATGTATTTTTGACGTTTGACAGTTCGGGGCTTGTTATTAGATTTTTAACACTCAAATCTCATATAGAATCGCAAAAATGGTAAAATGATAAAAAACTAATGTTAAAATCGAAATGAAGAAATTTTTATCACTTCACCACTTCACAGTTACAGAATTTGGCTGCTGTGCTGTCTAGTAGGATATTTTTTGATTTTTGTGTTCTCGCTGTCGTCGAACACTGTCGCAATTCTTTTTCTAGCTGTATTAAATTGGCAGTAATGCTCATATTTTCTATTTTTTTTTTTTTTTTTTTGTTGAACCAAATCTTTTCACTATCAAATCCCCACTTTTTAAACTGTTAATTTACTAGTTTCTCTCGTTCTTCTGGCGAATCACTGGTGAGGGAGTGTTATGTGGTAACTTTTTATTTACTCGTTTGCGTTTAATTTGAAAATTTTTGTTAAATTCGTTTCAAACTTTTAGCAATAGATTAATAAAATTTTAGGTACATTTTTTAATCTAGTTTTCATAAAATTATTTTATCATCAAGTAGTCATTTCAAAATTCATTTAAAAAATTTTGTTTTTTCATTATTCAGATTTAAAATTAACATAATTGTTATACGTCTGCCGCAAAAACTGTCTTAAAGATATATTTTGTAATTTTAATTAAATAAACATACTTAACTATATATACATATAAATGTGAATTAAGGCAAATTTAAATAAACATAAAATTTTCGCAGTTTATTTTATATGGTTTGAAGTGTTGAATTGTGGTTTATAATGTTAATATATCGAAACAGAAAGAAAACTATTCTAAGGAAAAAATATAACATTCCCGATCGAACGTTCACGGTGATAAGACGTTCGATCAAGCTTAGGGGCTAACAATATATACTGTAACGACTCTTCGTTGGTTCTTTTGGATTATTGAGCAAATACGACAGTAAAAAGACAGATCTTTAGTTAACAGAATCTCAAACTTTATTTGTCATCAAATTACAGCAGCTTCCGTTTTTCCTTACAATAAATTCCAGGGTCTCCAAACTTCACCGCTTTTCCACAATTTGAATCAATAATATTCGGAATCGTAAAATCTGTATTTACTATTCCACTAAGTTCAAATTCTTTTACTATTAGTACCCAGGCTCAAGTACCACCGATTATTCCTTATACTTTCAAATATTTGTAAAACACTTTTAATTGCAAATTAAAACTGACTATCTCATATATTGTTCGCTTATTTATATTCAAAAAACAAATAAGCAGAATATTCTGGTACTCACTGTAGTTGTTTCTAGAAACAATAGGCCACTCCTCCTTTTAATTCATTAATGTAAACAAATTTAATTTACATTAATTTATGCAACTTGTATTAGTTAAAGGGAGTTAACTTTTAATTCATCTTTGCCATAGAATGTAGAAAACATTTAGGCGGAACGTATTGGTTATTTATGATTAAATTAAATTAACCCATTCTGGACGAAGTTTATTACACTGCCCTCCATTTAGTTTTGTTTGTCCCGAACAATATCAGCTATTGCAATGGGACTGTTACCTTGGTACGGTGCCAACCTTTGCAGATGTATCACTTTCATCTTGGTACGGGGTCCCTTTTGGATGCGGTAGATAACATCATTAATTCGTTTGATTATTTTATATGGACCTTCCCAATCTGGCTGCAGCTTGGGTGATCTTCCCTTAGTTCTCCTGGGGTTGTATAGCCATACCAATTCTCCTTCTTGAAAACCGCCACTATTTGCATTTATGTCGTACCTGGTTTTCATTTTGTCACTGGCAATCTTAATGTGGTCTCGAACCTGTTGATGGATTTTATTCATCTTCTCCCTTAGTTGTCCCACATAATCTGTTTTTGTAGATACCAGACCTCCAGGGATGCCGAACTCAATGTCACTAGGAAGATGTAGTTCTCTCCCGAACATGATATTCGCTGGCGTTTCACTTGTCGTATCGTGCACTGCGCTACGATAGGCCATCAAGAATAACGGAAGATCCTTGTCCCAATTTCTTTGGTTGGCTTCTACTACCTTTGACAAATGTTCTTCCATGGTTCGGTTGAATCGTTCTACCATGCCATCCGATTGTGGGTTCATAGGTGTAGTTCGTGTTTTTCTAATGTCGAGTGTTCTGCACAGCTCTTCCATCAGTTGAGATTCGAAATTCCTTCCCTGGTATGCAACTCGAGCGGTGTTCCATATCTGCAAATCCATTCGTTGACTAACGTTTCAGCGACCGTAACTGCCTCCTGGTTCGGTATTGCATAAGCCTCCGGCCATTTTGTAAAGTAATCAATGACCACCATGATGTATTTGTTACCTTTTGTAGTTTCCGGAAATGGCCCCGCGATGTCTATAGCAATTCTCTCCATTGGGGCGCCCACATTGTACTGTTGCATCTCTCCTCGAGTTCTAGTATTTTGTCCTTTGCTCGCCGCACAAGTATCACATCGCCGACACCATTGCTCTACGTCGGTTCGATACCTTACCCAATAAAACCTCTCCCTTACTTTAGCTAGGGTTTTATTGACTCCCAGGTGTCCTCCAGAAATACTTCCATGCAGCTTTCCCAGTACCTCTCCCACTCGACTTGATGGCAACACCAGCTGTTCCAACACTTTCTTTCCATCAGCAGACTCCCATTTTCTTTTTAGTATCCCGTTGTCCATCAATAGTGAGTCCCATTGCGCCCAGTAGCACTTCACCTCCGTACTTAAAGGTGCTACCTCTTTCCACTCCGGTCGCCTTCCCTCAGTTTTCCATTTCAATATTGGAGCCATAGCCGGATCCTTTAGCTGCTCTCTTTTCATTGCCTCGGTACACCAATCGTCAGGAGTTTGGAACTTAATTTGCTTCACTGTCATTGCCTCTTTTCTCTCAGTCCTGCTATATGACTTGCGCTCCTCAACACAGGTTCTTCTTGAAAGATCATCAGCGTTACAATGTATCCTTCCCTTACGGTGTACAACGCGGAAATCCCTTTCCTTTTTGACATCCACTTGCTTGTTTGAGAGGTTCATCATCTGGACTGGAACTACTCCTTCTTTTGCTGCTTTTAGTGTTTTGCATTCCCTTTGTATCCTTTTCTTACGGTGTTCAACGCGGAAATCCCCTGCCTTTTTGACATCCACTTGCTTGTTTGAAAGATTCATCAACCGGACTGGAACTACTCCTTCTTTTGCAGCTATTAGTGTTTTGCATTCCCGTCTAATGTGCCCTAACTGTTTACAATTCCAGCATCTTACTCTGCTTGATCTTCTTCGTTGATTTTGTTCAGGTTTATCTTCCAAACTGTTGACACGCACGATCACTTCATCAAGTGCTGCTTTCAGTGGTTCCTCAGCAACTTCCATCTGACGTACTCTATCTGAACCATACGCTCTTTTTCCAGCTTCCATTTGCAAGGCCAATGCTAAGACTTCAGCGGGTAGTTTCTTTCCACTTAGATACAGCTGATTTCTCATTTGTACATCTCGAAGAGCATTGATAAATGTATCAGCTGCCAGTTCGTCTCGGTGTTCCGCGTTATAGTTTGGATATGACAGATTTACCAGTCTCACAATGTCAGCCTCTAGTTCTTGCAAAGTTTCGCTGACTCCTTGTTTTCGTGTCTTGAGCTGCATGCGATGGAGAGCTTGCATATGACTTTCCCCATATCTTACCTCTAAGGCCTCCATAATCTTGCTGTAATCACGCTCTGTCGCTGTTAGTGTCTGCAAAATTTCAGCAGCAGGTCCCTTCAATGCCAATATAAGCGCATTTGCTTTTTGCTGGTTATCTACCCCAGTTGTTGCTATCTCAAATTGCATCTTAAATATTTGATACGATGTAGATCCATCAAATGCGGTTGTTTTTAATCTAGCTGGGGCTGAAGTAGTTGATGGATTGACCATGTTACCTGACTTCCCTTGTGCTATTTCTTGGCGTAATTCACTTGAAAGTTTGCGTAATTTCTCTTCATGTTCTTCGGTAACTTTCCGCAGCTCCCTTTCCACGTTGTTGATTTTCACCTCTGCACTGGATATACGTGACTCGATTACTTCACGTAGACTTTCTTGCTTTGCCATCATATCAGCAAATTGTTGTTGTTGAATGTTTCCTTGTTTGGCCGCCAATTTTTTTTTTTTTTTTTTTTTTAATCAAATGTGATGTGTAGTAGGCATTACAATATGTGTCACAACAACACCTAAAAACCTTTTAAGACCAAGGTCCCACAACAACATGCGTTCTAAGGATGTTAATGGACGCAAATCTGTTTTTTTTTGTTTTTTTTAATTTTTTTTTGTTCAATAATGGATAACTAAACCATAAATCCTATCACATATAAAATATGACATAGGCCAATATTTCGTGATAGGATAGAGAAAATAAAAATAAAATAAGAGATAAAAAGCAAATTTGTTTTAAAAATTTGCAGGAACAAAACTAAAATTGGTTTGCCAATAGTCCAGCTAATGGCATAATCCTTGATTATAGGACGCAGTATATTTTTCAATGATTAAAGTTCAGATATATAGTTATATGAAGGCTCGTTTCTTCGAGCAAGCTACAGCGTTCCAGCATCAAGGAATATTCATTAGCTACGACTGAGAGTGCTACCGTTGACTGAATACAGTTCATCCGCCAGCACCCCTAAGATATCACCTTGGCTAGTGATATCTCACTGCTATTGCCAGTGGTATGTGATGTCTCACGTTAACTCATATGCCAATAGCAGGGACTGGAGTACGCGGGGTTGTCACACACGTGGATCAAAAAATAGACAAAAATTAACAAATTAATAAAAACTGATCCCTCCATGCGTACGTTTGCTCTTGTTTGGCCATCAGATTGTTTCCTTGTTTGGCCATCATGTCAGCAAATTGTTGTTGTTGCTGTACCAGCATTTCTTTCATTAACGCCATCATCGGATCAATTGCTGGGGCATTCTGAACCAGAGCTTCCTCCGGCTCTACTTCTATGACCTCTGTGTTTTGGCCTGCTTCTTCTAAGACTTTACGCAGCCGGAATGCAAGTTCTGCCTTCGTTCCATGGATTGGAGCATTCCTTTTCTTCAACTCATCCTTCAGCTGGGTCTGGCTGAGATCACTAATATTTACTGTCTTGACCATTGTTGCAATAATCCCACTTCTGACACCACTGTAACGACTCTTCGTTGGTTCTTTTGGATTATTGAGCAAATACGACAGTAAAAAGACAGATCTTTAGTTAACAGAATCTCAAACTTTATTTGTCATCAAATTACAGCAGCTTCCGTTTTTCCTTACAATAAATTCCAGGGTCTCCAATTTATGTACGATAAACTTCACCGCTTTTCCACAATTTGAATCAATAATATTCGGAATCGTAAAATCTGTATTTACTATTCCACTAAGTTCAAATTCTTTTACTATTAGTACCCAGGCTCAAGTACCACCGATTATTCCTTATACTTTCGAATATTTGTAAAACACTTTTAATTGCAAAATTAAAACTGACTATCTCATATATTGTTCACTTATTTATATTCAAAAAACAAATAAGCAGAATATTCTGGTACTCACTGTAGTTGTTTCTAGAAACAATAGGCCACTCCTCCTTTTAATTCATTAATGTAAACAAATTTAATTTACATTAATTTATGCAACTTGTATTAGTTAAAGGGAGTTAACTTTTAATTCATCTTTGCCATAGAATGTAGAAAACATTTAGGCGGAACGTATTGGTTATTTATGATTAAATTAAATTAACCCATTCTGGACGAAGTTTATTACAATACAATAAACTTTACAACATTACAACATAACAAATCATACTAAGCACTGACATATTTACAGTACACTAACATAAAACTTTGGTGGCGGGTAGCTGTAAATAATATCAGTTTTGATATATAGCTGTAAGAGGTAAATATCTTTTTGTTTATAACATGTGGAATTTTTTTAACCTTAATTTCAAATTGTTGATATTCACAAGATTTTTGATGTGTTAAATTTCTTTGTGTTTGAATATTAAATGGTTTTTGATTCTTTGCATTCTTTTGTTGAAAGAATTGTATAAGACTTGTATCAAAAATTCTACAGATATATAATATAGAATTATATCAGTTTTACATTCTGTGCATATTGAAAAAAAAAATTATAAGGTTGTTCACAAATCAAAAAGAATGTTCGATTTATTGATACTTAATACCATTTTCAAATAAAAATGTGGATTCTATCCTTTTTCCCGAAAAAAACTTGACATTTGTGATCAGCTGATTTGGATTTCGAAAACTTTAAAAAATTGTTATTTCTTGCAAATCAAGATTGTTTTGCGTTGTCTTTATGTTTTTTTTTACTATATTTGAATTATTATTATTTTTTAACAGATTCCATGCAGCAATCCGCAGCAATACAACGATTTGAAGTTTAAAGAAAAAACTCTAACCTTAAATTTGAATTATGGATATTCACTGGTCCTTTGATGCATCGATTTTCTTTGTGTTTGAATATAATGAAATTTGTGATTGTGTTACATCACTGTAATTGAATTCTTCAAATATAACATAATATATTAAACCTAATCATAACTTTAATTCCACAGATATAATCTAAATTAATGTTTATACTCTTATAGTTCATTCAAATTAAGCATTCATTGAAATATATTTGCCGGTTTTAAAGTAAAGTTAATTTTTTGTGTAATGAATTATAGTAGATAGTGTATACATTTGTTATTTTAATATTAAATATCAATCAAATAATCAAATATTGAATATATGAAATAGAACCGATAATTGTTCACTCACTGTAATTAGTTAAGTTCATTATCATTAATTTCAAATTAATATATAAATAACCAAAACATAATATCCAAAATATAACTAAAAATTAAATTAAACATAATAATAAAATGCAAAATATATGACTAAAGATAAAATTAAACACATAATTGTACAAGGTCAGTTCAACATTACAACAGTTGCATCGTGAGGTGCTTGGTCAAGTGAGAGATTCTTTTTCCTTGGCGGCATGGCAGATACAATGCATTTATGTATTGGTCTTGTACATGACACCACTGAAGGACAAGTCTCTCAATTGACCAATCAGGTCATCACGATGCAATTGTTCTAGTCCTACCACGACTATAAAAGGGTTTAACTTAAGTGTTACAATGTCATGGCTATTACTGCATTTAGTTATTACATTATATAATCATAACCATGTAAGCCCGATGGTAGGAGGATAGATTCATGTTATCTTCAGTGAATTAATTGAGACCAATAGCCTAATTGGGTTCTTAATTAATCATAGAGACATAGCATTAATACATCAACCTACAGATCGGGTGTCTAATTTTATACATCTTTGGTGATATGGGGTTATGCCTAAACCAAATAAAATGACAATTAAAAAAAAAAAAAAAAACAAATATAAGAATTAATTTTTGATTGTGGCCGATGTCAGCAGGCGTGTAAGAACAGCGAATGAAAGGGCAAGGGAATCAAGTATCTGATTATTAGCGAGAATCAGGGTTACCAGATTTTGAAATGACAAGTCGGGACAAAAAAGTAAAACTTTAAAAAAATGGAATTTAATTTGCTAATAAAATTAACTTCAAGCTAAAACTCAAAAACTTACCAAAACATATTCCGTTTAGTTGTTAAAAACCTATCAAACTTGTGTTTGCTTTTTATATAAAGATGGTTTGTTGAACTTAAAAAGCGTTAGCGAGTTTCCGTATTTAAGACAAAAAGCTAGCTTTTCAGTTGTCCAAACCGATAAACCGCCCTTAAGGCTAAAAAGAAATTTGTTTTCAGTGAATATTTTAATACTCAATAATACACAAAATAAAATGGCATGTTGATATTTTATCAGAAGATTTTTTAAAACATTTTAAATCTTTGGCAACCTATTCCGATTTTTTTTTCACCATAAGCGTGGCACAAACTTTTGTATTTTCTAATATACGTACGATTTTCGCCGTTCGTTGGGCATTAAACTTTATATTCTTTCTACAAACGCGTTAACATTTGGTATCGAGCAAATAAAATAAACAATTTTTAAGAAATAAAATAGAAGTTTTATAAAAATTCTACCAATTTCTTAAGAATTCTAGGTAGGTTTTTTTCATGTCAGAAATAAAACTTTTTAATTTGATGTTTAGTAAATCCATGTCTGTTACTTGAATTGTAAAACTTTCTACAATAGCACCTATGGTATCAACAATCTATACATGTCTGTTACTTTTAATAGCATTAAAAGCCCAACATTTGCTATTGAAGACATATCACTTCTTGTAAAAGCCTAAGCTGCCCACTGCTTACATTCAATCATATTCGAAATTTTTTTTCTGACCACAAAATGTTGAGTTCTGATCTTAATCTGTGATCTCAATGTCTCTTTGGATGATACTGCGTTGAGTGGAGGTAGACTTTAATATAGAGATTGGCTGCTACTGGCGTTGAATTCTTCAGGAGATGAATATGTTGATACAAGATGTTGTATCCAATGTAATTACTTTACGATCTACTTTGAATGTGTTGATTAGGCTGAATCTTCATTATGATTTAACAATTTTACTGTTCACGTAAAGTAAACACAAAAGCCAGCAGATAAAATGCTGTTGTAACAACCATATCATGAATTAAATTTATTTCCAAACTTCTTCAGGTACACTAGCTTCCACATTCACTAATGGTCTTGAACCATTATTAAGTAGCACAAATATAAATTAAATTCTCTCAAAACACAATAACATTTTAGAGTTTAATTGTATTTATAAATAGATTATACAAGTTACATGAAATTTGTCTCATTGTATTAATCAAATTGATGGTGAGGCGATGAAATATAATTTACATTGAGAATTACATTTTTAATTTAACACGAAAATTAAGAACTCGAAACTATTTGGAAAAAACAAAATCTGAATAATAATAATATATATTTTGTTTTTTCATAAATGTTAAGGAAATCATCGCCTGCTAAATTTTAATTTTTTTTCGAAAAATGATTTAAGTTTTGATGTTCGCCACATCTCATCATATTATTTCGTAGAATTAAAACAAATTGTAAGGCTATGTAAGTTGCAGACCTGCGGATTCGGTTCTTCTTCCCTAACTTACATCTCATCAAAAAAATTTGTTTTATTTTATTATTAAAACATTCTTATTAAATTGTTTACGTTTAAATAAAACAATTAAATATTTAGATAAAAATAGTTTTAATAATAATACAGTAAAAGCCCGATTATCCGACATTCAATTAACCGAATATTCAGTTAACCGGAATTTTTATTTTTTTTTTAGTGTAATTTTTTATTTTTATTATAAACTTTTATTTTTTTTAGTGCAAATTTTTAATTTTTATTTATATTGTAAATTTTTATTTTTAATATAAATTTTTATATTGTAAGTTGTTTGTGAATATGTTATTCAAATAAATAAATAAATAAATTACTAAAATTTTTGAAGTTTTTCCTCTTTCACAAGAAAAATGTTTTTTTCGTTAGCAATCAACAAGAAAAAATATTCTTATTATTTATTTTATTTACTTTTTTTTGTATTTGTAGAAAATATTATTTGCAATCAATGTTATAAACAACTTGAAATACACAAACAAAAATAAGTTTCTAGTATTTTATTTGAAAATATATTGACGAGAATCCTAATAACATGAAATCGTCCTAAAATTTCATTTACATTCAATTATCCGGAATTTTCGATTATCCGGCAAGAGTCAATCCCCGAGCATTCCGGATAATTGGGCTTTTACTGTAATTCGAATCACAAAAATGTTTACCAAAGCATTAATAGTAGTTTATGTAACAAGTACGCAAAATATGGTTTTAGCGGACGAATCGTAATGTTTCCGGACGAGGCGCTAACCGAGTCTGTAATATGAAGATGAGTCTGCTAAAGCCATTTGCGTACGTGTTGCATACAACGTTTTTTAGTATTAGCTCTTACGATTTTTTTTCTAATTTATTGCCTAATTTGTATTCTTGCGTACCTAAAAATTTGATTTTTGAACAAAACTTATCAAAGCAATTGTGATTATAATTTGAAAATAATTATAATATAAAATGAAAACAAATTTTGAATCCGCTAAAGTGTTGTCATAACGACTTTAAGTACTAGGCCGCTAAAATACAATTTTGCGGACTCTAAACAGTTCTAAAAGTAATCATTTTTCGGAGCTAATACTAAAAAGTATATTTTATAAGGAATCATATGAACGCAGTATTTTTGTTTGCGGAAAAACTATAAGTTTATTTTTTTAGCAAACGCTTTTGTATTAATGCCTACAGAGATTTAAAAATTCTAACGTCCTAGAGTTACAAGATGTCGAGTAAAGAAGTAATCAAAAATTATATAAAACGATTCCTGCATGCAGTATTGAATTATTCTTGCACATGAATGTTTTAGTATGTTGACCCCCCATCAAAATTTTGTCTGGTGTGTTCATTGTATGTTGAATATAATTCGCATTGCGAGACTTTTTGAAGAAAATCGGGACGCGGGAATCTATGTTACAAATCGGGACAGTCCCGACGAAATCGGGACGTCTGGCAACCCTGGCGAGAATGACTAGCTAATGACTAGCTAACACGTAGCAAAACATTATAGTGCTATTCTGCCGTCATAAGCAAAAACACCGTAACTACCAAAATGTTGGAACTGAGAAAAACGACAAAAACAAAATAGTATTTGATATTTTACATATGTTTTTCAATTTTACGGAGTTTTATGAATTGAAATTTTCATGTTTAGAGTTACTTAACCATGTTTTTATTTAGCAGGGTCATAGAATAATGCTTTGTGACTGATAAGGCAGAATAAACTCATGTTTTACATTTTTTGAGTTACGGTGTTTTTGCTTATGACGGCAGTATTATTAACAGCTATAAAGTATTTGTCAATAGAATTACTAAAATCATAAGTCACGCATAACGATTGGAATCCGGTGAAGATATCAAACCAAATTAATTGGTAATGTATGGTTCATCATAAAGAAATTATAAACACTCGCTGAATTGATATTTGGATTCAACCGCATTCGCCTTAAGAAAATAACTGGCACATGAAATTTAATTGAGATTAGTGGTGTCAAAAATTACCAATAAGGATAAATCACCATCATCTTATCAGCAACTTGTCAACAATTTATATTATTAAACAACGCCACTAGCAGTCAATCTCTTTCTGGACAGAGCCATTCACAGCTGGATACCTTCAGCATCCTAAAATCCAGAAGTAACTGTAAAATATTGAATCAATATTGTAAATATTTTTGTCGACCCGTGGTTACTAGCATCCGTAGAAACTCCTACGTGATTTATACTACCTTTTCCAATAGCTGTTCTGACGTTTTGTATGGCCAATGGAAATAAAACATTTCTTGCGTTTTTGTTCTAGCAAATCTTTATTGAACCGATATTATCTTTGTGTTTTTTGATGAAAGATGCTGTTGTAAACCTAATTTGCCTTTGTTGGCAATTATTATTAATATAGGGTGACCATTTTTTTTCTAAGTAAAATCAGTACAAAATTTTAAGAGTTAAAATATGTAGCATCCTTAGTCACCTATGACTGTTCTAAGCCGAAAGGTAATGTGTGAACGAAGTAGACAAATCTGTTTTAATTTTTTTAATTAGTTTTAAGGAGATTTTGTTGAGACCAACATCAGAATTTTGTGAAATACAACTTTCCGCCACGATTGCCTGGGAAACACGGTTAGAATTTTGATCTTTTTTCCGTGGGTAACTCCACCTTTTAAAAATAAAAGTATTTTTTCTATGATAGCAAATGAAATGTCTATTTTCTTAAGCCTGCTTGAAATAGCATATTTTCCTACAAGAGATGAAAACATTGTTTTTTGTGAGTAAACAGTTGTTTACGAACGAAAAACGTTTTTATCTCGCGTAGGAAATGCAATTTTTTCTATGATAGTATATTTTTAATCGATATTTACTATAAATTATAAAATTAAAAATTGACAACATAACATTAAAAATTCATATTCTATTTTTTGATGGTTGCGTTGTTAAAAAACTTTGTAAAATTATATGAGAAACCATAGCAACTGCAATTTGTTATTCTTTTTACACTACATAGTTAACCCCTAACCCATTTTCACAGGTCATTAAGCGTGATGAAAATAGACTTTTCAATTGTTATCATAGAAAAAATTGTATTTCCTACGCGAGAAACATTTTACGTTCGTGAAATTGCCCCCCTCGACGCTAACACGTCTCGTGAATAAATTTTCACTCACGAAAAAGCAGCGTTTTCATCTCTTGTAGCAAAATGTACTATTTTTCAAATAATTTTTATTACAAGTTTATACCAAACGATGACACGTATTGTTTTATTTCCTTATTTAAATTGAAGCTTGAAGTAAAATTCAACAATTTTCTTAAAAATCAGTACTTTCAGTACATAATTTTAAAAATCAGTAAAAATCAGTACCGCATATGTCTATCAGTACAGAAGCTAGAAAATCAGTACTGTACTGATAAAATCAGTACGAATGGTCACTCTATATTAATATGACTGAATTATTGCAAGAAAAGTTTAAAAAGAAGACATTTAGAGGACAAAAAATGACATTTAGAAGACAAACTGCCAATAGAGGATAAAAAAGATTATGGTGTCAAAAAGAGGTAGGACAAAAAAAGCGGAGGTCGAAAAGAGGAGAGGACGGATGGTCAATCTAGTCTATATGTATGTACGTTTACTTCGTCTCGAGTTTTCGAAAATGTAAAAATGTAAAGTTTATTGGCATGAATGGATCAAATTTTAAAAAAAGTTAATAACTAAACAATAAATGCTGTCATATGATATAATATTACATAATGCCAATATTTAATGTAAGAAACATCTCGGCCACCCAGCCGATAAAATTAAGATTCTCGCTCCTGCTAGATACGATAACGAGTTTACGAAGCACAATAACGGATTTAAGTTCTGACTTATAATTCGGGTACCTTGGGTAAGCCAGACAGCGCCAAAATACTAGGACCCTTGGGTTCTGAGGAGTATGTATTATTTACGTAGTATACCGCACGTATAATGCGGGTTGAATAGATAGACATTTTTATATCAAACGATTTTAAAGTTTTATTGTTGTTAAATTTTTAAAAATAAAATATTTATACAAAGAACATTATTTTTTTAATCTTCACCATCTTCTTCATTTGCACTTTGACCCGCGGAAATGGCATTTAAATATATTTGATCTTCGAAATCTAGAATTTTATGAATTCTTTCTTTAACACCGTTTTGTATCTCAAATTTTATAAAACTAAGTTCTAATGTAAACTCTTTATCTTTGGATTGATCGTGGCATAGATAAATTCTGTAAACAAAATCACTTTTAGGTTTCTTTAATCTGAAAATACTTTTGAACTTACATTTTCGCAGCATCATTCAATAACTGTTCACAAGTTTGCAAGGCATCAGGAATTATTAGTTTTTCAATTTCGTTTTTCGCGTTTTGTTTGGCTTTGCCAATCGCACATCCAAAATAACCCTTATCATTATAACAAATTTTTTGCATTAGATATTTAAATACAAGAAAAGTAACAGAAATACCTACACATGAAACACCAGATGGTTCAATCATATATAACTCCGCTCCGTTTATTTCTGACCACGAAGCAAGCATTATCGCTACACCAAATGGTCGAACTGCACTGAACAACGTATATGCATGCATATAACTTGACAAACGGTCAGTTAATTCTTTTAATGGAATTTCTTTACGATATTGTTCGTTATAATTGTTGGACTCCTGTCTTGCAATATCAATCAATTGCCGACCATCTGTGATTACACCAGCAAAAGTCTATAAAAAAAACCATATAATAGAAATTTAAATGTTGCAGTTAAATCAAAACATTTCAATAACAAACCATAGTGATTCCTTTATTAATTTTAAAAATACGAGTACCAGATGATTTCTCATACAATTTGCTTGTAACAATTTTTTCAACCGCGAAAACAATACCATCACTTCCCCTTAAGCCAATAGCTGTTCCACTATTTTCGACCGCTTTACCAGCATAGTCAACTTGAAATACACGACCATCTGGTGAAAATTGAGATGCTGAAAGATCATACTAAAACGAAAAGGAATTGGAATGACATTGAAAACAATGTTGAACATAACCTTAAATAAAATTTAATTTTGATGCGTCCTAATATTTAGTTATGATTAAAACACTTACACCGGTGCCAATTGAACTCATTTTATTTTATTAAGTGTATTACTTTTAAATAAAATTATAACTTTTTATCGACTTGTTCTAACAATGAAACAGCAAAAATTGTATTTGTAACTCCGAAAAAGTTAGTTTGACGTATTCGTATTCCATTAAATTCTAAAGCTTCAATTACATTGAGCGAAATAAGGTTCATGCACAATGAAAAAACTTTTAGACTGGATTCCAATTAGCTGCTAAATTGTACTAAACTGCTAAATCTAAATATAATTTTACAAAATTACCAAATTTTACTGTAAACTAATGTAATCAAGTTGTCAGATATTGTTTAACGAACGAATTTCTTCACAATTATTTAGAAAGATAATTTTAATTTAGTCAAATTAAATAGTTGGCTAAATTCATTTAGCACGTTTAGTACAATTTAATTATTAATTGCGAATTGTGGATTAGGCCCGTATTTTTGAAAGTCGATAGAAATAAATCAACGGATTTATCTTCTCTTGCTTTGTACGAAATCCGATAACGGTAAGTTTTTGACAGAAATCCTCCGGTGTACTAAAGTCTAATATTTCAATCATTGTTTTAACGTTAATTTTATGTCAAAAATCATCCGGTACAAAGAAAATAAACTAAAAGGTATGCTATTTGTCATAATGTACATACACCTTAATCCTTAATTTATATGTCATAGTTGACACATGTATATCTCCATATTCAGCATTGAATATATACACTTCAAACTATACACAAGTCTTTCATATATACCCAAATTACAGCTCTCGATAAATATACATGATCGTAAGTATATTACATGGTGTCAGAATGGTTTTTGCACGTAGTGTTTAAATTAAATAGTGTAATTTCAATAATAACAATTAAATTGAATCGGAAAGACAGAAATCAAAAATATTTCTCGCCGAATAACAATTGTAGTGTGTTTGTGTATAGTAAGAGCCCCACACAAAAGCTACAATTCAGCGAATATAGTGTGTGCTGTAACGTTCGATTACAACAGTAAATATTGCATAATCATTTGTTCGTGAAGGGAATTTCGCCAATTTTTGATTTCGTTGTTGTGTTCCATGTCAGACAATAGTGATTCGGACGAACAAACATTGGAACAATTACATTCAAGTATCACAAATAGTTCATTAGGTGATTTTAATGAAACATTCAGTGTACCAGCTGGAAATTCAACATTAAATTTTGAAGAAAATTATACAAACAATAAAGTTATGACCGGTATCAAACCACCAAAAAATCTGGTCATTAATTCTGAGCTGGATATGGCTCAAGAATGGACGGATTGGATTGAATTGTTTAATCATTACAGTAATTCGATTGAACTCACTAAAAAATCAAATGAAATTCAAGCGTCGACATTAATTTCATGTTTGGGCAGACAAGGGTATTTCGGGTATTTCGAAACATGCGCTAATTTACTCGTCGTTCAATATCAGTTGTCAAAAATCACCTCAAACCTTTCTATATCGGGATTATAAAAACTTGTCTATCGAACAAATTCGACCTGATGTAAACATGACGGATTTGAATCGCATCCTATATTCCGGAGATGTTGATGAGCAGATAAATATTCTTAACTGTAGTCTTTTAAATTTATTTAATCAACATGTTCCTTTGCGTTCAAAAACCTTTCACTCCGAATCAAATCCATGGTTTAATATTGATATAATGAATGCGATTTCTCTCAGAGACTTAGCCTTTCGAGCTTACAATGAACTAAAAACTCAAGATCGGTGGAAGACTTATTGTAAACATCGTAATAAAGTCAATTCATTAATTAGTAAAGCTAAAAAACAGTTTGGTGAAACTCACTTCAATCCTGATCAACCATCTAAAGTGTTGTGGTCTAAATTAAAGAACTTTGGAATAAGCAATGCCGTAGAATCTGGCTGTAATGGATTTGATTCTGATAGCTTAAATCACCACTTTGCTTCAATACAATCGGGTAATCCAACACCATCACCTGATTCCGATTCAATAGACCGGCTCCATTCCCATTCCTTCAGGAATGTTACAGAGAGCGATCTTTGTCGTGCTCTGTTCTCCATCAAATCTAATGCTGTTGGGCTTGACCATATTCCAATTAGATTTGTAAAGATCATCTATCCCCTTATTTCTGGGCATCTCTTGCATATAATGAATACTATATTCACAACATCAGTTTTTCCAAACGCTTGGAAACGGGCAATGGTAAGACCTATACCCAAAATAGTTGATCCTATGACTTTGTCTGATTTCAGACCTATCAGTATCCTCCCTGCCCTATCCAAGGTTTGTGAAGGATTGATAAGAGAACAAATGGAAACATTCCTGCAACTGGGGGATGGTCTTTATGCTAATCAATCTGGTTTTAGGAGGTCGCACAGTACCACTACTGCTGTACTTGATCTTACTGACGTTATACGTAAGAATATGGACAAGAAAATGGTCACGATTTTACTACTTCTAGACTTTAGCAAAGCATTTGATAGTATTAGCCATGTGATTCTTCTGTCGAAATTAAATACGATCTTCACTATGTCAAACTCGGCAATTAAACTGATTCACTCATATCTTGGTAATCGGTCTCAATGCGTAGCTATTGGGGAGCAGTGCTCACCGTTCTTACCGCTCTATAGGGGGGTTCCGCAAGGATCGATCTTGGGTCCTCTTCTGTTCAGCCTGTTTATCAATGATCTTCCTTCCGTGCTTAATTACTGCCTTGTTCATCTTTTTGCGGACGATGTTCAGATCGCGAACTCAGCAAGTATGACTAGCTTACCCAGCTGTATTGCTCAAATAAATGAAGACCTTTTGGCTATCTCCAAGTGGGCGTCAGATAATTTACTGATTATTAATCCTCTTAAGAGTCAAGCAATTGCATTTTATCGTCACCCGGTCAGTCATGAGCTGGACCCTATCATACTCAATGGTTCAGTTATTCCATATGTTCAAAAAGTAAAGAGCTTGGGGTTTATTATTGATGAAACCTTATCCTGGAACTATCATATTAATCTAATTATTAGCAGGGTATGGTCCATCTTGCGTAGATTGTACCTGCTGAAGGATCTTCTACCTGCTCATCTTAGATATAAATTAGTAAAATCTTTAGTCCAGCCTTATTTCATCTATGGTTCTGAGTTATATTCGGGAGCCAGTGTAGGCACCCTGCACCGACTTAAACTTTGTTTTAACTCATGCATCCGATTCATATATTCCCTGAAGGTCAGTGATCATGTGTCTGAAATGTCGGTTAATTTTCTAGGAACAGAGTTTAGTACGTTGTTGAAGTATAGAGTTGTGCTCCTACTTTTCAAAGTCATTAGAAATCAATTACCAACCTACCTCTATGAGAAATTGATTTTTACAAACTCAACGAGAGTCATGCATCTCATCATCCCCATGCATTATACAGATGTAATGGACAAATCATTCCTTATTAGAGCGAGTCGCATATGGAATTCACTCCCGCTATCTGTTAGGAATGCCACTTCTACTAATGTATTTAGGAACCAATGTTTGAACTATTTTAATTCCAGTGACTAACTTTTTCTTCGGTTTCACTGCCTTTGTATACAATTGAGTTATAAAATGTATATAATTTTAAACTGAAATTAAGAAGAGTCCAGTTTCTTTATTTTTCTTTATTTTTCTTTCCTCTGTTGAGTTATCGTTAGTGCTGCTGCACTTTTAAATAATATAAATATTTTTAGGGGAACGGCGGCACACACAAGTTGAAGTTGACAAGTGAAGTTGACTTTGGTAAATAATAAATTGAATTATTATGATAATTTATTTAAAGATTTAAATTAAATAATACTTTTGTATACTCTTTTTGTATTATCTTTGGGATATCTAATTGAAAATTATAAAGATAATGTAAACATTACTCTGGCTTTAACATCAACTTTAACTTTACAAATTTATAGCTCATTTTAATTCTTAAAGGATTTTTAAACAAATTAATTAAATACCATTTTCTTTTTTTTTGTATTTTCGTAACAATTTGTAAATAGGACGTAGCAGTCTTAATTATTGTTAAATGAATAAATAAATAAATAAATAAATAAATAAACATTGAAAGTATTAAATAATTTGGGTGCAACCAGTGAGGATAAAAAAGATCCACAAAAAATCAGTGACAAATTAAAAAATTCTTTTGCACCGTCACGAAATAAGACGTACGGGCGATATCAGTTCCATCGTATAAAACAGGAAGAATGTGAATCGTTTGAAGATTTTTTGCAACGATTAAAAACGCAGGTAACGCGTTGTAGTTATGACAATAAGGAAGATGAATTTGTCATGGATCAAATCGTGGTCGGCATTCGAAATGAAAACACCCGACAAAAAATGTGGGTTGAAGATGAAATGGAGTTGGCAAAGGCCATTAAAATATGTCGAGCTGCAGAGCGTGCCAAGAAACAAATGGGATCAATAAATGATCCATCAATGCCTGCAGAAACATCATCAAGCGTAAACAAATTAAACAAAAAAGATGATAAATTTGAATGTAAGCGCTGTGGTTCAAAGTATGGCAAAAAACAATGTCCTGCGTTTGAAAAAGAATGTGAACAGTGCGGTGGCAGAGGCCATTTCAAAAAAATGTGTCGATCAAAAAATAATTCGAATAAAAAGTTTAAAAATAAATCGAATACAAAATCGGGAAAGGTTAATAAAATCGGGGAGTCATCCGATGAATCGTCCAATGAATCTAAATCGGATACTGAAAGCGAATATGATTATAACGTGAGTACCGTAAGATATAGTGATGGCAAAAAAGTGTGTTCAATCAAGAAAGATAAATGGACTGAAATTTTAATGATCGGCGACAATAAGTTAAAAGTTGAGCTGGACACGGGTGCCGAATGTAACGTCATACCACGTAAAATAGCATCCGAATTAAAATTAAAAGTGAAAAGTACGGTGACTAAGCGATTATCGACATACAGTAACGATATGGTCAGAGTACTCGGTGAAGCAAGAGTGCTATGCAAAGCACCACACAAGTCTGCTAAAGTAATTTTTAAAGTCATCGACGACGATTATAAACCAATTCTGGGCCGTGATTCTTGTGAAGAGCTTGGATTAATCAAGCGCGTTCAAAAGGTAAATGAACAATTGGGTTGTTGTAACAACTACGAATATGATATAGATTTTATCGACGACCCGAAATTCAAAATCATTCCGCCACGTCGCATTCCAGCCGCCATCAAAGAAAAAGTGAAAGCAGAATTGGACAAAATGGTAAAAATGAAGGTTTTAGCGCCAGTTTCTGAACCAAGTCCAGCAGTAAGTTATTGCTAGTGGTTGAAAAAGGTGACAAAATGCGCATATGCATGGATCCGGTAGAATTAAATAAAAACATAAAACGTCGACATTATCCGTTGAATACGGTAGAGGAAATCGCTGCAAAAGTTGGCAAGTCTAGATTTTTTTCAAAATTGGATTGCCAACGTGGGTTTTGGCAAATAAAAGTTTCTGAAAGAGCGTCAAAATATTTGGTTATTGGTACGCCATGGGGACGATATCGACATTTGCGCATGCCGTTCAACACCAGAAATTTTCTCGCAAATAATGAACAATACATTGGAAGGTATTGGTAACTGTGAGGTGGCCATAGATGATATTTTCCTGTTTGCAGAGACAAAAGAAAAGTTAGAGGCTATCACATACAAAGTAAAGCAACGTTTAAAAGAAGCTGGGTTTACACTAAATCACAGTAAATGTGAATTCAATAAGACCAGAGTCAAATTTCTTGGTCATATATTTACATCCAATGGTTGCGAGATTGATCCAGATAAGGTATCCACTGTTTATCGTCTTAACACTCCAACAAATGTCAAAGAATTGCAAAGATTGCTTGGTACAGTAACATACCTTGCAAAGTTTATTCCAAATTTTTCAGATTTGACTGAACCATTGAGAAGACTGATACTTAAAGATACTGCATGGGTATGGGACATTGACCAGCAAATAGCATTTGAAAAGCTCAAAAAGGTCATCACAACAACACCGGTACTTGGCTACTACGATGTAAATGAAAGTGTTAAAATTTCGTGTGATGCAAGCTCCATAGCACTTGGCGCTTGCTTGTTACAAAATGGCAAACCAATAGCATACGCCAGCCGGGCCTTGACCAGTGCTGAGAAAAATTATCCGCCCATTGGTAGAGAAGCAGCCGCTATCAGATTCGCATGTAAAAAATTCCATCATTACGTGTATGGTAAAAAATTGAAAATCGAAACTGATCACAAACCATTGGAAACGATATTCAAAAAACCGATTTCACAAGCACCAATGCGGCTACAACAAATTCTGTTTGATGTGTTACAGTATTCGCCAAGTGTTCAATACAAAAAAGGTGTTGACTTAAAGGTGGCCGACACGCTCAGTCGTGATTGTAAATCTGAACCGAATGAAAAGTTGATGGAAAGCGAGGAATACAAAATCAATATGATTTTCGCTATGTCAGATGTGACAAAAGATCATTTTGTAAAATTGACCAGTGAAGATTTGGAATTAAAATTGCTCCGAGCAGTTGTCGAAAGTGGATGGCCAGAGGATGACAAGAAATTGCCTGAGGCTGTAAAACAATATGCCAATTTTAAAGAAGAAATTTGGTATGATGGACAACTACTTTACAAGGCAAATAAAATTTTAGTTCCGAAAGTTGAACGGCAAAAAATATTAGTTGATGTGCATAAAGGTCACCCAGGTGTATCTAAATCATTGGCACGAGCACGAGGTAGTTTATATTGGCCAGGTCAAACCAAAGATGTGAAAGAATTCGTTGAAAAATGCTCAACGTGCCAACGTACACAGAAATCAAAAACAAAAGAGCCATTACTACAGAAAGTGTTGCCAGACTATCCGTTTCAGCTGGTATCCACTGATTTATTTACATTCAAAGGCAAAGAATACATCGTCATCGCAGACCATTATTCTGGTTTTATGGATTTTCACCAACTAAATTCAACGACATCAGCGGGAGTAATTCTGCAATTCAAAAAATGGTTTGCAATTCATGGAATACCAGAAACAATTGAATCAGATGGTGGTCCACAATATTCTTCGAAAGAATTCAAGGATTTTGCGTTGCGTTGGCAATTTAACCATCGTATTTCATCACCGTATTATGCTCGCTCAAATGGTTTTGCTGAACGAAATGTCCAAACAGCAAAAAACTTACTTCGCAAATGTTGGCACGATAATTCGGACATTTATGAAGCATTGTTATTGTTGCGAAACACACCACGCAACGATATTCTAGGATCACAATACCAACGCTTATTTAGTCGCCGCACCAGAACGTTTATTCCAGTCAATCAAAAGGACTTAAAACCAAAAGTTATCAGTGGTGTTACAAAAGAACTTGTAAAGTTACGTTTTCAACAAAAAATTTATTCTGATCGTGTCTCTTCACCATTCAAGCAACTAGAATTGTATGAAAAAGTCCGTTTACAAAAAGGACATCGCGATTGGATTTCGGCGAAAGTAGTTGAAAAAACGCCAAATCCACGTTCAGTTATTGTTGAAACCACCACTGGCAAGCGGTACAGATGAAACACAATACATCTTCAACGTACTTCGGCTAACATACAAGATGAACCCGAATTTGACATCAATGAAGGAGGCAATGAAAATCAAAATATTTCAGTCTCACCAAATTCAACATCAACGGAAGTACCAAACGAGCCAGAAATTGCTGTTAATATGACACTACCAACGAAGAAGAAACCCAGCAGGCCGCCAGATTCCAAATCCAAACCGACAATCAACACTCAACAAGCAAATCAACCAGTAACAACTAGAAGTGGTCGAGTAATTAAATCACCAAAACGATTTGATTCATAATATTTCATTAAATTTTGTTTTATTTTAATCACATAATTTTGCAAACAAGGAGTTTCATATTTCAAATAAAAAGTTCTAGCTTTTGTTACTTCAAAATTTCATTAATATTTGTTTTTTCTATTAATTAGTTAATTTGCAATTAAATAATTACATTTTCAAACTAGAATTAGAATTCAAATCAATTAATTACATTTTTAAGTTAGAAGTTTCATATTTCATTAAATTTTTGAAATTTAGCCATAAATTAATTCAAAATTATAATTGATAGTTTTAATAATTAAGTCGGCTAAAAAGTTATAAATAAAATATTGTAACGACTCTTCGTTGGTTCTTTTAGATTATTGAGCAAATACGACAGTAAAAAGACAGATCTTTAGTTAACAAAATCTCAAACTTTATTTATCAACCAGTTACAGCAACTTCCGATTTTAATTGCAATAAATTCCAGGGTCTCCAGAAATGCACGATGAACTTCACTGCTTTTCCACAATTTGAATCAATAATTCTCGGAATCGTAAAATCTGTATTTACTATTCCACTAAGTTCAAATTCTTTTACTATTAGTACCCAGGCTCAAGTACCACCGATTATTCCTTATACTTTCGAATATTTGTAAAACACTTTTAATTGCAAAATTAAAACTGACTATCGGATATTTTTGTTTGCTTATTTATATCGAAAAATAAATAAATCGAAACTTCTATAATCCACTAGAAATCAATACTACGTAGTCTGTACAGCTTGAATAGGCCACACCTGTTTTCATTCATACTTGCATTTGTATTAGCGAACTCAAATTTAATTTATGCAAAATGTATTAGGTAACTCCTTTTAATTCATTAATGTAAACATTTGTATAACAAATTTAATTTACATTAATTTATGCAATACAATTTGCAATACAAGTAAAAGATTGAAAAAGGAGTTAACTTTTAATTCATGAATGAGTAAATAAAATTAACCCATTCTGGACGAAGTTTATTACATTGCCCTCCATTTAGTTTTGTTCGTCCCGAACAATATCAGATATCGCATTGGTGCTGTTACCTTGGTACGGTGCCAACCTTTGCAGATGTATCACTTTCATCTTGGTACGGGGTCCCATTTGTATGCGGTAGATGACATCATTAATTCGTTTGATTATTTTATATGGGCCTTCCCAATCTGGCTGCAGCTTGGGTGATCTTCCCTTAGTTCTTCTGGGGTTGTATAGCCATACCAATTCTCCTTCTTGAAAACCGCCACTATTTGCATTTATGTCGTACCTGGTTTTCATTTTGTCACTGGCAATCTTAATGTGGTCACGAACCTGCTGATTGATTTTATTCATCTTCTCCCTTAGTTGTCCCACATAATCTGTTTTCGTGGATTCCAGACCTCCAGGGATGCCGAACTCGATGTCACTAGGAAGATGTAGTTCTCTTCCGAACATGATATTCGCTGGCGTTTCACTTGTCGTATCGTGCACTGCGCTACGATAGGCCATCAAGAATAACGGAAGATCCTTGTCCCAATTTCTTTGGTTGGCTTCTACTACCTTTGACAAATGTTCTTCCATGGTTCGGTTGAATCGTTCTACCATGCCATCCGACTGCGGGTTCATAGGTGTAGTTCGTGTTTTTCTAATGCCGAGTGTTCTGCACAGCTCTTCCATCAGTTGAGATTCGAAATTCCTTCCCTGGTCGGTATGCAACTCGAGCGGTGTTCCATATCTGCAAACCCATTCATTGACTAATGTTTCCGTGACCGTAACTGCTTCCTGGTTCGGTATTGCATAAGCTTCCGGCCATTTTGTAAAGTAATCAATGACCACCATGATGTATTTGTTACCTTTTGTCGTTTCCGGAAATGGCCCCGCGATGTCTATAGCAATTCTCTCCATTGGGGCACCCACATTGTACTGTTGCATCTCTCCTCGAGTTCTAGTTTTTGGTCCTTTGCTCGCCGCACAAGTATCACATCGCCGACACCATTGCTCTACGTCGGTTCGATACCTTACCCAATAAAACCTCTCCCTTCCCTTAGCCAGGGTTTTATTGACTCCCAGGTGTCCTCCAGAAATACTTCCATGCAGCTTTCGCAGTACCTCTTCCACTCGACTTGATGGCAACACCAGTTGTTCTAACACTTTCTTTCCATCAGCGGACTCCCATTTTCTTTTTAGTATCCCGTTGTCCATAATTAGTGAGTCCCATTGCGCCCAGTAGCATTTCACCTCCGTACTTAAAGGTGATACCTCTTTCCACTCTGGCCGCCTTCCCTCGGTTTTCCATTTCAATACTGGGGCCATAGCTGGATCTTCTAGCTGCTCTCTTTTAATTGCCTCGGTACACCAATCCTCAGGAGTTTGGAACTTGATTTGGCTGACTTTCATTTCCTCATTCCCCTCAGTTCTGCTACAGGACTTGCACTCCTCTATACAGGGTCTTCTAGACAAGGCATCGGCATTACCATGGATCCTTCCCTTGCGGTGTTCAACTTTGAAGTTGTAGTTCTGCAGGATCTCTATCCATCTTGCTGCTTGTCCTTCAGGAAATTTGAATCGTAATAACCATTTTAGAGCAGCATGGTCCGTGCGAATCAGGAATGGTTGTCCACACAAATACTTGTGGAAATGTTTCACAGCCTTGATGATAGCTAGCAACTCCTTCCTCGTGACACAGTAATTCCGCCCCGGCTTTGACAGAACTTTACTGAAGTACGCCATCACTTTCTCATCGTCTCCAATTTTCTGTGACAAAACAGCTCCGGTTCCCACATTGCTTGCGTCTGTGTCCAGAATGAACATCTTTCCGGATTCTGGATAGGCTAGTATCGGGGTGTTACATAGTTTTTCTTTTAAACGGCAGAATGCCTCATTACATTCGGTTGTCCACAGAAACTTGGTATTTGCCTCTGTCAATTTATGTAGAGTCTTGGCGATATTCGCAAAATTCTCCACGAATCTACGATAATAGGTGCATAGGCCAAGGAAACTGCGTAGCTCATGAACATTCTTCGGTACTGGCCAATTTTTCACAGCATCAATCTTCTCGGGATCGGTTCTGACTCCGTTTTCTGTAATGATGTGTCCAAGGTACTTCACTTCTTTGTGGAAGAGATTGCACTTTACCGGATTCAACTTCATGTTGGCATTACTTATTCTTCTGAGTACTTCTTCGAGGTTCATTAGATGCTCTTCGAAGTTGCGACCCATTATAATGATGTCATCAAGATAAACGAGGCAGGCTTTCCAGGTTAAACCATGCAACACGCATTCCATTAGGCGTTCAAATGTTGCTGGGGCATTGCATAGACCAAACGGCATCACATTGAACTCCCACAACCATTGCCAGTAGAAAATGCTGTCTTTCGTCGATCTTCTGGATGCATTTCAACTTGCCAGTAACCACTCTTCAGATCTAGTGTGCTGTACCATTTGGCCCCTGATAGTGTATCCAGTGTGTCATCAATCCGTGGCAGTGGATAGCTGTCCTTCATGGTTACCTCATTCAGCTTTCGATAGTCTACACAAAAACGAGCTGACCCATCTTTTTTTTTAACTAGCACCACTGGTGAGCTCCATGGACTCTTAGATGGCCTGATGACTCCATCACTTTTCATTTTGTCCAGCATTCCTTGCACTTTCCTCGTGTTTAGCTAGTGGTAGTCTTCTAGGAGGCTGCCTGATAGGATGAGCGTTTCCAGTGTTGATCCTATGTCGCACGATGTTTGTTCTTCCAACAACTTCATCTCCAGTAGAGAAAACGCTGCTCATCTTCGTTAATACCCTCTTGATTTCTTTGAATTCGGCTGGATGCATTCTTTTACTAAGATCTTGAAGTATTGCTACTAATGCGGGATTGTTTCTCTGCATGAAGACCTTTTGCTCTTCTTCACAGCTGATTATCTCTTTTATGGTGCTGCATTTGGCGATTTCTTCTCCATGATTGATGACCACTCGTTTATTTGAGAAGTTAATCAGTTGCACTGGAACTACTCCCTCTTTTGCTGCAACTAGCGTTCGGCCAATCATAATGTTTCCCCCAAAGTCGTTGTTAGCTGGCTCAATCATCACAGGTGAATTTTGGTCACTTTTATCTAGTAGCTTAGTCCATATGATTTTCTCAGATTTTGCCGGGATCTCAGTTGGTCCGTCACTAATAACACGGACCTCAGCATTGTCGTTGGTGGTGTTTAGCACTATTTCTGTGTTTCCATATCTCAGTACGTGGCTTCCCAGATCTAATATAAAATTGTATTCTTTCATGAAGTCAAGCCCATCGATCCACCATAACAATAGTAAAGACTCTGGCGGCGTAGAAGCAGTTCCCTGCTTCAAACGCGCAGGAGCAAAGGAAGTCTGAGATTCCTCAGACTTTTCTTTCATGGGGAGTTGCGTCCCTACGCCTCCAGCTATATTCTCCTTTTTTTGTATTTTTCTTAAACGCAAGGGTGAGAATAATTTCTCGGAATTATTCTCAATGGGCATTACAACCCCACGGACCCTAGTTACGGGTTGGGTTTCTGGAGACGTTTCGAATGCTGAAGGTGTCTCAGGTGCCAGACCTAGACTGACGTGGTTTGATGTATACGCCAAACCTCGTCCGAGTCTGGTCACCTGGTCAGGCTTCGGGTTCGTGGGGTCCTCAGAGCCCAGCCCGAGCTACTATTGCCTAACGTTAGCGACCCCTCCCGGCAATAGTAGCTTCCTGTGGTCAAGGTGTGCTGGTTCTCATCGGATGATACCGAGAAAGTTCTTCCAAGACAGCTTGGCCCGCTGTCGAGGGAAGATTTCGCTCGGCTGTCATGCTGATGGGTAACTGGTACACCTTTGCCATAGCACCTTACCGTATGTGTTGGTGGCGTGGATCGCAGCTGTCGAGTGTTGTTGATAGAATGGTGGTCCAGAGGATTTATCTTCTGACCATCCCATCAGCACTCGTCAGCTGGGTGATACACTACCAGCACATACCCCACCTTATTCCTGTCTCACCCTACCTTCCCCCATCCTTATTCATCCCTTCTCGCTCCCTTTCCTTTTCCATATCCCATCCCGTAACGTAGACTAACTTTAATTTTTTTTTGATCCCAAAAATTTTTTTTATAAACTCATAAACAACCAACAAAAATTGAGAAAGAACGGCGATGGCCACTCTCAACCCCGGAGTGATGGACACCCCGTGGTTGAATCCAACTTTCCTCCACCAGCCAATATAAATAAATATATATAAATAAATAAATATATAAATATTTATAGATAAAAAAATATAAATAAATAAATATATATAAATAAATAAATAAATTTATGAATAATAAATAAATAAACAAATAATTAATAAATAAATAAATAATTATACAAAAGAAAATAAATAAATATTCATAAAAAAAAAATTTGGCTGAAAAAGTAAGTAATAATTGTTGTTTCTCAAAATTTTAGGATCCACCAATAATAAATATAACATCAATAATAGATAAAATATCAAGAGTAAATATAACCTAAAGAATAAATACAACATTAAAAATAAATATAACATCAAGAATTGATACACCATTAAGAAAATAAATAATCAAGAATCATTACATTCATCAAAACATCAATCATCTCAAGAAAAACAAATTACATTAAGGTAAATTGGGAAAGGGACCAACTAAGACCCATAAAACCGTTTTTTTGTTTTGTGTTCATTAAAACACGAAGGTTTTTTTAAATTAATTGATCCTTTCCCCAATCTAAGTAGCATTAGCTAGAATAAGGTTAGGTTAACTGATAGAAAGTTTTTTTGATATATCTACATTTTTTTCCGTATTTTGTAACCTTCGCGTCCCGGAAGCGTTTTCTAATTGCCATCTTCTGCCATATTTGTAGTTTACCTATTTAATCTCCCATTACAATTTTTACCACTGTTTGTTCGAACATCAGCATCTTAGGTAGTAATAAATAGTTTTATTTGTGATCCACGCTCGGCTATAGCCCGTTTAACAGGTTTTCTATTCAATATATTTGTGGAGTTGGTCAGATATCGCGCAGCTGTTCAAGGTTTGAATAACTATATCGTAATAATAATCGAATCGTCATACAACTTTTCAATAATATATTTAAACCCAGTAATAACATCGCAATTACCACCGTCTGCCATAACTTTAGTATATTTGCTTTCTTTCCCTTCTCAACTGTTATCTGATTGTGATCCAATGCCAGGTTGATCCCGAATAATAAATTTTGTTGTAATGTCTAGTCTAACAGTGGTCTCTATTAATCAGCCAGTAATAAAATTTTACTTTTGTAATAATTGAGTTTTCTGTTTTCTTTCATCATCTGCAATAGATAGTATAACGATTTTCTCTTCACTCTCCGTTTTGATTGGTCAGGTACTGTGTGACTGTTTGTGTTCTTGAATATCCATAATATCGGCAAGTGTAACTTGGAGGATCTTGGGTTTGATAAGACCAAAGATTTCTTTTATGAACCAGTTACCGGGAATGCACGCCGACTACCAACGAGGACGCATCAGACGAAGAAATTCCGATTCGGTAGGGGATCAAACATTTTTTTTTGTTGTCGTAACTCTTCCATCAAAAGATATGAAAATTGGTAAAATAAACAACTTTGAACTTCAGAACACCAAAATCAAAAAAAAAAAAAAGATATAATAATTAATTCGGATAACAGTTAAAGTTGGTTCTCGAAAATGTTGGAAGGAGTTTGATGAATGAACTGT
The DNA here is from genome assembly GCA_963693315.1 of Diogma glabrata. Lineage (NCBI taxonomy): Eukaryota > Metazoa > Arthropoda > Insecta > Diptera > Cylindrotomidae > Diogma > Diogma glabrata. Next base: position 428,696 of record CAVNZG010000579.1, read on the forward strand.
CCAACAGGAAAGGCCAGTTTATGGGCATATTGGCAAACAGTTGGTACGCGGGTGGTTCCTGACCAAGTATTGTTCAAATGGCACTGTTTGTAGGTTAAAAGCTGGATTTTGTCAGCCGATAAACCAATGTTTTTGGTGATACCATTGAAATGGGTAAGAGCGGCAGTGCTTTTTCGTGCGAATTGTGATACTGAAATGACGTCATGACTTTCGGGTAACGTTGCGACTTCATCTTTACGGTACCGGGTATCGGATTGGTGGTTCTGTAGAAGAACCCAGGTTGATCACAAAAGCACATAACTCAATCGAAATAACAAACGTAAATAATATAAACCTCATTGTACGTATTTGTTTTATTAACTCTGAATTAGAGCATATGACCATTAAACCGCATTGGTTAATTGATGCAGTGTGTTTAGCATATATAAGTGACCCTTAACCAGGTGTGGCCCGTATGGTCCACTCCCTGATGTATAATTTCGGTCTAACATTGCACTTGGAGGTACGACTTCGTGGTCGATGACGAGCCACATGTGATTGCGCGAATCCTTAACCGAGAAATAAACCTATAGTGAATTACTGTTTGGCGATGAGTGGTACCCCAGAGCCTGACCGTTTGAAATTGGAATTGAAAATTTTGGTTGGAAAACCAAATTGCGAATTTTAAATCACAACCGCTCTAGTCCCTTGCGGGATTGAGATGGAACAACTACATCTAATATCTAAGTCTGGATGTTCCCAAAGACATCATTGATTTATTTACATCGTAACGAGCGAGGCGTTACGGAAGTTCTGGACTCAATATTATTTTGATAGGTTAAAATTTCGAAAACGGACAGGCTCGGTGGCACGAGAAGGCAACGTCAATTTTAAAATTGCAAAATTCAAAAAGATTAAGTTGTTGATTGTGTTATGATGTGGAAGAGATACATTAAGTTGAAATGTTTTAATTTCTTTAAATTAAAAATGAATCGAATGATTTGTCGGATTCACCAAAGTCTATAATAACTGAAAACCATAAATCGTGTCAGTCGCGGGTCTCTTGAATCACCTGTGATCTGAGCTGGGAAAAATAATTGATGGTTCTATTGTGGAGATTGGGCTCCGACGTTGTCTAATCTTGTATTCGTAGATAACCTAATTTCAGGCCAGGTGAAATGCTGGCTTGGGTTTGGACATTGAGATTCTTCCAGGAGTTGCGGTATGGAGATTGTGGCTACCCGAGGAGTACGCTGACGAGTGTATGACGAGGGCCCACAATTCACCAGCTTCATCACCTGGGGGTTTAGCAAAAACTGAAATATCGTATTCTGTCGTAATATTATTTTGAGCGATGCGGGGAACTGCAGGAAATCATCTGTATCGCTCTCACAAAAGTTTTCGAAGCCAACGTTTGAAGGTTGGTAGGTAGCGCTGCCTACGAACTGGAAGACCTGGTTTCCAAACGCAGAGGTGCATACCATTCAAAAGACATTCGAGCCTAAAAATCTAAAAATTTAGGGTCTGTTTCAGTGGGACATTGTATATCAATTACCAAAATTTTGTCTTCTTTGAATCTCATACATTACTGACTGCCGTTCGTAATAACCTGAAGGTATGAGGGTGATTTCGTTTCAAATTTATAATACAGCTAGTGGCTTCAACTGTTGAGCGTTATTGTTGTTCATGTGTGTTGTGACCGAATTTCTTTAACTGCGTAATTTCTGCTAGTCCGTCGGGAGACTGATGGTATTATTGTCTTGAGTCATTTGAAAGTTCTAATGCCATCCATTTATGTTTCAACTCACCATTTCGGGTGCGTATAATGAGTAGCCCGGCTAGCTTAGTCGATAGAGCATGAGATTCGTGAGCTCAGGTGTAGGGTTCGAGCCTGCATAACGTAAGAACGGAGTTGTGGGTACCTCATTAAGAAAGTCGGTCAATTGTTATTTCACTTTCAAATCTTGTAGCAAATTGGTTTTGTTTATTTTCTTTGACTTTCGAGTCTCGGGAACCCCCAGATCTGCCCGAAATTGGGTCTGGAACGTTTTAGTTATCCATCGTTTACAATTGAGTAGAATACCTTTTTTCTCGTTACCCCTCCAAAATGTTTTTCTGTATAGTCATGGATAATTTGTTTCTGCTAAGACTGGGCTATGAAATACCGATCGATTTGATTACTAATTTTTTTTTTTGAACATTGAAGTGCCTCACCGTACGAATATGGGTACGCAAGATCCATTGGAGACCAGTCTATGCCTTTTTCAACTTCTTTTTGGTCGTGAGTTTCTTCCAAAAAGTACTTGTTCTGTAATGGATAGCCTGGACTAACGTCTGAACACAGTGTATTATGGTCTCTGATTCATTGGTTGTTATTTTGATTAACATAAGTAGCCTGTAATAGTTTTTCATCCATCCATCATTAACAGACACATTTTTCTTATAGTCTCAGTAACTCATAGTTATTTTTCATTTAATTACATAAACATTAATATTTAATTTTACAATCCCCTAAAATTGACTCACACTACGTTTCCATTCGTTTAATTTCACCATACTATTTGAATTTGGATTCTCCATATACTAACCGCGATTAAACAACAAAGTTTTCAAACCTCAAAACAGCTGTGCGTGTTTGTCCAATCGTCAACATACAAAGAATTATTATCTTGCTTTTGTTAAACATTCGATTTTTCTTTGTATGAATATTTTACTTCAAACAATCTTTCCGTTATGGAACTGAACTTCACTGTACTGCTATTGTAGATTGTAGTTTTGTAATACCTAAACACCATAACGTCGATTGAACTTGCATTTAATTCATTTTAAATTCAATGTTAGATGTTATTAATGTATCGGAAATGATTTGTGTCGCAAAATTATTTTTGTGCAATATTACCAAATCATAAACAGTTTTGTGTAACTATAAAAGTTCCTAACAATTATATGCTTGATGTAAATTAATTGTCTTACATCTAAAACCCTGTATTCGAGTTTTTTCGATATTGAAATTTTTGGCTATATAATGAGCCACTGTAACATTTTCATTCTCTTGTGCAGCATATTTTCCTCTCGTGAATGACAAAATTTGAAGAACTGAATTTTGCATTCATGTTTTTTGTATTAATATTAAGTTAAACATAAGTAGTGGAATTTTTAATAAGCATCAATTTAGTTTTCATTAGTTCAATTAGTGCAAATTTATTTTAAATGTTCCGTCCAGATAGTTCAATTTAAAATAAAAAATTTAATTGTTTTGTGTTGTGTTGTTTAAAACAAAACCAAAAAAAAGATAAATCATATATTGTTTTGTGCCGTTCTATTAGTTAAACTTAAAACACAAAAAAATTATTATATGTATTTTGTGCGGTAACGGAAAACAGTAAACGCGCTCTCTTGATATGTTTGTGTCGTTTAAATTACAAACATAAAGTCTCTTAGTTCGATTACATTTGTGTTTTGGTGTTTGGACGGCTGTCAGTCGTGCATGAGATTTTTGGATATTTGGATTTTTGGAGGAGTGTTTTTCTTTTTCTACGTCGGCAGTTCTCAACAATGGAATAAAATTCACCATGAAGATGACGATCGTGAGTGATTGTGATATATATTTCTTTTGATGGACGTCTGGTCCTGCATTTCGCGAAATTGTGCAAATTTGGGTAAAAATGCCACGTCGAACTTTTGGGCATGGCTGACATTTTGGATAAGCACGAAAAAGGATTAGTAAAGGTACCAAAATTTTATAAAACCATGAGAAATTATTAGGGACCTGCATAATTCGCTTAACGAATTAGTTTTCTGTTCTAAATACCTATTCCGTGTTCCGATAAATTGTGTCGTCATTGTTATTAAATTATTGATCTTTAGTTTAGTGAATATTTCAAATATATTAAATATAACTGCAAGAAAAGAAAAATTTATTAACCGTAACTCCAAATTACAAGAATGTACGGGACTGGCATGATCAATTTAAAATAATTATTACCGTGTTAGTTAAATTGTGTTGTCATTGTTCTTAAATTATTGAACTTTAGTCTAGCGAATATTGCTAATATATTAAATATAAATACAAAAAAAAAGATTATTAACTGTAACTATAAATTATACAAATGTACGGGACTGGCATGATCAATTTAAAGTAATTATTACCGTGTTAGTTAAATTGTGTCGTCATTGTTCTTAAATTATTGAACTTTAGTCTAGCGGATATTTTTAATATATTAAATATAAATACCAAAAAAAATCATTATCTGTAACTATAAGTTATACAAATGTACGGGACTGGCATGATTCATTTAAAATAATTATTACCGTGTTAGTTAAATTGTGTCGTCATTGTTCTTAAATTATTGAACTTTAGTCTAGCGAATATTTCTAATATATTAAATATAAATACCAAAAAAAATCATTATCTGTAACTATAAGTTATACAAATGTACGGGACTGGCATGATCCATTTAAAATAATTATTACCGTGTTAGTTAAATTGTGTCGTCATTGTTCTTAAATTATTGAACTTTAGTCTAGCGAATATTTCTAATATATGAAATATAAATACAAATACAAAAAAAAAGATTATTAACTGTAACTATAAATTATACAAATGTACGGGACTGGCATGATCAATTTAAAATAATTACTACCGTGTTAGTTAAATTGTGTCGTCATTGTTCTTAAATTATTGAACTTTAGTCTAGTGAATATTTCAAATATATTAAATATAAATACAAAGAAAACAAAAATCATTATCTGTAAATATAAATTATAAGAATGTACGAGACTGCGTGATAAGTTGTAAATAACTATTACCGTGTTTAGATAAATTGTGTCGTCCTTGTTATTAAATTATTAAACTGTAATTTAAAGAATAGTTCAAATATATCTTAAATAAAAATAGTTGAATGTAATTAGTGTCAAAACTAAAAATTCGTGATGTTTTGGGTTATATACAAACTCGGGATGAATCCTCTAATATTATTCGATGATTAACACAATTGGTGCCTGTTGCCTCATTAAATTAAATTTATATAAACTTGGTATGATATACCGTTCAATTAAACCAAAGGAAAGAAAACTATCTTCTGTGGAGTGTAATTGAGGATTAGGATAAAACGAAAATTTACGTCGGGTGAGGTGCTGATGCGCGAACTGAATTAATCACATCTGATACAAGTAGAATACATGATAATTATTACGGAATGCGGGATTTGCTATATGTATCTGGACAACAATTAACTTACTATTACACGCAACGATTGCATCTTTGTAACGTATTTCGTGAGAATTATTCAACAGGCGTACAACGATTGCTGAATCTATCTGTCTCAACCATCCATGGGCATTGCTTGATGCATCTGATCCGCAATCGGATTCTTTTTTTGTACAATATTTGCTTCATCATTGGCACCATTGGCAACGTATTTTGTTTATCTACCAATTATTACCTCGTATTTTCAACGTATTCTTAATTATAATTGACTCAACGTTTATATATACAACGTATCCAACTATAATTACAAATTTATTCACCGATCATTTATGCCAATTGTTATATTGAGTTTTCGACGTGATCAACGCTAATTATAAATTTCGCCAACGATTATTTATATACATTGTTACTCTGCATTTTTTAACATATTCAACTATAATCATCTACTTATTCAACGTTCATTTATACGAATTATTGCATAGTAGTTTCCACTTAATCAACCGTACTTACAAACTTAGTCGTCGATTGTTTATATACATTGTTACTTTGTAGTTCTTTTTTTGAACCTATTTAACTATAATCATATAATTATTCAACGTACTCACCTATATTTACAAATTTATTCGACGGTTATTTATCCTGTTTATTACCTAGAATTGTCAACGTGCTCAACTATATTTACAAACTGAACCACCGATTATTTATGCTTATTATTATATTGAATTTTCGTCGTATTCAACTGCGTCTATAAACTCATTCAGCGATTATTGGTGCCAATTAGTACATTAAATTATACAACGTATTCGACTATAAATACAAAGTTATTCAACGATTATTAATAGCAATTATTGCTGCGTATTTTTTTTCAACGGATTCAATTATAATTGTAAATTTATTCGTCGTTTCTGCTAATTTTACAACGTATTCAACTATAACTACAAATTCATTAAACGATCAGTTGTACGACGTATGCAACTAATTTATTCAACGTATTTCAACTATAATAGTAAATTTGTTCATCGACTGTTTATATCAATTGTTGAGTTGAATTTTCGACATATTCAACTATACCTACAAATTTATTCAGCGATTGTTTATACTAATTGTTGCTTTGAGTTTTCGACATATTCCATTGTACCTACAAATTAACTCAGCGAATATTTATACAATTTGCTACCTGATCTTTTCAACATATTCAACTATAAACACAAATTATTCAGCCTTATCGTTATAACGTGTTACATTTTATTTGTAACACCTTCAACTATATTGGAAATTCATTTATCGTGTATTTATACAAATTATTACCTGGTATTCTCATCGTATTCAACCGAACCTGCAAATTATCCAACATTTAGTGATACCAATTGGCATATTTTGTTTCAACGTATTCAACTACAAATTATAAATTTATTTCAACTATAATCATCAAATATTGCTGCGCATTTTATCGTCAACATATTCAACCATAGTTATAAATTTATTGGTACAACGTACTCAGCTATAATTGCCAACTGAATCCACGTTTGTTTGTACAACTTACTGCCGGTACTTTTCAATGTATTCACCTATATTGCGGTGCTGATGGAGGACTGAAAACGAGCTGGACTTAGAGGTCAGGAGGATATAACCATGGGTGAGTGTAATTGATTTATTTTCCTTTTATCCGTATGATATAGGGGTGTGAATGAGTGTGTGTGTGTGTGTGGGCGTATGTGAGTGAACGAGGGGGTTGAACGTGCCGACCGTGGTTCTTTCGTAGAAGGGGCTCGCCAGAGTCTCATCTTTTCACTTGTAATTTTTTCTTTCATTTCCGTTTATTTGATGAAAATTGCGTACATTTCCGAATTTGTGCTGAAGCAGCAGGTTTATAATATCTCCTACTCAGGATGATTGAGACTAAGTCGAATGGCATTACAACAAATCTAGGTACGCATCCTGCTAAGCCCCTCCCATTATCATCTTGAGAGGCACTTCATTACAAAGCTTGTAAAACACAAAATGCGTTTGAATTAACCGGTGCTCTCTCGGCTGCATTTGTGGAGCCAGATCAAAAAACCTTTCTTAAAAATGTGTGTTTTATTAATATCTTGGATAATTTCGTAAATCAGAAAAATTTGACACATGGTTAAGGAACTATAGGCTTTATACTGGAAAAAAAGTGGTTTTTTTAATCCGTTATAACGGCCGTTTTGATACTAATATTTTTAAAATCTTCATAAATTTAGAATCCGTGGAAACATTTGAATCCGTTTCATATAAATATAAACCTTCGCAGTAAGAGGTTTTTGACTTGTTGGCTTCAAAAAAAAAAATTGCAACAATCCCAACTAAAATTTCCAAAAACCTTATAACAGTCAATGTCAACCCCTTATAACAGTCAAAAAAATAAAAGATTTGAATGGAAGAAATTACTTTTTTTTTCTTTGAAATAAACTATTTTGATATTTTGCAGTAATTGCACGACATATGATATAGAGTAGATTTGTGTCATAAATTGTCACACACATGTTCTGTGGTAGATTTGATATTTGTTTGTTGCAAAATTGGATAGATATAATTTTGCTTGTAGGTAGCTAATTTTCTTTTTAAAATTTTTTCGATATCTGTTTGAAATTAGTTTGTTTTATTTAAACTAATCTGATACATCAGATTCTACTGGCACACAAAACTGTCTGATCTAGAAATCTACCTATTTCTAGCGGATATCGTGCCGCTTGGACTTTTTTTCTATGATGCATCTTTTTTATCCGCCCAATGAAATATAATATTTTAATTCTAATAAATCCATTTTAGAGTTTTTTTTTATTTATTATTAAATGTTAGTTACATTATTGTATATATATAATATATAACACAATAATTAAATCTTCAAAATTAAACAATTCATTGTTATTGTTATGTTTGTAACATACGTAAAATAACTTTTATAGAAATAACGCTTTTTAATATGTAATTTATAATTATCTTTATTCACTTTCATTTAAGATGTTATTTAACTCTCTGTGTATTACATAATGGCGGATCATCATGTATGTCATTTTCATTTTCAGCATCGTGTTGCCCGATGCATCTTTATTTCCCATTTTTACCCAATAAACAAATATGCGTACATCACAGTTATATAAAAATTGTCGTTAACAAAACGTTTAGTTTTTAAATTTTCTTGTTGATATGTTGTAATGTCAAAAAAATTTACGAAAAAATGCACATTTTTTTTTTATGTAAATCGAAAAAAGAATTGATTTTTTTGCGTGTAATAGAACAAAATTTTTGATTTATATCATTTTTTTTTATGGATTTGGGTGAAAAGAATTTGGCATAAAAAAGTTATTTGGGTTAAGTAACAAGAGATTGACATTATGTTATTTGAAAACTTACGCCAAGTACCAACGGCAAACAGTGTTAATTATGTTTTTTCTTTCAACAAAAAGCTTAAGAAATTTTTGTCGCAATGAAGAAACAAAACTTTTATAAAACATTGACAGAAAAAATTTTTAAAAGAAAAGTTGATCCAATAATATTGTTACGATTACAGAAAAGACGATTACGGTCACTTCCAAGAAAATCAAATCACAACAACAAATGAATGAATAGTGTTGTTGTTGTTCTACATATTCTTAGAATTAAGGTCAACATAATGATTTTATGAATTAAATGAACGTAACGTAAAATAATCGAATTTTCTACTATTTTCTCAGGGTTTCTAAAAAGTGAACTAAAATTTTCTAGAAATTAAGCAAAACAGTATATAAGGAATTGTCTGTTGTAGATTAAGAATTAGTGTTATTTTAAACCTGCGATAGTAAAGTTAAAATTATAAAAGTTATTTTTTTTTAATTAGTTATTGTGAATAAAGTTATAAGTAGAAATAATTTGTGTATTATTTTAAACGTTGTGTTACTGGAAATTTCTACAATAAACCGTTGGAGTTTCTGAAGCTGTTGGAAGAATATTCTAGTTAGGAATATTGTTTTCTGTAATGTTTGCCTGTTGTTGTGGAACAATCAAGGAGCTGAAGACTTAATAAAACCTGGTGTGTTTGCTTACTAATAAGTGATCAAACTCAGAAAGAGATTGGGAATTGCATTTATCGAATTATTTTGAGTTAGGTCAATTCGAAGTAAGGTTTGAAAAACGTAACATTGGTGACATCGGCGGATTAGTTAACTGTTTATAATGGTTTTCTTAAGTGAATTGAAGGTTCCTGAGTTGAAGAAGAAAGTAGAACAACGTGGATTGTCAACAAGCGGAAACAAAACTGAATTGACGCTACGGCTTCGAGAAGCTTTGGAAGTCAGTGGAATAGAAGTGGAAAGTTACCAGTTTGTAAGATTCACGACAAATAATGATTCAGTAGCAGTTGATGAAGAGAAAAGTTCTGTTGCGGAAACAACAACCTCATTGCCACCTGCAAATTGTGATTTTACGCAGTTAATGGCTATGATGCAACAGATGAATTTGAATATAAATCAAAAATTTGATCAACAAAGCAGCAACACCAATCAAAAAAATGGCTGCAGCTAAGGAAGAAATCAGCCTCAACATCAACCAACAGATGGCTTCAACGAAGGAAGAAATTAGTGTCACTATCAGCCAGCAACTAGCTTTAAATCGAGATGAAGTAAAACAAATTATGGACGAGAAACTTCTACAAATGTCAACAGCATTCGATGTAAAAGTCGAGAGAATTCAAAGCGAAATTCGGGAATTTGAATAAAGTTGTAACTAAAGTTGACGATTTTGAGAAGAGGTTGCAAGATGTTGAAACAGCTAAAGTGACATCACATGTGGTACAACAGATAGCAAATATCAAATTGAAACCACCATCGTATGACGGTACCACATCTTTCGGAATATTCAAATTCCAGTTCGAGATAGCAGCAGAGCAAAATGTTTGGAGCAGTGAAAATCGTCTAGCTGCATTAATAATTGCGCTTAAGGGCGAAGCAGCTGAAGCATTACAGGCGGTACCGAAAAGCGACTGTAGAAGTTATGCTGAAGTGATGAATGCATTGGAATGCAAATACGGCAGCGATCATAAAAGGGAGCTATTCAGAATCGAGCTAAAGGGTCGTTTGCAACCTAATGGTGAATCTCTACAGGATTATTCCTCGGCAGTGGAGCGGCTTGTTCATATAGAACACTCAAATATCCAAGATCCAGAAACCAGGATGAAAGTAATGACTACACCTAAGGCGACTTTCCATGAAACAGTTGCATACGCCATGTGTAATGGATAGTCTGGACTAATGTCTGGACATAGTGTACTATAGTCGCAGCTTCCTTAGTTATTATTTCTTATATTAATCTGTACCGCTTGTAATAATTTCTCATCCATTCCTCATCAATAGTCATATTTCGTATGGTTCCCTTAACCCATAGTTTCCTTATTTTTCTTAAAATCTGACTAAATCTTCAATGGCCGGACAAACGTATGGGAGAAGGAAAATTGCACTAATTACCTTGATTTATTTATTCATTAATATAACATAATATTGGTTAATTTGAAGTAATTAATAATTTTCGTTAATTATCATCCGTATAACCACTAAAATTTAATCTTACAACACCCTAAAATTGACGCACGCTATACTTCCATTCGACTGTTCTCGCCTGACTACTTGAGTTTGAATTTTTTTTTAAACACAAACTGTAATGAAACAACGAAATTTTCCAAAACCTCATAACAGCTACGTGTATTTTGTTTCCAATCGTCAACATACAAAGAATTACTATTTTTGCTTTGTTAAACATTTGATTTGTCTTTATATGAGTATTTTGCTTTAAACAATCCTTCCGTTGTTGTACTGAACTTCACTGTGCTGATATAGTGGATTGTAGTTTAATAAATGTCCAAACATCATAACATTGATCAAATCTGCATCTAATTCATTTTGAATTCAATTATAAATATTATGGATGTGTCGGAAATATTCTGTGTCCAAACCTTATTTTCGTACAATATTATCAAATAGCAAACGGTTTTGTGAACTATAATAAGTTCCCAATAATTTGAAAATCTGATGTAAATTAATTATATTACATCTAAAACACTGTATTCGAGTTATTGCGAGACTAAAAATTTGGCTATATAATAAGCCACTGTAGCCTTTTCACTAGCAGTTCAATTTTGCGATTCACCCAGTACTATTATTCTATTACTTTTTTTTGTTGGTGTGTTTATTTTTGACGTTTGATGCACATGGAATGAGTTGGAGATAACAACAAAATATAATCGAGTTGACAGGTAATGGATTTATTATTCTTTGGAATCACAAAAACTCAAGATAGCTGAAGTGTACGGGGTTATTAGAAATTGCATATGCAGAGTGTGATTCAGGAGACCAAGAATAAAGCATATAGTACAAGGAAAAAAAAACCAATTATAGCAAGATGAGTACTTACCTTTTTTAAATTGTTGTATATAACCACATATTTATTGAATTGTGATATTAGTATAAAATTTGTTTAATCAAGAGTCCAAATTTAGTGAAAATAAAACCTGTGTTAATAGCATGATCATAGTGTGGAACATTGGTTCAACTTATCAAATTTAAATCATTGCTATTTGTATATTGTTGTTTAGTGAGAAGAAAATCTGTGATAATCGTCTAATTCCAGTGTGTATCATTTGTTCAACTTATCAAATATAAATTATTGCTATAGTCAAATTTTTGTTTCGTTATAAAGCCTAAGTTTGAGATAGGAAATCCGGGTTCAATCAAGACCCAATTCAGCTCACCAGAAAATAGAATTCAATCCATGGTGACGTGTTAAATGTTCACGAATTTAATAAAATTACTTAATTTTAAATGTCCTTGAGAAAAATTGTAAATACTAGATTAGTCCGGAACCCAGGCATGGGAAAATTGCATGTATAAAGTATTTAGAGCATTTCTAGTTATCAATAACGCTAAGATTAATTTGATACTAGGAATTGATTCACAAAATTACAATACTTGATAGAATTAATATGGTGATCAAATGCCGATTTAATAGAATAACAAATTTGTAAATATTATTTAGCCTTAATTGCTGTAAATAAATCTAGGTTACAAAATAGGGTGATCGAATGCCGGTTTAATAGAATAACCAAATTTGTAAATATTATTTAGCCATAATTGCTGTAAATAAGGCTAGGTTACACTCTAAGGTGCTCACATACCGGTTTAATAGAATAACAAAATTGTAAATAATAATTGGATATAAATTGCTGTGAATAAACTTAGGTTTGCAAACTTTAACGAAAGAATTTGAGAATAAATTATAAGAAAACGCATCTCTGCGGTTAATTGAGGTGGTTTGATTTTAAAATTTGTGAAGAAGGAGTGGATGGGCCAATGTTAGTGGATGAGCTATTGTCCAGTATACACCTTGATTCAACGATCTTGTTAATAACTTTGCTCAGCGATTTTGGTTTACAAGTTCATTCCACGAGTTTTTATACCAACTTTATTCATCGATTGTGTTAATAGATATACTTAACGATTTTGGTGTGCAACCTTATTCAACCTTTCGATAATAAACTTATTCAACGATTTTGTTTATCAATTTATTCAACCTTTTTGATAACAATTTTATTGCAACTGATTATTTATATACAATTTTTGCTGATATTATCGTGTTTTCAACGCAACATTTTTACAATATTTTGGGATATTTCAACTGATTATTTACATACAATTTTTGCTGATATTATCGTATTTTCAACGCAACATTTTTACAATATCTTGGGATATTTCAACTGATTATTTATATGCAAGTTTTGCTGATATTATCGTATTTTCAACGCAACATTTTTACAATATTTTGGGATATTTCAACTGATTATTTGCATACAATTTTTGCTGATATTATCGTATTTTCAACGCAACATTTTTACAATATTTTGGGATATTGCAACTGATTATTTATATACCATTTTTGCTGATATTATCGTATTTGCAACGCAACATTTTTACAAAATTTTGGGATATTGCAACTGATTATTTACATACAATTTTTGCTGATATTATCGTATCAACGCAACATTTTTACCATATCTTGGGATATTGCAACTGATTATTTATATACAATTTTTGCTGATATTATCGTGTTTTCAACGCAACATTTTTACAATATTTTGGGATATTTCAACTGATTATTTATATGCAAGTTTTGCTGATATTATCGTATTTTCAACGCAACATTTTTACAATATTTTGGGATATTTCAACTGATTATTTATATACAATTTTTGCTGATATTATCGTATTTTCAACGCGACATTTTTACAAAATTTTGGGATATTTCAACTGATTATTTACATACAATTTTTGCTGATATTATCGTATTTTCAACGCAACATTTTTACCATATTTTGGCATATTTCAACTGATTATTTATATACCAGTTTTGCTGATATTATCGTATTTTCAACGCAACATTTTTACAATATTTTGGGATATTTCAACTGATTATTTATATACCAGTTTTGCTGATATTATCGTATTTTCAACGCAACATTTTTACAATATTTTGGGATATTTCAACTGATTATTTATATACCATTTTTTGCTGATACTGTCATATTTTCAACTCCAAATTTACACCAACTTGTTTGCTATTGCTGCCAAATTGTCCACGCACCAGTGGATTATTCGTACATTTATTTTTTTTTTCTGTAATACCATACCTGTTGGATGAATCATCACTGATGGAGGGCTAAGGCCGAGGGACTTGGACGACTGGAGGATTAATCATGGGGTGAGTGGACGTGTTTTATTTCCTTTATATTTTTTTTTTATTTTATTTGTTGTCTAACGTAGAAGTGTGAATGTGGGGGCGAACGTTAGTATGCGTGAAGTGTGAGTGTGTGACCGTCTGAGAGTGATTGTAGGGGGGTTGGACGTGTTGATCGTGGGTCTTTCGCCAATGGGGTCGCCAGAGTCTCCTTTTTCACACTTGTATTTTTTTTTTCATTTCTGCAAATTCTCGTAAATAGCGTACATTTCTGTATTTGTGCTGAAGTAGCAGGGTTACTTTATCGTTCCCATGGGCTGAAGCTAGTTTGGGGCTTGAAAATCAATCTCGCTAGGTACGCTTCCTGCTATGTCCTTCTCATTGGTTCGCCAGTGAGAAAGCGCTTCATTACAAATTGGCGCCCAACGTGGGGCTCCTCTAAGGGTCCCTACAGCAATGTAGGACTCTGGAGGAGTCCCTCCATATTTTCAAAAAACTTGGAAAAATTTTTTTTAAAATTTTTTCTTCAAATTTAATTTCATTTTCCACTAAAACAATAGTAAAGACTCTGGCGGCGTAGAAGCAATTCCCTGCTTCACACGCGCAGGAGCGAAGGAGGTCTTAGATTCCTTAGACTTTTTCTTCGATGGGGTTTTGCGTCCCCACGCCTCCAGCAATGTTTCTCCTTTCTATTTTTCTATGAAACGCAAGGGTGAGAATGATTCTACGGGAGCATTCTCAATGGGCCTTACAAACCCACGGACCCTAGTAACGGCTGGGTTTCTTACTGGCACAGGGAATGCCAGAGGTGACCAGATGCCAGGATTAGATATTTGTGAAATGGTGTATACGCCTATCACATCCATCCTGGTCATCTGGTTATGCTCTGGGTTCGCTGTGGCAGCGAGATTCACAGCTGGGCTAACGACTCCATAACGTTAGAGTCCCCTCCCTGGAGCGTTAGCACCCTATGGTCTGGGTAGTCCGGTTCTCGCGAATGATACTGGGGAACATCTTCTAAAGCAGTTTGATATCAACTGCTGAGGGAAGATGTTCGCCCAGCCTTCATGTCGTGAGTTAATTGGATTAGCTCAGACCATAGCATCTGCCGTATGAGTTGGTGGTGTGGATCGCAGCTGGCGAGTGTTGTTGATTGAATGGTGGTTCAGAGGATTTATCTTCTGACCACCCCATCAGCACTCGTCCGCTGTGTGAGACACTACCAGCTCATACCCAATCTCACTCCTTTCCCACCCTATCAATTCCCTTCCTTATACCTCCCTTCCTGCTCCCTTTCCCCTACCTTTTCCCATCCTTTAACGTAGGTTATTTTAACTTTTTCTTTGGTCCCACCACAAAATAAAAACAACAAACTATTAAGGAAAGACCGGCGATCACCACTTCCAACCCCAGTGTGATGAATAACCCTTGATTGGTCCGTCCGTCCTCTGTCCGTTGTTATTAATACGAATAAACGAATAAATAGAAAATAACTAAACAATTAAATAAATAATTGAATAAATAATTAAATAACCGCTGATATTATCAGACACTAATCCGTTTCGTTTCATCAATTTTAGATCCAACCAAAAATAATAAATAAATAAAAATATTATACAACGAAAACAAACAAGAAATATAATAAATAGACAAAAGAAGACCAAATAAATAAATCAAGAATTGCCAAGCAACCTGGAATATACTTACCAACGTGGAAGTCAGCCCGGAGCAGCAAATTAATATTAGCCATTAGGTTTACTATTATATTTTTTTTCTATTACAATTATTCATTGCATGTTAGTTTTAAGTACATAGTTAAAATTTCTAAGCAGGATAAAATTTTTTTTGTTAATTTTAAGTATTTTCTTGCCGAACCGGTAGGCTTGCCGCACTTTTTTTATTTTCGAGTTCTGGGAACTCCAGAGTCGCCCGAAATCGATTCGGAAATTTTTGTTTATTCCACCGCCTACAATAGTGTAGTATCTTAATTTTCCCGCATGTTGATTCATAAATTTTGTTCTCCACTTACATCGTCAATAATAGTATAGCTTACTTGTTTTTTTCTCGCACTTCATTTTCGCGTTTGTTTGATCACCAGATTAAACTGCTATCCGTTAAAACCAGTAAACTTTCTTTAACTTGACATCGTCTGTCCTGGGATCGTCGGATTTGCCCAGCCCCAATTGAGTCCGAAATTTGTATTTATCAATCCACTTTGTGTCTCCATAGCCTTAGAATACCGATTTAATCTCCAAGGTCCATTGTTTTGTTCGCTTTGTCGTAAGTGAGAAAGTCAGACGAAGCATTCTATTTTCTTAGTTTGCCTTTTTTTTTCTCTTCACTTAGTTTCGAGTCCGGGAACCCCCAGATCTGCCCGGAATTGGGTCTGGAAAATTTTCATAATTGCCATCTTCTGCCCTATTTGTAGTATACTTACTTTCTCTCCAATCTCACCGTTTATTTTTGTTCTGTTCATATTTCAGCATCTTGGAAAACAATTGTAAATAGTAGTGAAATAATATCAAGACAATACTAAATCTTATTTAATATAATTGACGAATTGGTCAGACATTGCGCAGCTGTTTGAGGTTTGAATCGCTAAATTTCCATATAATTTTTTTTTAAATTCTGCTTTAAAATATTCAAAGTAATCAAATATTGGAATAAAATAATCTTTTCTGTTGATAATTGAATTGTTTATTTGGATTCAACGTTCACATCGATAGTGTAACAATTTTCGTTTCGCTCTCCATATACGTGCATTTATTGATCTGGTCCTGTGCGGCGGTTTGAGTATTCATAATGTCTGCCACTGATAAGATTGACGTTCTGGATAGGTCCAGCTCTTGTGCTGTTTGTCAACACGAAATAGTGCCGGCCGACGTAAAACTTCTCACTCGGTGTAACCATCTCTTTCATGACATCTGCCTCAGCGACTGGTTGTTGCAGAATCGCACCTGCCCAATTTGTCGAGCCGCTTGTGAGCGTGCAGAATTACAGAGGTTGCCTCGAGGGATAGATAAAAATAATTATACAATAGTGCCACCCCCACCGCGACCTGTGACTCGATCTGTTACCGCAGGTTGGCAACGTCGTTCCAGTACCGGAAATCAGCCCTCGTCCACGCCTTTGGCAAACCGTCTTCCACCATCTCGACTCACCGATGAAGTGCGAGTGAATATAGCTCAACGATCTCCCATATATGGTGCCGCTGCAGCGGAAGATCAAGGTTTTCAGGAAGCAGTAAATGCTCACATCGATCAGGAAATTTCGAGAATTAATCACTCAATGATGCAACCACGTGCTCCGGCACCTGAAGTGTTACTACCCCTAGCGCATAATGTAATCTCGCCCACCACCCCGAGACATCAATCGGTTCATTCCGGAAATTATTCACCAGTAAATGCGTATGTACGGAACAACGTACCGGTACCACCAATGTTTGCTGAACCTCCTCCTGCTCTTGCTCCGGCTAGATTACGAACACATCTCGATCAGCACTCTACCACAGTTAGAAATTGGAACGTTACGTTCTCAGGCAGACCCGATGGTCTGGATGTTGAAGCGTTCATCTTCCGAATAGAGCGGCTGACAGAGATGTGTTTAAATAGCGATTTTACTATTGTCACCCGTTGTCTATACTTGTTATTCACAGATCGAGCAGCTGATTGGTTCTGGAGATATTTTCGCCAGAACCGACAGCTTATTTGGACTGACTTGTGTCATGCTCTGCGAATAGAATTTCTGGACAGGCAGACGGACGAAGAGGTAAAGGAGCGGATGAGGGCCAGGAAGCAGCGGCCCACCGAATTGTTTGATGAATTCTTACAATCAATTTATCGACTAGGCGATAAACTACGAGTACCGATGCCGGATGTGGAGTTGTTCTCCTTGATTCGCAACAACTTACGATTGGAAATTAGAAGGGAGCTACTTTATGTCACCATCTATGGACTGGAACATCTGCGCCAGCTCTGCCGTGACCGCGAAAAATTATGGGCCGAGTCAATAATCAGACCGCGCGATTATAACATTAGACCATCGAGACCGGTGTCTGAGGTGGATTTAGATCGTGAATTTTCACAAATACAAATTAACGAATTGCCAACTGAATCGTTACCAATTACATCCAACGAACTTGCGGCAATACAGCCTGCCCCTAATATGAGACGAATAACCAGTTCAACTATTTGTTGGAACTGCAAACGACCTGGTCATCGGTGGCACGATTGTCGTGAATCACAGCGATTGTTTTGTTGGGGATGTGGGAAGGACGATGTGTTGTGTCCTAATTGTGAAAATTGTCAGGGAAACCGAAGGGGGGGCCAGAATCCCAACACCTTTTCTCGCTCCCAAGACCTGTCTTAGATTCATCTAAGACCAAATTTAATTTGTCTCCTGATCCTTCAGATATTTCATCTACCAATCCCAATAACTTACTGGTACACGATACACTATTGGGCCGAGCTTCAACATCCACTCTTATAGAACACCCGTTGAACACTGCTTCTGATACACTGGTATCCACCCATGATATTAATGTAACATTATTGAAACGAACACCCGCTCATACTGAACCACCTCCATTATGGACCAAAATCAAATCGTTCCAACAACGATTGAACGAATACCTGAAAATACGCTCAAACATATTTGTCGATTCATTATCATCTTTGAAACTTCCATCGCGCTCTGCGCTCCGTTCTCGTATTTATTGGCAACAACGTCATTTGTTTAAAACTAAAACCATTTCCTCTATCGTGAAATTGGCCAACGATGTGAGATCTTATGCCACCGTGTCAATATTGGGTAAACAACATACTGGACTGTTGGATAGTGGAGCGTCCTTGACTGTAATTGGTGGTGATTTTGCTAAGGAAATCGTGCAAACCCCAGACCTTCTGACTTATTCATCTGCGGTAGTCCGTACTGCAGATGGCCAAAGGCAGAAGATCTTGGGTTTGATAAGAACCAAGATTTCATTTATGAACCAAGTCAGAACCTTGGATGTCTACATTATCCCGTCTTTGACACAGAATCTATACTTGGGTATTGATTTCTTTAACGCGTTTGGCTTATTTAACCCTTTGTTTAGTTTACCTACCTTGTCGACTACGGAGTCAGTGCTATCCGAGTTGTCTATGGACGATCAAGCCCGTCTACAAAACACTATTCAGCTTCTACCATCATTTTCAAAAATGGGTCTGGGTCGAACACATTTGTTGGAACACGTTATTGATGTGGGGACTGCAGCTCCCATCAAGCAACGACACTATCCGATATCGCCCGCCATTGAGAAACTGATGGGAGAAGAACTGGATAGAATGTTATCTCTGGGTATTATAGAGGTTTCTAACAGTCCTTGGTCAAGCCCGGTGGTTTTAATTCGCAAACCCGGGAAGAATCGTCTTTGTTTGGATAGCCGAAAGGTCAATACCGTCACTAAAAAGGATGCTTACCCCCTTCCACAGATAGATGGAATCTTGAGTCGTCTGCCACAGAGTAATTTCATTTCCAGTTTGGATCTGAAAGACGCTTTCTGGCAGATACCTCTGGAAAAGCACTCCCGAGAGAAAACTGCTTTTACGGTCCCAGGGCGGCCATTGTACCAGTTCGTAAGAATGCCTTTCGGACTGTGCAATGCGCCGCAAACGATGACTAAATTGATGGACCAAGTAATTCCTCCTCATCTCAAGTCGTGCGTCTTCGTATACTTGGATGATCTTCTAATAGTTACAGATACCTTTGAGGCCCATCTGAAACTGTTAGAAGATATCTCCCAGTGTCTTAGACGTGCGAACTTGACGATAAACGTGGAAAAAAGTAAGTTTCTCTTGCCGGAGGTGAAATATTTGGGATATGTTGTGGGAGGTGGTACGTTGAAAATTGATCCTGATAAAACTCTAGCTATTTCTGAATTTCCTACACCGCGTACGTCCAAACAGATTCGACGTTTCCTGGGTATGGCGGGTTATTATCGCCGTTTTATATCTGATTTCTCTGCTATGTCCTCTCCGATATCAGATTTGTTGAAGAAAAATTCTACTAAATTCGTATGGACCCCAGAAGCTGAAACAGCATTTGTAAATCTCAAAAATGCTCTCATATCAGCACCAGTTCTCATAAATCCCGACTACACTAAACCCTTTACTCTCCAGTGCGACGCTAGCAATGACGGTATAGGTTGTGTATTACTACAGTGTGACATGGACGGTATGGAACATCCCATAGCGTACATGTCCAAGAAACTAAATTCTGCGCAACGCAATTACTCCACTAGTGAGAAAGAGTGTCTAGCCGCCGTACTGGGAGTAAAGAAATTTAGAGCGTATGTCGAGGGCCAGGCCTTTAAGATCATAACTGACCATGCTTCATTAAAATGGTTAATGCAACAAAAAGACCTTTCTGGTCGATTGGCTCGTTGAAGCTTGAAATTGCAGGGTTATGTCTTTGATATTGAGTACCGAAAAGGAAATTTAAACATAGTTCCAGACACTCTATCAAGACGTGACTCTGTTGACGTCATTTCTGAATTATGTCCAGTGCCTGAATTAGATCTTAATTCCCCTTTCTTCAACACTTCTCGATATTTGGAGTTGGTAAATCTGGTTACCGAAGCAGACGGTACATTGCCTGATCTGAAAGTAATTTCTGGTCGGGTTTATAAACGATTGGCTTGTCTAGATCTTGATATTCCTTCAGAGGGTGAGGTTTGGAAATTGTGGTTACCTGAGGAATGCACTGACGAGTGTATTGCAAGGGCCCACAATCCTCCTACCTCATCTCATGGAGGTCTAGCAAAAACCTTGTTTAATATTCGTAAATTTTACTATTGGCCTCGTATGTATACCCAGGTTAAATCGTACATAGGAAATTGTAAGACCTGCAAAGAAATTAAAACGACTAATGTTCCACTTCGTGCCCCCATGGTGTCTCAGATGAAAACAGAACGAATTGGTCAGCGGCTATATATCGATATTCTTGGCCCTTATCCTCGTTCAAAGGCCGGGAATATCGCTATCCTTGTAGTATTAGATCATGTTACTAAATATCCATTTTTATTTCCTTTACGGAAACTAACCGCTGAACCAATTTGTCATCTATTGGCTACCAATGTCTTTCACGTATTTGGTTGTCCCGAAGTTATTGTGTCCGATAATGGGACGCAGTTTAAGTCTAAACTATTTGAAGATTTCTTGGCGAAGCACGGAGTGAAACATTAATTACTAGCGTTATATTCACCTCAAGCTAACGCTTCTGAACGGGTAAATAGAAGTGTTTTATCTGGTATTAGAGCCTATTTAAAGGAGGAGCATTCTAAATGGGATCTGCACTTGAGCGAGATCGCTTGTGCACTACGTTGTTCCCTGCATCAAACACTTAAATGTTCCCCATATCACGCAATGTTTGGAATACCTATGGTGACTCATGGTTCGTCATATGAACTGCTGAGACGACTGAATAGTCTTCATGATCCAGGTGAAACGATTCTGCGACCTGATTATCTTAATAAGATTCGAATTCGAATTCTTGATTTAACTGCCGAAGCATTTGTCAAAAGTGCTGAAAGATACAATTTACGAGCCCGGTTAACTTTGTTTAAACCAGGTGATACGGTGTTCCGAAGGAACTTTATTTTGAGTGACGCCGGTAAGAAATTATCGGCTAAACTTGCACAGAAGTTTATTGAAGCCAGAGTAATAAGGTTGGTAGGTAGCGCTGCTTACGAACTGGTGGACCTGGCTTCTAAACGTAGAGGTGTTTACCATTCCAAGGACATTCGTGCCTAATATCGGTAATAATTTTTTTTGTCAGTATGTTAGTAACATTCGCTTGTGTTTCACCGCCATTGTAAGTCAAGATTATCGACGACCATAAAGTATGAGGGTAGTTTCGTCTTGAATTCACAGTTCAGTGAGTGTGTATCAACGTTGGTGTTCGGGTCTTGTTTCAAAAATTTTTTTTTTGTCTGTGTTGACTATTTGCCAGCGAAACTTCCGGGATCGAATGTATTGAGTTTGGTTCAATTAGTTACCTTGAAACTATGTGAACAGTTTTTTTTCAGCCTTCAGAGTCACTTGGACGGAAGCGTACAACAGTGTAGCCCGGCTAGTGTAGTCGGTAGAGCATGAGACTCGTGTTAGTTCAGGTGTGGGTTGCGAGCCTGCATACCGGAACAACGGAATAGTGTCGGATATTTCATTAAAGGAGTCGGTCCAATGGTGTTTTTTTCTTTTCGATCTATAGCAGATTGAATAAAATTTTTTTTTGTGACTTTAGAGTCTCGGAATCCCCCAGATCTGCCCGAAATTGGGTCTGGAAGATGTTAGTTATCCATCGTTTGCAATAGAGTAGAATACTGTTTTTATCGATACCCCTCCCAAAAGTTTTTTTTGTATGATCATAGATACTTTGTTACTTTGTTTCTGCTAAGACTGGGTTTGTAATACCGATCGAATTGATTGCTAATCTGTGGTACATCGAGGTGCCTCACCCTACTAATATGGATGTACAAGGTCTATTTGTGACCAGCCTATGCTTTTTTCAACTTCTTTTTGGTCGTGAGTGTTCTTCCAAAAAGCACTTGTTCTGTAATGGATAGTCTGGACTAATGTCTGGACATAGTGTACTATAGTCGCAGCTTCCTTAGTTATTATTTCTTATATTAATCTGTACCGCTTGTAATAGTTTCTCATCCATTCCTCATCAATAGTCATATTTCGTATGGTTCCCTTAACCCATAGTTTCCTTATTTTTCTTAAAATCTGACTAAATCTTCAATGGCCGGACAAACGTATGGGAGAAGGAAAATTGCACTAATTACCTTGATTTATTTATTCATTAATATAACATAATATTGGTTAATTTGAAGTAATTAATAATTTTCGTTAATTATCATCC
The DNA here is from genome assembly GCA_963693315.1 of Diogma glabrata. Taxonomy (NCBI): domain Eukaryota; kingdom Metazoa; phylum Arthropoda; class Insecta; order Diptera; family Cylindrotomidae; genus Diogma; species Diogma glabrata. The sequence continues at coordinate 451,509 of CAVNZG010000579.1, forward strand.
GTATAACCACTAAAATTTAATCTTACAACACCCTAAAATTGACGCACGCTATACTTCCATTCGACTGTTCTCGCCTGACTACTTGAGTTTGAATTTTTTTTTAAACACAAACTGTAATGAAACAACGAAATTTTCCAAAACCTCATAACAGCTACGTGTATTTTGTTTCCAATCGTCAACATACAAAGAATTACTATTTTTGCTTTGTTAAACATTTGATTTGTCTTTATATGAGTATTTTGCTTTAAACAATCCTTCCGTTGTTGTACTGAACTTCACTGTGCTGATATAGTGGATTGTAGTTTAATAAATGTCCAAACATCATAACTGCATCTAATTCATTTTGAATTCAATTATAAATATTATGGATGTGTCGGAAATATTCTGTGTCCAAACCTTATTTTCGTACAATATTATCAAATAGCAAACGGTTTTGTGAACTATAATAAGTTCCCAATAATTTGAAAATCTGATGTAAATTAATTATATTACATCTAAAACACTGTATTCGAGTTATTGCGAGACTAAAAATTTGGCTATATAATAAGCCACTGTAGCCTTTTCACTAGCAGTTCAATTTTGCGATTCACCCAGTACTATTATTCTATTACTTTTTTTTGTTGGTGTGTTTATTTTTGACGTTTGATGCACATGGAATGAGTTGGAGATAACAACAAAATATAATCGAGTTGACAGGTAATGGATTTATTATTCTTTGGAATCACAAAAACTCAAGATAGCTGAAGTGTACGGGGTTATTAGAAATTGCATATGCAGAGTGTGATTCAGGAGACCAAGAATAAAGCATATAGTACAAGGAAAAAAAAACCAATTATAGCAAGATGAGTACTTACCTTTTTTAAATTGTTGTATATAACCACATATTTATTGAATTGTGATATTAGTATAAAATTTGTTTAATCAAGAGTCCAAATTTAGTGAAAATAAAACCTGTGTTAATAGCATGATCATAGTGTGGAACATTGGTTCAACTTATCAAATTTAAATCATTGCTATTTGTATATTGTTGTTTCGTGAGAAGAAAATCTGTGATAATAGTCTAATTCCAGTGTGTATCATTTGTTCAACTTATCAAATATAAATTATTGCTATAGTCAAATTTTTGTTTCGTTATAAAGCCTAAGTTTGAGATAGGAAATCCGGGTTCAATCAAGACCCAATTCAGCTCACCAGAAAATAGAATTCAATCCATGGTGACGTGTTAAATGTTCACGAATTTAATAAAATTACTTAATTTTAAATGTCCGTCCTTGAGAAAAATTGTAAATACTAGATTAGTCCGGAACCCAGGCATGGGAAAATTGCATGTATAAAGTATTTAGAGCATTTCTAGTTATCAATAACGCTAAGATTAATTTGATACTAGGAATTGATTCACAAAATTACAATACTTGATAGAATTAATATGGTGATCAAATGCCGATTTAATAGAATAACAAATTTGTAAATATTATTTAGCCTTAATTGCTGTAAATAAATCTAGGTTACAAAATAGGGTGGTCGAATGCCGGTTTAATAGAATAACCAAATTTGTAAATATTATTTAGCCATAATTGCTGTAAATAAGGCTAGGTTACACTCTAAGGTGCTCACATACCGGTTTAATAGAATAACAAAATTGTAAATAATAATTGGATATAAATTGCTGTGAATAAACTTAGGTTTGCAAACTTTAACGAAAGAATTTGAGAATAAATTATAAGAAAACGCATCTCTGCGGTTAATTGAGGTGGTTTGATTTTAAAATTTGTGAAGAAGGAGTGGATGGGCCAATGTTAGTGGATGAGCTATTGTCCAGTATACACCTTGATTCAACGATCTTGTTAATAACTTTGCTCAGCGATTTTGGTTTACAAGTTCATTCCACGAGTTTTTATACCAACTTTATTCATCGATTGTGTTAATAGATATACTTAACGATTTTGGTGTGCAACCTTATTCAACCTTTCGATAATAAACTTATTCAACGATTTTGTTTATCAATTTATTCAACCTTTTTGATAACAATTTTATTGCAACTGATTATTTATATACAATTTTTGCTGATATTATCGTGTTTTCAACGCAACATTTTTACAATATTTTGGGATATTTCAGCTGATTATTTACATACAATTTTTGCTGATATTATCGTATTTTCAACGCAACATTTTTACAATATCTTGGGATATTTCAACTGATTATTTATATGCAAGTTTTGCTGATATTATCGTATTTTCAACGCAACATTTTTACAATATTTTGGGATATTTCAACTGAGTATTTGCATACAATTTTTGCTGATATTATCGTATTTTCAACGCAACATTTTTACAATATTTTGGGATATTGCAACTGATTATTTATATACCATTTTTGCTGATATTATCGTATTTGCAACGCAACATTTTTACAAAATTTTGGGATATTGCAACTGATTATTTACATACAATTTTTGCTGATATTATCGTATTTTCAACGCAACATTTTTACCATATCTTGGGATATTGCAACTGATTATTTATATACAATTTTTGCTGATATTATCGTGTTTTCAACGCAACATTTTTACAATATTTTGGGATATTTCAACTGATTATTTATATGCAAGTTTTGCTGATATTATCGTATTTTCAACGCAACATTTTTACAATATTTTGGGATATTTCAACTGATTATTTATATACAATTTTTGCTGATATTATCGTATTTTCAACGCGACATTTTTACAAAATTTTGGGATATTTCAACTGATTATTTACATACAATTTTTGCTGATATTATCGTATTTTCAACGCAACATTTTTACCATATTTTGGGATATTTCAACTGATTATTTATATACCAGTTTTGCTGATATTATCGTATTTTCAACGCAACATTTTTACAATATTTTGGGATATTTCAACTGATTATTTATATACCAGTTATGCTGATATTATCGTATTTTCAACGCAACATTTTTACAATATTTTGGGATATTTCAACTGATTATTTATATACCATTTTTTGCTGATACTGTCATATTTTCAACTCCAAATTTACACCAACTTGTTTGCTATTGCTGCCAAATTGTCCACGCACCAGTGGATTATTCGTACATTTATTTTTTTTTCTGTAATACCATACCTGTTGGATGAATCATCACTGATGGAGGGCTAAGGCCGAGGGACTTGGACGACTGGAGGATTTATTTCCTTTATAGTGGACGTGTTTTATTTCCTTTATATTTTTTTTTTATTTTATTTGTTGTCTAACGTAGAAGTGTGAATGTGGGGGCGAACGTTAGTATGCGTGAAGTGTGAGTGTGTGAGCGTCTGAGAGTGATTGTAGGGGGGTTGGACGTGTTGATCGTGGGTCTTTCGCCAATGGGGTCGCCAGAGTCTCCTTTTTCACACTTGTATTTTTTTTTTCATTTCTGCAAATTCTCGTAAATAGCGTACATTTCTGTATTTGTGCTGAAGTAGCAGGGTTTCTTTATCGTTCCCATGGGCTGAAGCTAGTTTGGGGCTTGAAAATCAATCTCGCTAGGTACGCTTCCTGCTATGTCCTTCTCATTGGTTCGCCAGTGAGAAAGCGCTTCATTACAAATTGGCGCCCAACGTGGGGCTCCTCTAAGGGTCCCTACAGCAATGTAGGACTCTGGAGGAGTCCCTCCATATTTTCAAAAAACTTGGAAAAATTTTTTTTAAAATTTTTTCTTCAAATTTAATTTCATTTTCCACTAAAACAATAGTAAAGACTCTGGCGGCGTAGAAGCAATTCCCTGCTTCACACGCGCAGGAGCGAAGGAGGTCTTAGATTCCTTAGACTTTTTCTTCGATGGGGTTTTGCGTCCCCACGCCTCCAGCAATGTTTCTCCTTTCTATTTTTCTATGAAACGCAAGGGTGAGAATGATTCTACGGGATCATTCTCAATGGGCCTTACAAACCCACGGACCCTAGTAACGGCTGGGTTTCTTACTGGCACAGGGAATGCCAGAGGTGACCAGATGCCAGGATTAGATATTTGTGAAATGGTGTATACGCCTATCACATCTATCCTGGTCATCTGGTTATGCTCTGGGTTCGCTGTGGCAGCGAGATTCACAGCTGGGCTAACGACTCCATAACGTTAGAGTCCCCTCCCTGGAGCGTTAGCACCCTATGGTCTGGGTAGTCCGGTTCTCGCGAATGATACTGGGGAACATCTTCTAAAGCAGTTTGATATCAACTGCTGAGGGAAGATGTTCGCCCAGCCTTCATGTCGTGAGTTAATTGGATTAGCTCAGACCATAGCATCTGCCGTATGAGTTGGTGGTGTGGATCGCAGCTGGCGAGTGTTGTTGATTGAATGGTGGTTCAGAGGATTTATCTTCTGACCACCCCATCAGCACTCGTCCGCTGTGTGAGACACTACCAGCTCATACCCAATCACACTCCTTTCCCACCCTATCAATTCCCTTCCTTATACCTCCCTTCCTGCTCCCTTTCCCCTACCTTTTCCCATCCTTTAACGTAGGTTATTTTAACTTTTTCTTTGGTCCCACCACAAAATAAAAACAACAAACTATTAAGGAAAGACCGGCGATCACCACTTCCAACCCCAGTGTGATGAATAACCCTTGATTGGTCCGTCCGTCCTCTGTCCGTTGTTATTAATACGAATAAACGAATAAATAGAAAATAACTAAACAATTAAATAAATAATTGAATAAATAATTAAATAACCGCTGATATTATCAGACACTAATCCGTTTCGTTTCATCAATTTTAGATCCAACCAAAAATAATAAATAAATAAAAATATTATACAACGAAAACAAACAAGAAATATAATAAATAGACAAAAGAAGACCAAATAAATAAATCAAGAATTGCCAAGCAACCTGGAATATACTTACCAACGTGGAAGTCAGCCCGGAGCAGCAAATTAATATTAGCCATTAGGTTTACTATTATATTTTTTTTCTATTACAATTATTCATTGCATGCTAGTTTTAAGTACATAGTTAAAATTTCTAAGCAGGATAAAATTTTTTTTGTTAATTTTAAGTATTTTCTTGCCGAACCGGTAGGCTTGCCGCACTTTTTTTATTTTCGAGTTCTGGGAACTCCAGAGTCGCCCGAAATCGATTCGGAAATTTTTGTTTATTCCACCGCCTACAATAGTGTAGTATCTTAATTTTCCCGCATGTTGATTCATAAATTTTGTTCTCCACTTACATCGTCAATAATAGTATAGCTTACTTGTTTTTTTCTCGCACTTCATTTTCGCGTTTGTTTGATCACCAGATTAAACTGCTATCCGTTAAAACCAGTAAACTTTCTTTAACTTGACATCGTCTGTCCTGGGATCGTCGGATTTGCCCAGCCCCCAATTGAGTCCGAAATTTGTATTTATCAATCCACTTTGTGTCTCCATAGCCTTAGAATACCGATTTAATCTCCAAGGTCCATTGTTTTGTTCGCTTTGTCGTAAGTGAGAAAGTCAGACGAAGCATTCTATTTTCTTAGTTTGCCTTTTTTTTCTCTTCACTTAGATTCGAGTCCGGGAACCCCCAGATCTGCCCGGAATTGGGTCTGGAAAATTTTCATAATTGCCATCTTCTGCCCTATTTGTAGTATACTTACTTTCTCTCCAATCTCACCGTTTATTTTTGTTCTGTTCATATTTCAGCATCTTGGAAAACAATTGTAAATAGTAGTGAAATAATATCAAGACAATACTAAATCTTATTTAATATAAATGACGAATTGGTCAGACATTGCGCAGCTGTTTGAGGTTTGAATCGCTAAATTTCCATATAATTTTTTTTTAAATTCTGCTTTAAAATATTCAAAGTAATCAAATATTGGAATAAAATAATCTTTTCTGTTGATAATTGAATTGTTTATTTGGATTCAACGTTCACATCGATAGTGTAACAATTTTCGTTTCGCTCTCCATATACGTGCATTTATTGATCTGGTCCTGTGCGGCGGTTTGAGTATTCATAATGTCTGCCACTGATAAGATTGACGTTCTGGATAGGTCCAGCTCTTGTGCTGTTTGTCAACACGAAATAGTGCCGGCCGACGTAAAACTTCTCACTCGGTGTAACCATCTCTTTCATGACATCTGCCTCAGCGACTGGTTGTTGCAGAATCGCACCTGCCCAATTTGTCGAGCCGCTTGGATAGATAAAAATAATTATACAATAGTGCCACCCCCACCGCGACCTGTGACTCGATCTGTTACCGCAGGTTGGCAACGTCGTTCCAGTACCGGAAATCAGCCCTCGTCCACGCCTTTGGCAAACCGTCTTCCACCATCTCGACTCGCCGATGAAGTGCGAGTGAATATAGCTCAACGATCTCCCATATATGGTGCCGCTGCAGCGGAAGATCAAGGTTTTCAGGAAGCAGTAAATGCTCACATCGATCAGGAAATTTCGAGAATTAATCACTCAATGATGCAATCACGTGCTCCGGCACCTGAAGTGTTACTACCCCTAGCGCATAATGTAATCTCGCCCACCACCCCGAGACATCAATCGGTTCATTCCGGAAATTATACACCAGTAAATGCGTATGTACGGAATAACGTACCGGTACCACCAATGTTTGCTGAACCTCCTCCTGCTCTTGCTCCGGCTAGATTACGAACACATCTCGATCAGCACTCTACCACAGTTAGAAATTGGAACGTTACGTTCTCAGGCAGACCCGATGGTCTGGATGTTGAAGCGTTCATCTTCCGAATAGAGCGGCTGACAGAGATGTGTTTAAATAGCGATTTTACTATTGTCACCCGTTGTCTATACTTGTTATTCACAGATCGAGCAGCTGATTGGTTCTGGAGATATTTTCGCCAGAACCGACAGCTTATTTGGACTGACTTGTGTCATGCTCTGCGAATAGAATTTCTGGACAGGCAGACGGACGAAGAGGTAAAGGAGCGGATGAGGGCCAGGAAGCAGCGGCCCACCGAATTGTTTGATGAATTCTTACAATCAATTTATCGACTAGGCGATAAACTACGAGTACCGATGCCGGATGTGGAGTTGTTCTCCTTGATTCGCAACAACTTACGATTGGAAATTAGAAGGGAGCTACTTTATGTCACCATCTATGGACTGGAACATCTGCGCCAGCTCTGCCGTGACCGCGAAAAATTATGGGCCGAGTCAATAATCAGACCGCGCGATTATAACATTAGACCATCGAGACCGGTGTCTGAGGTGGATTTAGATCGTGAATTTTCACAAATACAAATTAACGAATTGCCAACTGAATCGTTACCAATTACATCCAACGAACTTGCGGCAATACAGCCTGCCCCTAATATGAGACGAATAACCAGTTCAACTATTTGTTGGAACTGCAAACGACCTGGTCATCGGTGGCACGATTGTCGTGAATCACAGCGATTGTTTTGTTGGGGATGTGGGAAGGACGATGTGTTGTGTCCTAATTGTGAAAATTGTCAGGGAAACCGAAGGGGGGGCCAGAATCCCAACACCTTTTCTCGCTCCCAAGACCTGTCTTAGATTCATCTAAGACCAAATTTAATTTGTCTCCTGATCCTTCAGATATTTCATCTACCAATCCCAATAACTTACTGGTACACGATACACTATTGGGCCGAGCTTCAACATCCACTCTTATAGAACACCCGTTGAACACTGCTTCTGATACACTGGTATCCACCCATGATATTAATGTAACATTATTGAAACGAACACCCGCTCATACTGAACCACCTCCATTATGGACCAAAATCAAATCGTTCCAACAACGATTGAACGAATACCTGAAAATACGCTCAAACATATTTGTCGATTCATTATCATCTTTGAAACTTCCATCGCGCTCTGCGCTCCGTTCTCGTATTTATTGGCAACAACGTCATTTGTTTAAAACTAAAACCATTTCCTCTATCGTGAAATTGGCCAACGATGTGAGATCTTATGCCACCGTGTCAATATTGGGTAAACAACATACTGGACTGTTGGATAGTGGAGCGTCCTTGACTGTAATTGGTGGTGATTTTGCTAAGGAAATCGTGCAAACCCCAGACCTTCTGACTTATTCATCTGCGGTAGTCCGTACTGCAGATGGCCAAAGGCAGAAGATCTTGGGTTTGATAAGAACCAAGATTTCATTTATGAACCAAGTCAGAACCTTGGATGTCTACATTATCCCGTCTTTGACACAGAATCTATACTTGGGTATTGATTTCTTTAACGCGTTTGGCTTATTTAACCCTTTGTTTAGTTTACCTACCTTGTCGACTACGGAGTCAGTGCTATCCGAGTTGTCTATGGACGATCAAGCCCGTCTACAAAACACTATTCAGCTTCTACCATCATTTTCAAAAATGGGTCTGGGTCGAACACATTTGTTGGAACACGTTATTGATGTGGGGACTGCAGCTCCCATCAAGCAACGACACTATCCGATATCGCCCGCCATTGAGAAACTGATGGGAGAAGAACTGGATAGAATGTTATCTCTGGGTATTATAGAGGTTTCTAACAGTCCTTGGTCAAGCCCGGTGGTTTTAATTCGCAAACCCGGGAAGAATCGTCTTTGTTTGGATAGCCGAAAGGTCAATACCGTCACTAAAAAGGATGCTTACCCCCTTCCACAGATAGATGGAATCTTGAGTCGTCTGCCACAGAGTAATTTCATTTCCAGTTTGGATCTGAAAGACGCTTTCTGGCAGATACCTCTGGAAAAGCACTCCCGAGAGAAAACTGCTTTTACGGTCCCAGGGCGGCCATTGTACCAGTTCGTAAGAATGCCTTTCGGACTGTGCAATGCGCCGCAAACGATGACTAAATTGATGGACCAAGTAATTCCTCCTCATCTCAAGTCGTGCGTCTTCGTATACTTGGATGATCTTCTAATAGTTACAGATACCTTTGAGGCCCATCTGAAACTGTTAGAAGATATCTCCCAGTGTCTTAGACGTGCGAACTTGACGATAAACGTGGAAAAAAGTAAGTTTCTCTTGCCGGAGGTGAAATATTTGGGATATGTTGTGGGAGGTGGTACGTTGAAAATTGATCCTGATAAAACTCTAGCTATTTCTGAATTTCCTACACCGCGTACGTCCAAACAGATTCGACGTTTCCTGGGTATGGCGGGTTATTATCGCCGTTTTATATCTGATTTCTCTGCTATGTCCTCTCCGATATCAGATTTGTTGAAGAAAAATTCTACTAAATTCGTATGGACCCCAGAAGCTGAAACAGCATTTGTAAATCTCAAAAATGCTCTCATATCAGCACCAGTTCTCATAAATCCCGACTACACTAAACCCTTTACTCTCCAGTGCGACGCTAGCAATGACGGTATAGGTTGTGTATTACTACAGTGTGACATGGACGGTATGGAACATCCCATAGCGTACATGTCCAAGAAACTAAATTCTGCGCAACGCAATTACTCCACTAGTGAGAAAGAGTGTCTAGCCGCCGTACTGGGAGTAAAGAAATTTAGAGCGTATGTCGAGGGCCAGGCCTTTAAGATCATAACTGACCATGCTTCATTAAAATGGTTAATGCAACAAAAAGACCTTTCTGGTCGATTGGCTCGTTGGAGCTTGAAATTGCAGGGTTATGTCTTTGATATTGAGTACCGAAAAGGAAATTTAAACATAGTTCTAGACACTCTATCAAGACGTGACTCTGTTGACGTCATTTCTGAATTATGTCCAGTGCCTGAATTAGATCTTAATTCCCCTTTCTTCAACACTTCTCGATATTTGGAGTTGGTAAATCTGGTTACCGAAGCAGACGGTACATTGCCTGATCTGAAAGTAATTTCTGGTCGGGTTTATAAACGATTGGCTTGTCTAGATCTTGATATTCCTTCAGAGGGTGAGGTTTGGAAATTGTGGTTACCTGAGGAATGCACTGACGAGTGTATTGCAAGGGCCCACAATCCTCCTACCTCATCTCATGGAGGTCTAGCAAAAACCTTGTTTAATATTCGTAAATTTTACTATTGGCCTCGTATGTATACCCAGGTTAAATCGTACATAGGAAATTGTAAGACCTGCAAAGAAATTAAAGCGACTAATGTTCCACTTCGTGCCCCCATGGTGTCTCAGATGAAAACAGAACGAATTGGTCAGCGGCTATATATCGATATTCTTGGCCCTTATCCTCGTTCAAAGGCCGGGAATATCGCTATCCTTGTAGTATTAGATCATGTTACTAAATATCCATTTTTATTTCCTTTACGGAAACTAACCGCTGAACCAATTTGTCATCTATTGGCTACCAATGTCTTTCACGTATTTGGTTGTCCCGAAGTTATTGTGTCCGATAATGGGACGCAGTTTAAGTCTAAACTATTTGAAAATTTCTTGGCGAAGCACGGAGTGAAACATTCATTACTAGCGTTATATTCACCTCAAGCTAACGCTTCTGAACGGGTAAATAGAAGTGTTTTATCTGGTATTAGAGCCTATTTAAAGGAGGAGCATTCTAAATGGGATCTGCACTTGAGCGAGATCGCTTGTGCACTACGTTGTTCCCTGCATCAAACACTTAAATGTTCCCCATATCACGCAATGTTTGGAATACCTATGGTGACTCATGGTTCGTCATATGAACTGCTGAGACGACTGAATAGTCTTCATGATCCAGGTGAAACGATTCTGCGACCTGATTATCTTAATAAGATTCGAATTCGAATTCTTGATTTAACTGCCGAAGCATTTGTCAAAAGTGCTGAAAGATACAATTTACGAGCCCGGTTAACTTTGTTTAAACCAGGTGATACGGTGTTCCGAAGGAACTTTATTTTGAGTGACGCCGGTAAGAAATTATCGGCTAAACTTGCACAGAAGTTTATTGAAGCCAGAGTAATAAGGTTGGTAGGTAGCGCTGCTTACGAACTGGTGGACCTGGCTTCTAAACGTAGAGGTGTTTACCATTCCAAGGACATTCGTGCCTAATATCGGTAATAATTTTTTTTGTCAGTATGTTAGTAACATTCGCTTGTGTTTCACCGCCATTGTAAGTCAAGATTATCGACGACCATAAAGTATGAGGGTAGTTTCGTCTTGAATTCACAGTTCAGTGAGTGTGTATCAACGTTGGTGTTCGGGTCTTGTTTCAAAAATTTTTTTTTTGTCTGTGTTGACTATTTGCCAGCGAAACTTCCGGGATCGAATGTATTGAGTTTGGTTCAATTAGTTACCTTGAAACTATGTGAACAGTTTTTTTTCAGCCTTCAGAGTCACTTGGACGGAAGCGTACAACAGTGTAGCCCGGCTAGTGTAGTCGGTAGAGCATGAGACTCGTGTTAGTTCAGGTGTGGGTTGCGAGCCTGCATACCGGAACAACGGAATAATGTCGGATATTTCATTAAAGGAGTCGGTCCAATGGTGTTTTTTTCTTTTCGATCTATAGCAGATTGAATAAAATTTTTTTTTGTGACTTTAGAGTCTCGGGATCCCCCAGATCTGCCCGAAATTGGGTCTGGAAGATGTTAGTTATCCATCGTTTGCAATAGAGTAGAATACTGTTTTTATCGATACCCCTCCCAAAAGTTTTTTTTGTATGATCATAGATACTTTGTTACTTTGTTTCTGCTAAGACTGGGTTTGTAATACCGATCGAATTGATTGCTAATCTGTGGTACATCGAGGTGCCTCACCCTACTAATATGGATGTACAAGGTCTATTTGTGACCAGCCTATGCTTTTTTCAACTTCTTTTTGGTCGTGAGTGTTCTTCCAAAAAGCACTTGTTCTGTAATGGATAGTCTGGACTAATGTCTGGACATAGTGTACTATAGTCGCAGCTTCCTTAGTTATTATTTCTTATATTAATCTGTACCGCTTGTAATAGTTTCTCATCCATTCCTCATCAATAGTCATATTTCGTATGGTTCCCTTAACCCATAGTTTCCTTATTTTTCTTAAAATCTGACTAAATCTTCAATGGCCGGACAAACGTATGGGAGAAGGAAAATTGCACTAATTACCTTGATTTATTTATTCATTAATATAACATAATATTGGTTAATTTGAAGTAATTAATAATTTTCGTTAATTATCATCCGTATAACCACTAAAATTTAATCTTACAACACCCTAAAATTGACGCACGCTATACTTCCATTCGACTGTTCTCGCCTGACTACTTGAGTTTGAATTTTTTTTTAAACACAAACTGTAATGAAACAACGAAATTTTCCAAAACCTCATAACAGCTACGTGTATTTTGTTTCCAATCGTCAACATACAAAGAATTACTATTTTTGCTTTGTTAAACATTTGATTTGTCTTTATATGAGTATTTTGCTTTAAACAATCCTTCCGTTGTTGTACTGAACTTCACTGTGCTGATATAGTGGATTGTAGTTTAATAAATGTCCAAACATCATAACTGCATCTAATTCATTTTGAATTCAATTATAAATATTATGGATGTGTCGGAAATATTCTGTGTCCAAACCTTATTTTCGTACAATATTATCAAATAGCAAACGGTTTTGTGAACTATAATAAGTTCCCAATAATTTGAAAATCTGATGTAAATTAATTATATTACATCTAAAACACTGTATTCGAGTTATTGCGAGACTAAAAATTTGGCTATATAATAAGCCACTGTAGCCTTTTCACTAGCAGTTCAATTTTGCGATTCACCCAGTACTATTATTCTATTACTTTTTTTTGTTGGTGTGTTTATTTTTGACGTTTGATGCACATGGAATGAGTTGGAGATAACAACAAAATATAATCGAGTTGACAGGTAATGGATTTATTATTCTTTGGAATCACAAAAACTCAAGATAGCTGAAGTGTACGGGGTTATTAGAAATTGCATATGCAGAGTGTGATTCAGGAGACCAAGAATAAAGCATATAGTACAAGGAAAAAAAAACCAATTATAGCAAGATGAGTACTTACCTTTTTTAAATTGTTGTATATAACCACATATTTATTGAATTGTGATATTAGTATAAAATTTGTTTAATCAAGAGTCCAAATTTAGTGAAAATAAAACCTGTGTTAATAGCATGATCATAGTGTGGAACATTGGTTCAACTTATCAAATTTAAATCATTGCTATTTGTATATTGTTGTTTCGTGAGAAGAAAATCTGTGATAATAGTCTAATTCCAGTGTGTATCATTTGTTCAACTTATCAAATATAAATTATTGCTATAGTCAAATTTTTGCTTCGTTATAAAGCCTAAGTTTGAGATAGGAAATCCGGGTTCAATCAAGACCCAATTCAGCTCACCAGAAAATAGAATTCAATCCATGGTGACGTGTTAAATGTTCACGAATTTAATAAAATTACTTAATTTTAAATGTCCGTCCTTGAGAAAAATTGTAAATACTAGATTAGTCCGGAACCCAGGCATGGGAAAATTGCATGTATAAAGTATTTAGAGCATTTCTAGTTATCAATAACGCTAAGATTAATTTGATACTAGGAATTGATTCACAAAATTACAATACTTGATAGAATTAATATGGTGATCAAATGCCGATTTAATAGAATAACAAATTTGTAAATATTATTTAGCCTTAATTGCTGTAAATAAATCTAGGTTACAAAATAGGGTGATCGAATGCCGGTTTAATAGAATAACCAAATTTGTAAATATTATTTAGCCATAATTGCTGTAAATAAGGCTAGGTTACACTCTAAGGTGCTCACATACCGGTTTAATAGAATAACAAAATTGTAAATAATAATTGGATATAAATTGCTGTGAATAAACTTAGGTTTGCAAACTTTAACGAAAGAATTTGAGAATAAATTATAAGAAAACGCATCTCTGCGGTTAATTGAGGTGGTTTGATTTTAAAATTTGTGAAGAAGGAGTGGATGGGCCAATGTTAGTGGATGAGCTATTGTCCAGTATACACCTTGATTCAACGATCTTGTTAATAACTTTGCTCAGCGATTTTGGTTTACAAGTTCATTCCACGAGTTTTTATACCAACTTTATTCATCGATTGTGTTAATAGATATACTTAACGATTTTGGTGTGCAACCTTATTCAACCTTTCGATAATAAACTTATTTAACGATTTTGTTTATCAATTTATTCAACCTTTTTGATAACAATTTTATTGCAACTGATTATTTATATACAATTTTTGCTGATATTATCGTGTTTTCAACGCAACATTTTTACAATATTTTGGGATATTTCAACTGATTATTTACATACAATTTTTGCTGATATTATCGTATTTTCAACGCAACATTTTTACAATATCTTGGGATATTTCAACTGATTATTTATATGCAAGTTTTGCTGATATTATCGTATTTTCAACGCAACATTTTTACAATATTTTGGGATATTTCAACTGATTATTTGCATACAATTTTTGCTGATATTATCGTATTTTCAACGCAACATTTTTACAATATTTTGGGATATTGCAACTGATTATTTATATACCATTTTTGCTGATATTATCGTATTTGCAACGCAACATTTTTACAAAATTTTGGGATATTGCAACTGATTATTTACATACAATTTTTGCTGATATTATCGTATTTTCAACGCAACATTTTTACCATATCTTGGGATATTGCAACTGATTATTTATATACAATTTTTGCTGATATTATCGTGTTTTCAACGCAACATTTTTACAATATTTTGGGATATTTCAACTGATTATTTATATGCAAGTTTTGCTGATATTATCGTATTTTCAACGCAACATTTTTACAATATTTTGGGATATTTCAACTGATTATTTATATACAATTTTTGCTGATATTATCGTATTTTCAACGCGACATTTTTACAAAATTTTGGGATATTTCAACTGATTATTTACATACAATTTTTGCTGATATTATCGTATTTTCAACGCAACATTTTTACCATATTTTGGGATATTTCAACTGATTATTTATGTACCAGTTTTGCTGATATTATCGTATTTTCAACGCAACATTTTTACAATATTTTGGGATATTTCAACTGATTATTTATATACCAGTTTTGCTGATATTATCGTATTTTCAACGCAACATTTTTACAATATTTTGGGATATTTCAACTGATTATTTATATACCATTTTTTGCTGATACTGTCATATTTTCAACTCCAAATTTACACCAACTTGTTTGCTATTGCTGCCAAATTGTCCACGCACCAGTGGATTATTCGTACATTTATTTTTTTTTTCTGTAATACCATACCTGTTGGATGAATCATCACTGATGGAGGGCTAAGGCCGAGGGACTTGGACAACTGGAGGATTAATCATGGGGTGAGTGGACGTGTTTTATTTCCTTTATATTTTTTTTTATTTTATTTGTTGTCTAACGTAGAAGTGTGAATGTGGGGGCGAACGTTAGTATGCGTGAAGTGTGAGTGTGTGAGCGTCTGAGAGTGATTGTAGGGGGGTTGGACGTGTTGATCGTGGGTCTTTCGCCAATGGGGTCGCCAGAGTCTCCTTTTTCACACTTGTATTTTTTTTTTCATTTCTGCAAATTCTCGTAAATAGCGTACATTTCTGTATTTGTGCTGAAGTAGCAGGGTTACTTTATCGTTCCCATGGGCTGAAGCTAGTTTGGGGCTTGAAAATCAATCTCGCTAGGTACGCTTCCTGCTATGTCCTTCTCATTGGTTCGCCAGTGAGAAAGCGCTTCATTACACATGCCATATGAGATGGTACAGAGGGTGTGTATGCCATCTGCTGGATGCAGAAAAAGGAATGTAGAAGGAAACTTCCAAGGAGAAGTATTGGCACACAGAAGTGGAAGCTACATCAGATGCTGGGTATGTGATGAAGAGGGTCACATGGCACGGGAGTGCAGGAAAACTAAAGAATCAGATAGATCGTCGTTTTTTGCGAAGAGTATTGGAGTCGAAGACAAGCAGCACGGAGGGTTCAAGAGCAGCAGTAGAAAAATCCTGTGTTGGATATGTAGAAAATCTGGCCATATCTCACAGGACTGCTGGAACAGGAAGCGTGCTAGATCTTCGTCTCCTATTCAACGCAAGTCTGTTGAAGGTGCAACTGTAAAGCAAAGAAGTCAGGAGAATGTTGCCGACATTCCAATTTCAAGAATTGCTGTAAATGGTGAAAGCTTGGGCATCAGAGGACAACTTGAAGGTAAAGATTGCTTCATGACACTGGATACAGGCTCAGCTCGAACATTCGTTCGCAAAGATTTAATTGACGGTGTTTTGGAACCATCAGATGGATTGAAACTCCAAACAGTAACTGGAGAATGCGCTGAAATAGAAGGTAAAAGAGTCGCTGAAATAAAATTGGGGAAATAACTGCTATCAACAAGAGGTGCTAGTGGCGGACATTATGAATGAAGTCATTTTGGGGATGGACTTCATGAAGGCGAAGGAATTAGTCTTCGATTATGGATGTGGAATCCTAAAGGTTAATAATGTTGATATGCCACTACTTGTGAATGAGGCAGAGTCAACAGATATTGGTAGCAGAGGAAGGAGGAGGAAGTGCATAGGAAAATCCAGCACTATCCAAACAGATGAGGGAGAGAAATGTCAACCGACGCAAACGTTCGAACAAACGCCGAAAGTTAAAAAGGAAACAAGTTCCGGTCCATTACGAAGTGAGCAACGTAAATCAAGTGGTTCAAATAGCTTCAAACGGGACGAATTGCAGCTAAAAATGAGAATGGTTCTGGGACATGGCGGTGTGAAACACTCAAAGGGAAGAGATCAAGAGACACTTTAGAGATAATGAGAATCCATACTCATCACGGTGGGCTGATATAGAACAAAGTAATTGCCAAGGACTTAGAAAGGAACCGAAAGTAATTCTAAACAGCCTGGGAAATAGAAAAAGAAAAAGAAAAAAAAATTACCCTGCACTTAAGCCTGTTCGGGACGAACAGGCTTAAGTGCAGGGTAATGCTACGATTACAGAAAAATCTAGACGATTACGGTCACTTCCAAGAAAATCAAATCACAACAAAACGCAACAACAAATGAATGAAATGAATAGTGTTGTTGTTGTTGTACATATTCTTAGAATTAAGGCCAACATAAATAAACGATTTTATGAATTAAATGAACTTAACGTAAAATAATCGAATATTCTACTATTTTCTCAAGGTTTCTAAAAAGTGACCTAGAGTTTTCTAGAAATTAAGCAAAACAGTATTCTTAAAGCCAAAACGACACCCTACTCAACATAAACATTTAAAATGACACCTTACTCAACAAAAACATTTAAGACAACACCATAATCAACAGAACATTTAAACAACACATAATTAAATTATAATTAAATTAATACAATCATCAACAACACAAATCACAATTATTTAACATTAAACATAACATTAACATTAACATTTAACAAATCAGTTAACAATACATTTGCTAACATCTAAACCACAACCATCAACCATACACGTACTAACATTTAAACCACAACAATTAACAATACATTTATCAAACACTAAAAAACTCAATAACCAACAAACATTACATCTTCTTAAAAAACCTTAAAAAAATTACATTAACGAACAAACGTCAAAACTGCAGCAACAACACAGGTAACAATGTTGGGTTGTAAAGTTGTTGGCCTCAAAAATCCATCTATTGACAAATTCAATACATATTTTTCTAAGATAAAGCAGGTTTCTCACATCACGCCAAATTGAATAATGCGTTCAATATAGCAACTATGGTGGTTGATATGCTATATAAACAGATGGTTCTGTATGAATCTTTCTCTTTCATCATTCATCAACACAACTTAAAGGTAACAAGTTGGTAGACTCTTTCATCATTACAACCTGGAGTTCACAAGTTGGTAGAGCTCTTTCATCACAACAACTTGAAGTGACAAGACTCCTTTTGTCATCGCTTGTTTGCCATCGTACATCAGATGAATTAACACTTACGTGTTGTTACAACTTTTGACGTCTACAAGATTTATTGGAGCTGCTCAACTCAACATTACGGAAGATTCAGGAGTTGGTGCCGAACCAACGTAGGTAAGATGGTTTTTGTTTTAATAAATATATATGTGATAGTGAACAACAATGAAAGGCAAAAATCCTGTGTCGTCATGTTTTGATGAAAAAATAAGTACCATAAGGTTTTCTAAAGTGAGGTTAAAACTAATATTACGTCGTCATCAGAAATGCAGTCTTCAAAAATATATCTTATGACGATATTGAGCACAATCGTCTTCAAAAATACAGTATGCCATATCCAGTCTTCATTATGATGTTGGACATACTTTTATTAAGTCTTCAAAAATATAGTATGTTACATCCAGTCGTCATTATGATGTTAAAATTAATTGTCTTCAAGATACAGTATGCCACATCCAGTCTTCGTTATGATGTTGAACATACTTTTATTGAGTCTGCAAAAGTATAGTGTGTTACATCCAGTCGTCATTATGATGTTAAAATTAATTATCTTCAAGATACAGTATGGCACATCCAGTCTTCAATATGATGTTGGACATACTTTTATTAAGTCTTCAAAAATATAGTGTGTTACATCCAGTCGTCATTATGATGTTAAAATTGTTATAGTCTTCAAAATATAGTATGCCGCATCCAGTCTTCAATATGATGTCGGACATATTTATAGTCTTCAAAATACAGTATGCCACATCCAGTCTTCAATATGATGTTGGACATATTATAGTCTTCAATAATACAGTATGCCACATCCAGTCTTCAATATGATGTTGGACATATTTATAGTCTTCAAAAATACAGTATGCCACATCCAGTCTTCAGTATGATGTTGGACATATTTATAGTCTTCAAAATATATTTTGTTACATCCAGTCTTCAATATGATGTTGAACATACTCGTCTTCAAAATATAGTATGCCACATTCAGTCTTCAATATGATGTTGGACATCATTATAGTCTTCAAATACAGTATGCCACATCCAGTCTTCAATATGATGTTGGACATATTATAGTCTTCAAAAATACAGTATGCCACATCCAGTCTTCAATATGATGTTGGACATATTTATAGTCTTCAAAAATATATTGTTACATCCAGTCTTCAATATGATGTTGAACATAGTTGTCTTCAAAAACAGTATGCCGCATCCAGTCTTCAATACGATGTTGGACATATTTTTAATTATGGTGTTCAAATTATATTATGTTATATCCAGTCGTCATTATGATGTTGAAAATAATCGTCTTCAAGATACAGTATGCCGCATCCAGTCTTCAATAAGATGTTGGACATATTTTAATTACAGTCTTAAAAATTTATCTATGTCACAAGCAGTCTTCATTATGATGTCAAATTTATCAACCGTCAATTACTTCCAAATGCAGCTTTCATTATGATGTCAAATATTTTCCACCCCTCAAGTATTATTAAATGCAGTCTTCATTATGATGTCAAATATTTTCCACCTCTCAAGTATTATTAAATGCAGCCTCCAATATGATGTCAAAATATTTACCAATTGTCAAGTATTACCAAGTATTATGATGTCAAGTATTTACCATATTTACCAAGTATTATAAGGTCCAGTCTTCAACATGATGTCAATTACCATTTTTCAAGTTCATATTACCAAATGCAGTCTTCAACATGATGTCAAGTATTTACCATATTTACCCAGTATTATAAAATCCTCTCAACCTGATGTCAATTACCATTTTTCGAGTTCATATTATCAAATCCAGTCTTCAACATGATGTCAAGTATCTACAACTTTCACGTATTATCAAATGCAGTCTTCATTATGATGTCCGATATTTCCCAACTCTCAAGTATTATCAAGTGCAGTCTTCAATATGATGTCAAGTGTCTTCGACATGATGCCATGCTTTTCTTTTTCATCAGATACAGTCCACTGTCAAACTATGTAACAATAAATTATTAAACGAAATTTAATTTAAGTTCTCTTTTACTTTCAATATTTAGGATCGTTAAAAAGAATTCGATATTTTCAATGATATTCATTATCATTTTGGTCCTTCGAGCCGGATTTGCTCACCTTGCAACCATTCAACTACCATTTGGATTAAGGATCGCTGGAGGAGGTCACAGGTACCATTATTTAAACATACATTTTTTTTAAAATAATAATAATATTAATTGTGTGTGTGTCTGTGTGTGAGTTTTGGGATTATTGAGTATTGGCCCTTTCCCATTGCTTCACAATGGCAGACCAACCTAAAATTGATCTTCTAAAGAAACAACGCTCGGCCTATAAAGGTCACATAACCAGCTTCAAGACTCAGATTACAACTGCTGTATCTGTCGGAGTCTGCGAATTACTATTGCGTCACATTCAATTGGTTTACGACAAATATGATGGTGTCCAGACCAAACTTGAGGCCATTGATGACACTTTAGCAACCGACAGAGGGTTATTAGAGGACGACTATGGTGCACTTGAGGCGGCCTTAATGAACAAAATCCATGATTTCAAGCGGCTAGATGATTCAGCTAGTTCACCTTCCTTTCATGACGCATCCACACTAGATGCCGGTCTGAATACGTCATTTTCCATGGGCATTAGGCTACCTGAGCTTGTCGTACCATCATTCAGCAGAGCTGAAGCAGAGTGGCTTGCTTTCCGTGATATCATTCTTGATTTAATACATAAAAAAAAATATTGAACCAACTGTCAAATTTTTGTATCTGGTGTCAAATATTCGTGCAGGCTCTGCGTATGGGCTGATTGAAAATCTTCCAGTTACGGATCAAAATTATGAAATTGCGTGAAAAATTTTGTGTGATCGGTACGACAATGAGGTGACATTTCAGAAGTTCCATATGCGCGAACTGTACAATGTGAAACCCACCGTTGAGCACTCGCATAAATCACTCCAATCCTTTGTCGATTCTGTTTCAAAGCATTTCAATGCATTAAAAACACTAAAAGTTAAGATTGAAGATTGGAACCTTATTCTGACTCATCACTTACTGCAAAAACTGGACAATTCATCTCGGATTGCAGTTATCAAAGCTTCTAAACCCACTGAAATTTTGACTGTTCATGATTTAATTAAAACCTTGCGAATGAGAATCACGATCATCGAGTCTTTATCAGCATCTTCTTCAGTTGCCCCACTGCATTTTCATTAAGCCCACAATAAATAAAACCATAATTCCATATCTACTGTATTGGTTTTGCATGTTTCTCCATACAAGCATTATTCAGAGTCTCACTATTTGTCTGACTGCCCATCATTTACTAATGTCAACTTTTTAACTTCTAGGAGATTTAAATTTGTCAAAGAGAATAGGTTATGTTAGAACTGTTTTGGAGAAAAACAGACTGCATTTAACTTCAATGCCCAAATTTGTTCGAAGTATTTCCATAAACGCCATATTGTGTTGCACGTTCAATCTAATTCTAACAAATTGTCGAACCAACATCAGTTCATTCCTCCATTGCTGCTGGACTTAAATTTCCATATATAGAACACGCTACCTTTTGCTGTGGCTGATAATTTACGGTCACTTCCGTCCCTTCAGTATATCTCCAGGATCAATCAGGTACTTATTGGCACTGCTTTGCTAAATGCCACAATCAATGATTCCATTGTAATCTGTAGATATCTATTAATTAGTGGTTCGTCATTAAATTGCATCACAATTATTGCATGTAACCGGCTAAAACCAATTAAGATTCTGACTACTAAATCAATTGAGGGAATTGGAGTCATAGAATTTTGCATCCGCCATAAGGTATACTTGACTATTGTTTCGAGAGTTTCTGATTATATGATTAAGTTGAAAGTCTATGTCGTGCCAAAGATCACCAATCACATTCCTGTAATTTCATTTGTAAGCAATACATGTTCTTTCCCCGCATTGTTGAGCTAGCAGATCCATTTTTCTAGCTCCCGATCGGATTGATCTTCTGCTAAGATCTGAAATTTACTAGAAATTATTTTTTGGGTCTTCGGTCAACCTTAGTGATGAATTCCCTCCGTTTTTGCGCACCAAAATTGGGATATGTCATTGGTGAAAAAACTCACTTTTAGGCATCCAAGATCAAGGAACATCCTACCATATCTTACGCAGTATTCAGTCGTTGAGGAAGCATTTGCGACAGTTTTAGGAAGTTGAAACAATAACCGGAACCTCAATACGTTCTTTGGAAGAAACTCTTAGTGAACATTTCTGAACAAACGTTAAACGTCTAACTAGTGGACGTTTTTGTGTTTTCTTGCCAGTTAAGCCAAATATTGTAAACTTACGAAGCTCCTATCATTCTGCTCACCGTCAATTTCTGTCATTAGAAAGACGTCTGACTAGCAGACCAGAAGTTTTTAAACAGTACAAAGAGCTCTGACTGGAACCAATAATTTAGGTCACATGGTTTCAACTCTCATTTGAAGGGTCGCATTTTCGCCTCACTACTTCGTTCTAGAGAAATTATTGGTCAATAAAAAAATATGACATGAAATTGGAGAGTGCAAACGTTGTAAAATAAACTTCGCTACCTAGTTTTTCATCCAGTTTTGATGACATTTTTGTTTACCTCTAATCGTTATATGAGCCGTTCACTGCACAAAACGATTAACTCCATAAAATAAAATGTTGAGAAAATGAATTTTTTTCAAAGGTCAAATAAATTTCGATATTTAGTAGCGTTAATCTTTATCATTCAGGATTGTTATTATAAAGATAATTTATTTAATTTTGGTTACTAAGTATATCCAGTGGCGGATTATGCCTTTAAGGGGCCTGAGGCGGAACAAAATTTTGGGGCCTAAGATTTTACCACAAATTTTGCAAATGAGTCTGATTAAGACTATTTCTTAAATAATTTTTTATCCGCTTCAGAACGGAGAAAGATCGTTCCCCACTTGCGTTGCATATGGGCAATGTAAGAAATATTTTTAAAATAGTTTCCACATTGGGAAATGAAGATTGCAGGCCATCAATGATTACCTTGTACATCTTAAATAGACAAGTGATGTTCTCTTCTTTTATATATTTTAAAAAATGATGTACTTCGTCTTTAAAATATTGTACTTCTATATCCCTCGCATATGTATTTGACAATTCTAAAATACACTTGTCAACTTCATCACTGGATATATTTTGATCAAAAAATAATTTAAAATTATTTAAAACAGTTTCATATATGGACGTTCTGGTAGACATTTCAGTGGCAAGTCTATCACAGATCATATTGTGAGTATTTATAATAAACAATTCTCGTCCTACTAGCTGTGTATCATTTGCAGATGATTCATCATACATAATTTTGCGTTTTCTTTTTCGTCCTTCTTTGTAGCTAATATTGTCTGTTAATAAGTTTGCTTGCTTTTCTATTTTATTTATTTATTTATTTATTTATTGAACAATAATTACATACTTATGTCTCCATATATTATAGTATGTTAAGGTTTATATAATCTTATTTCACAATAGTAAAATCAATCAAATATATTCTACTATTATTTCATATGTAAACGTTAAATAATTTTTGCTTCAAAATATTTATATATTATTAGACTAAGTCAAAAAATAATTCAATTTAATTTTAAATTTATTTTATTTAAATTTAATTTTACATTTAATTTTGGATTCTGTAGAGATAGATAGAAAGGAAGAAAAGGAAGAAGGAGGAGGAAGAAGAAGATTTTAAATGTTTAGAGAATTTAAGTGATCAAAATAGTTTTGCCTGAATATAGCCACTGACGGAGAAGATTTAACTTTTGAGGGTAGTAAATTCCACATCACAACCCCACGGACAAAGAAAGACGAATTGAAAATAACATATCTGTTTTGAGGTACAAGTAAATTATTCAAACGAACAGATCTTGTTCGCTCTAGCTTCTCAAATAGGTATGGTGGTATTTCCCATTTTAACAGCTTAAAAATAAAAGCACATACTCTATAATTTAGAAATTCACGAAGGTTGCATCCTAGGATAGAACGAGAGTATTGAGAAATGTGATCATATTTCTTAAGTTTATAAATGTAGCGTATGCAAGCATTAAATGTTAACTCCATCTTATTAAGATCATAGTCATGCATACCAAAAAGAGTTTTATCGCAGTATAAAAAATGTGGAAATATATAGGAAAAAAATAATTTTTTTCGTAACTCAACACTAGCAAAATGAGTAACAACCCATAGTCTACGAATCATAAAAAAAACTTTTTTGCGCAATGCATTTATTTGGTCGGTCCATATGAGTTCCTTATTTAAAAGTAAGCCTAGGTTCTTAACTGTGTTGCTAAACGAAATAACATCATCACCTATCTTGATAGCAGGAAAATCAGTTGTATTTACCGCATTTTTATATATTACAATGGCTTGCGTCTTTTTTGTATTCAATTTAATTTTATTATCTCTTGACCACCTGCTAATTGCATCAATATCAGAGTTTATTTTTGCAACCGATTCTGTTACATTTAAAAGTTTCGTAGAAAAATAAATTTGTAAGTCGTCGGCGAACAAATGGTAGTTGCAGTGTCTGATTATACTCGGTAAATCATTAATATATAGGGAGAACAATAATGGGCCCATTACTGATCCCTGAGGAACGCCACACTGCATCTGAACTTCATTCGAGAATTTGGAGTTAGCATAAACACATTGAGTACGACCAACTAAATAAGAGCTAATTAACCGGCAAGCAGAGTTAGAGAACATACACTTAAAAAACAGTTTTTTAATTAATATTGCGAAATCTACAGAGTCAAATGCTTTACTGAAGTCAAAGAGCAATAAAATAGTTAATTTATCCTTATCAGACATTCTGCGAATATCGTCAACTATTTTAAGAATTGTTGTATCAGTCCCATGATTTGGTCGATATGCAGATTGCAGGGGATCGAGTAAATTTCTCTCATCCAAAAACTTTGAAATTTGTTCTTTCAGCAGACGCTCAAATACTTTAGACAATGCTGGTAGGATACTGATCGGACGATAGTCGGTCACAGAAATTGGATTAGGAACTTTCTTGATCGGAATAATTTTAGCTTTTTTCCATAAACCAGGAAAGACAGATTTTGTTAAAATGTTATTAAATATGTATAACAGATATTTACCAACCAAGGGGTATAATATTTTGATAAATTTTAATGATATTTGGTCGCAACCTACAGCATTCGACTTGATTTCATTCAAAACACGGCTAATCTCATTCAAATCAACATTTCTAAAAGACAAATTACCAGTGTGGGAATCATCATCAAGTGGTATTTTTATTTTGTCACAAGAACCTGAGCTTAAACTAGAAAATTGCGCGGACAGTTCTTCTGCTGAGAATTGGACATTGTTTGATTCATTTTTCTGATTACCTAGACCGATATTTTTCACAGTACTCCAGAATTCTTTTTGTGATAGCTTTTTGTTTAAGCGAATATTAATATGTTTCTGTTTATTTTGTTTGATTAGAGCATTTACCTTATTTCTTTTCTCCGTGTATGTTAATCTACTATCATTAGTTTTGAGAGTCTTCCATCTTCGAAAAGCAAAGTCCCTTAATATAATTTCGTCACGTATTTCTTTAGTAAACCATGGTGGATCTACATTTTTGGGATAAACTGTTTTAATGGGTACACACATTTCGTAAGTTTCAATAACTAAGTTATTAAAAAGTTTTAGCTGATCATCTACGTGTAGAAGCGAATAAATATCATTCCATGGAAGATGTGATACAACAGTTTCAAGATAATTGTAATCAATTTTCTTAAAATCTCGAAAAGTAATTGAATGGGGTTTGTTGCTTGTAAAAATATTATATGAAAAATAAATGAAATCATGGTCAATACAACCCACACTCAATTGATTAAAGAAATGTATTTTATCTGTATTTGTAATAACTAAATCAATTAATGAACAAGAAGTTTTACAGAAATAAGTCGGCTCGACAACGTTATGAACGCCTAATGAAAAACTTTCCAGCATATTATAAAAGGATTTTGATACTGCACTAAAATCTTGAAGAAGGTAGTTATAATTAAAATCACCACATAAAATTATGTCGCTATAATTAGTAGAAAAGTTACTTAGGATACTTTCAAGTTCAATACAACAGTTCATTGCAGGTGGGGAGTAAGCTATACCTAACAGCAATTTGCAATTTTCTACACATATCTCGAGAAGAAGAATCTCAAGATTTCGACTTTCATGTCTGTGTATTACTTTTGATTTATATGTTGACTTAACATACATACAAACACCACCACATTGTTTTAGTGTTCGATCCATTCTAAATAAAGAATACCCAGGAATAGCTACCATTGTATCCGAGATGTGTTCCTTGAGAAAGCTCTCCGATACGCTTATTATATCAAAGCCCACATTGGATATTAAATATTTTATTTCATCTAATTTCGGAAAAATACTTCTAGCATTAAAATATGCTATTTTTAAACCACTTTTACCACAAAACGATGACTTCAACACAGTATTAGACATATCTAAGCCCGGTGGGTCAGTAGAAAATAATTCCCTACCCCCATTTAAAATCAGCAGCCATTCAGACAAAACACATCGATCACTTACTTCTGAAAAATACAAAGGATAGTATAAATAAAAATTAAAAGAAGAAATAAATATAAAAGTTGGAGAAAGAGTTTGGTTTTTCAAATACAAAAAATATAGAAAAGAATCCAAAAATAAATGTTTAAAAGAATATTTTAAATTTTTGTATGTTCCAGCCTTCTTTAGTTTCATTTTAAATTTTATTTCAATATAAAACATAGGTATATGAAATATTTTAGAAGGCCTTAATAATACAATATAATACGGCTTACAAAAGCATAATACAATAACAGTAATAAAATTAAAATCAAAATTTTTACTTGTAGAATTTTTCATTGAGAAAAAATTTTGAACTGCTTAGTCAACTCATATAACATTGGTATTATAAAGGATGATTTCATATTTACGATGATGGAGTTGATGATGCTGATCCCGTATTTGATCGTAATCGTACACAGAAAAAAATGAATTGGGATATTTATATAATTATAATTAGCTGATTCTGAAATCAGAATTTTACCCAAAATATTCTATAGTATTTCTAATATCGCAGAATTAAGATTTGCTGATCATTATATTTAAGATTATCTAAATTTGCATTAAAAACGAAGTGTATGTTTTATCTATTCTGTTGAAATATTACAAAAGAATTAGTTAAATTGATGATTACAATAATTATCAAAATAATTACAAAAATCACATACAATAAATTGTTGAATTCAGCGAAACAAATTGGAAAATTGAAATTTAGTTTTGCTACATTTCATACTTTCTTATTTTATTATTTTTTTTATATAAATACAAATATGAACTAAAACTGTACAAAAAGTAGCAAATTATAAATTGATGCATTTTAGAAATAGTATTAAAATCGTACATAAAATTTGATGTTTTTTAATAAAGTCGAAAGAAACTGTTTTATTCAATACATATCAAAATCATTTGATTCTCAATTCAATAAATACAAGTGTCGGGAAATCGAAGAAAGCGGTTATAGTCAATCACGGGATAGTTAATTACAGTTTAATTATACCAAAAATAGTTTATTTAATAAAAAATATATAAGAGTTCTAAATAGGAGTAATAATAATAAATAAAAGTAGATAATTTAGGTAACTAAGAGCATTAATAACGAGATAGTTATTAAATAGAGTCACTAAATATTTAAATACAATTTTCAGAAGGTGCACTTAATACAGAAGTAATCAACCTTCAACATTTGCTAACAAATCACAGAGTTCCGGAAAGTTCAGTTTTACAGAAGTGGAAGAACATACAGTTTATGACAAAAAACCCTTTAAATAAATGTCCCATTTTGAGTAAAAAAATTGGCATAGCGCAGGTAAACAATTTATTTTCATAAAAGAAGTAGCTTTTTTTAACAGTATGTATAATATAATTTCAGATTAAATTGAACTTTGACGTACTTCTCCTAAATAAAACTACCCTTGTTTTCTTAAAATGGTCAATATTTTCATCCAAAATTGAAAAAATATTTAAGATTCCAACACCAAGATAACGTTGGTGTTGCTAACACATGGGAGTAGCAGTATTCTGAATGAATTTAAAGGGCCATATTAAATTTTTATATTTTAGGTATTTTATTTTATTTATATAATTTATTATATATATATATATATACTTATGAAAATATTTAATTAATATTAAATAAAAGAAATTTTTAAAAAAAGCATTTTATTTTTATAATTTCGAAAAATAGATCATCCATTTTTAGTAGCTGAACCAACTACAATGAAAATTCATATTTCACCTAAAACTATGGGTAGCCTAGCCATATTTCTGTATTTAAATTAACTAAAAAAAGTGGTTGTTTCATCAAAACTTGTATATGAATCTAAAATAAATATTTTGAGTTTAACTAAAGAATTTGCTAAATAATTGAATGAGGATTGGCTCATACAGCTATTTCAATTGTTAATTTATCTAACAAATTTGCAGTTTAATCATTTTTAATTCATCAAAACATGTTTAGCAAATTTAGCAAATTAAAATGGGAGACTGAAAATTGGCCATGTTAATTATATGTTTTTTATAAAATATTATAAGATTTTTAAACTCTTTTTTTTCTGTGTAATACTCTATTTGTATTATCATCATTGTACGTTTCATTTCCATCAGCTGTTTTTTTCGAGATTTTTGTTTTAGAATTTGCCTTCAAAACATTCGATATTGCAGGAGTTTTTATAGTGTCGGATGTTTTTTGCATTATTGTAGATAATTCTTCCAACTGTTTCAGACTCTTAATATGCACAAAACTAGTACCGGGATTTACAATAACATAAATAAGACCTTTTTTTGCCATCGCTTTGTGAATAATCTTGTCCTTTTGTTTAGTTTTGGCATGGCGCAATAGTAAGGCATTTTTTTTGGTCAAACCATCACTGCAATAAATTCTACTCTCTAGATCAATATTTATATGTGTAAGCTTCAGTTCCCCAAAATCTTTATATTTAGAAAAGAAGTTTGATTTGTTTCGCTGATTAAAAAATCGAACAATGATCGATTGTGATAATTTTGTTTGTGTATTGCTTTTGCGTTTTAACCAAAAAATATCTCCTACCTGTATTTCATTTTCAGGAAGACGTATAGCATTGCAGATTTTATTGAACACAATATGGACTGATACATTTTTATCAACAGGAATACCACTGACGATCATGTCACAAGATCTTTGTTTCCACTCAAGAAAATCGATGCGATCTTCACAAGTACTCATCATTTCACTAAGTTCACTTATGTTTTTTAGAATATCTTGAAAATTACATCTAATTTCATCTTTGATTATTGCAAAACAATTTTTATACTCTCCAAAATCAGACTCCATTTTATCTAGTCTTTTATTAATATTTTCGACACTTGCAAATAACTGTTCTAATTTGGCCATATTTATAATAATGATAAAAACAAAATCACAAAAATGTTCACCAAAACAGTTTTTTTTTTATATAATTTAATTTGCAAACTTAATTTAGGCAAAGTTAAAATTTAATAGTTATTTAGAGATAACAACTATATGTGGCACACTTAACTGAAATCAATTTAATTTAATTTAATTAACTAAGAGCTCAATATTTAAGACTTTACTCAGTTGACGCCATCTTGATGTCCTATCCCAATTTGATGATTTTCTTAAAAATTATTTGGAGAGGTACAGCCATCCAGGAAAAGGTAATGTAAGTTATTTATCACATACCACATGCGATGAATTTATAAATTTAATGGAAACTGAAGTAAAAGAACACCTAATTCAAGAAATTCAGGACTCTTTATATTATTCAATTATTGTTGATTCTACGCCAGACGTGAACCACACTGACCAACTAAGTTTTATATTAAGGTACATTGATAAAGTGGTCGATGCGAGCGAACGATTTTTGGATTTTTACAAATTGAAAATCACAATTCAAAATATCTAGCACAACTTATTTTGAAAACTTTAAACAATTTGTCTTTGGATATTAAAAATTGTCGCGGTCAAACATATATGGCCGGAAAATATAATGGTTTACAAGCCAGAATTAAAACTCTAAGTGAGACCGCCATTTTTATTCCTTGTACAAGTCATACGCTTAATTTAATTGGAAATTATGCTGCAGATGCCTATTCTACTGCGGTGTATTATTTTAACTTTATCCAAAATATATATGTATTCTTTTCTTCTTCTTCACACGTTAAAGTTTTCATTTATTTAGTTATATATGAAATTAATCTAAAATATGTACAATTATATGCTTAAAATTGAGGTTTTCAGTTTAATGCTTTCAATAAATTGTAGGTCTTAAAAGAAATCCAAAATCATTGATGAAAACATAAAACTCAAATATACTTCAAATATCCAAAAAATACTTATCTGGATTTTGTTTTTATCAATAATTTTGCGATTGATATAATAACAGCCCATTGCAAATAAAGTTTTAGTATTAATATTCATTCGTAACAGTGGAACTTTTCAAAACAAAATGTTTTTTTACTATACAAATTGGAAAACGAATTTGTACATTAAAAAATTATAAAACTATCAAATTAGAATTATTAAAATAAATACATACATGAAAAAAAGTAATACAAATTGACAACCTAACACTTTTACATGTGGGATAATATTAAAAAAATCTTTAGGTTTAAAAACTTTGGTTGAATGAACCAAAGACATCTGATATTTGAATACCTATAAAATATCAATACTATTTGTAGCGAGGGGGCCCCTGTGCATGTGGGGCCCGAGGCGGCCGCCTCTTCCGCCTCTATGGTAATCCGCCACTGAGTATATCAATTAGCTATTATAGTAGTAATTTAATTAGTATAATAGATATTATTAGTTTTTGATGTCAGGTTTTTAATAGTTATTTTTTAATGGTCAGACAAAGTTTGACTTTTAATGGTGTTTATCCTAATTATTCAGGAAAGTTGTTTTTAACATAGAAAGTTATGACTATAGCAAGTACTTTGACATTTAAATTTAAAATTTTCCAAAAAGTGGGGTTAGTCGCTTTGTGCAGTGAACGGCACATATTTAAATTAGCAATACAAATAGGAGTATTTTTCAATTTGATATTGATTTTTGTAAATTAACATTGAAGATCAATGAAAAATTTAAAATAATAAATAAATAAATTTAAATTATTGTTTTCTTTAATTTTTACTCTTATTTTTATTCAAACTATATAAAAACCAATACAATAAATTTTTTACAGGTTTCGATACTTTTCAAAACTTCTATAATTAATATATAACCTCCACAATAGTTATTTAAGTATTAAGGGCAGTAAGAGTGTTTAACCGATTGAGAATATATGTTTTGAGATCAAGGCGAAGTCGAGATCTCTAATATATCCGAAAACGGTAATACTCTTAATGCCCAAAATGCTTATTACATATTTTGCACGATTAATAAAAATTAAATCAAAATTATTTAAATAATAAAATTCATTCACAAAATTCAAGTTTGAATGTTTTAAAGAAAATTTCTCAAAATGTCATTTCAACATATTAAGCTTTGCGTTCCATCATAATTCTATAGGTTTTTTTGTTACAAAACTTAATTCCATCGCATATATTACTTTGGTCTGAAAGACCTAAGTATTACATTCATGAGCTCAAAGTGAAATTCTTACCCCCACTTTTTTTGGCATTTCTCGACGTTTAAGGACCTACTGATTCTGAAAAAGCAAAAAAAAAATGTTTGTCTCTCTGTCGGCTGGCCGTCCGGCCGTCCGTCCGTCATTACCTACGCTGCAGGGAAAACGGCTGGAGGGATTTCAAAAATTTTTTTTTTCTAAAAATAGGTATTCACAAGAGACTGTTCCGAAAGGACGCTGTGTTCGATAACCATACCGGAAGTGTGTCAAAAAAATCATTATGTGTTCCAAAAATAGCAAATTCTCATATTTTTGGCTTAAAAAACGTTCATTTTAAGTGATTACGAGTAGGAACATTAAATTTGGAGAAATCTTGATGGTCGGGATTGGTATGTGAGATCAAAAACTAGATTATTGCATTATAAGTTTGTCAAAAAAATGTTGTCAAGTGTGTCAAAAGAAAGGTTTTTATTTATTTTTTTACCTAATTTTTTGGAAAAATAGTTATTTATTATACAAGGGAAAAAAGTAGTAGATTTTAGCTCGAGGTTGTGTTGTCTGAGACAAAAAACCGAGAGCTAAAATCTACAATTTTTCCCGTGTATAATACACTATTTTTTTCTGTGACTGGATAAATATTAATATAATTATTGAAAAAATAATATTAAACAAATATTACAATATGTATATTCACCACACCATACGAATTTTTCTTGAATAAAAACTTAAAATTAAGTTTCATTTTATTTGTCAAAACCAGTTATTAACATCAAGAAGAAAACGGTATAACTTTTCATTAACATTAAAATAGTCATAAATGTTCATAAATATTCATAATATTCATCATTTATGTGTATATATGTATTTATATATATATTTTTATCTATCCGGGAAAAAAGTACATACTTTTTTCCCGGGGAAAAAAGTATTTTATGAAAAGTAGCATTTTTGCACCTGTCAGCAGAAGTAAAATGTTAAACTTTTTTCCCGTCAAAGAAAAAATAAAATTGTTTCTTTGAAATGAAATTTTATTATTATTATTGAGAATTATGCATTATAAGTTTGTCAAAAAACGATTTTATTTATTTTTAGCCAATTTTTTGGAAAAAAAAATGTAGCTGTTTTTATGACGTAAATGTAATTTAAAAATGAAATTGGACATGGAAATTTTTGAATTTGTTATAGTTTTTGAAATACATATTTTTGGAATTTTGAAAAAGTTTGTATTTTTGATTTTGTAATAATTTTTGCAATATTTTTAGAATTTCGGAAAAAGTTTTAATTTTTGATTTTGTAAGAATTTTTGGAATATTTTTAGAATTTTGAAAAAATTTTAATTTTTGATATTATAATTTTTGGAATTTTGAAAAAATTTTCAATTTTTGATTTTGTAATAATTTTTGCAATATTTTTAGAATTTTGGAAAAAGTTTGAATTTTTAGGAATTTTCGGATTATTATTGGAATTTAAAAAAAGTTTAAATATTTGATTTCATTCTAACTTTTGGAATATTTTAGGAATTTCGAAAAAGTTTGATTTTATTTAATTTAACAATATTTTTGGAATTTTGATTATAATTTTCCGGCAACGTATTGATATTTGGTGTTAGTTTTGTAATAAATTTGTAAACAAATATAAAAAATACTTGTACTTAACAAAGAGTTATGTTTGATATACATCGCTGCCCGAAACTAAAAACCATGTCCTCGTGAAAGTTTTTTGCCGAAAACTATATCAAAATCCTTAACCCAGACCGAAGTCTTGATATCTCAGAGCTGTGAGATTTCAGCCCCTCCATATTTTTCAAGATTAATTGCTTTTAAATCTTTTAATTGCAATATTTTTAAATGAATGTTATTTAAATTAGAAGCTAGTCTATTCAGACGTACACAATTATTTAACTAATAATCGTTTTTATTCACACGTTTCAATCGTTTTTATTAATAATTCACACGTATTCAATCGTTTTTATTGATAATCGTTTTATTCATTAATAATCGTTTTTATTTGTTTATTAATACACATAGATTTGGGATTAGGTGATAATCCCAATAAAAAAATCATCAATGTATTAATGATAAACAAATTAATTTAATTGTAAATAATTATTGATAAAACCTAGTTTTAAAATTCATTTTTCTAATAATATGCAAGTGACAATCAAAATATCCTTGGTTTTGTTATTTTATCTGACACAAAAATAGAACTATGTTTAATATATTAGTTTTGTACGATTAAAAATATTGTAGTACGATAAAAAAAATTGTTACCGCCCCTTTACCAATTAAAGCGAAAACTTTATGTCTGAAAGACAATTATTTTACATGACTCAGCACTGTACAAGATTTATTGTACAAGATGATAAAATTGCACTTTATCTTTGGGAGCGATTTTAGCATCGAGGCGTTAGCCGAGACGCTAATAAGCATCGAGAAGATAATGAAATTTTATCATCGTGTGGAATACAACATTTTTTTCTATAGCAACTGTTAAAGAAGACCAAAAAAATGAAGAAAAATCAATGATAAATTTAATTTAAAAGTGTCAGGAAAAAACAGTTTCGAAAAAATGAGTATACGTGACTTTGATAACTTCTTGAATTTTATAAATAAATAAACAAATCATTTTTTTTTTCTGGAAAAATTTGAAGAATATCATCAGCAAAATAATTATATCAAAATACTTCTCTACCCTTGCTGTTAAAGTACTACTTTATCTACCCTTGATGGTAAAGTGCAACTTTTCCCTCTAATTTTAGTTGATTTTGGCAAAATAGTTAGAAAACAAATTAAAAATATGGAGGGGATAAAATCTCACAAGTCTGAGATATCAAGACTTCGGTCTGGGTTAAGGATTTGTATATAGTTTTCGGCAAAAAACTTTTATGAGGACATGGTTTTTAGCTTTGGGCAGCGATATATATCAAACATAACTCTTTGTTAAAGTACAAGTATTTTTTATATCTGTTTAAAAATTTATTACAAAACTTGCACGAAACATCAATACGTTGCCGGAAAATTATAATCAAAATTCCAATAATATTGTTAAATTAAATAAAATCAAACTTTTTCGAAATTCCAAAAATTTTCCAAAAATAAGAATAAAATCAAATATTTAAACTTTTTCTAAATTCCAATATTATTTCAAAAATTCTTAAACATTCAAATTTTTTCCAAAATTCTAAAAATATCGCAAAAATTATTACAAAATCAAAAATTGAACATTTTTTCAAAATTCCAACAATTATAATAAAATCAGAAATTAAAAATTTTTCAAAATTATAAAAATATTCCAAAAATTCTACAAAATCAAAAATTAAAACTTTTTCCGGAATGCTGAAAATATTAATCAAAAATACAAACTTTTTCAAAATTTCAAAAATATTTCAAAAACTATAACAAATTCAAAAATTTCCATGCCAATTTCATTCTAAATTACATTTACGTCATAAAAACAACTAGATTTTTTTTCCAAAAATAATTCTCTATAATAATAATAAAATATCATGTCATATAAACTATTGATTTTATTTTTTTTTTTAAAAATTGGGTAAAAAATAAATAAAAACCTTTCTTTTGACACACTTGACAACATTTTTTGACAAACTTATAATGCCATAATTCTCAATAATAATAATAAAATTTCATTTTAAACAAACAATTAATTTTATTTTTTTTCCAAAAAATTAGGTAAAAAAATAAATAAAAATCTTTCTTTTGACACCTTGACAACATTTTTTTGACAAACTTATAATGCAATAATCTAGTTTTTGATCTCACATACCAATACCGACCATCAAGATTTCTCCAAATTTAATGTTCCTACTCGTAATCACTTAAAATGAACGTTTTTTAAGCCAAAAATATGAAAATTTGCTATTTTTGACACATATAATGATTTTTTTGACACACTTCCGGTACAGTTATCAAACACAGCGTCCTTTCGGACCTGTCCCTTGTGAATACCTATTTTTAGAAAAAAAAAATTTTGAAATCCCTTCAGCCGTTTTCCCTGCAGCGTAGGTAATGACTGACGGACGGACGGCCGGCCGGCAGACAGACATACATTTTTTTTTTGCTTTTTTAGAATCAGTAGGTCCTAAAACGTCGAGAAATGCCAAAAAAAGTGGGGGTAAGAATTTCACTTTTGGCTCATGAATGTAATACTTAGGTCTTTCAGACCGAAGTAACTGAACAAACAAACTAAAACTATAAGTTTTATTACGCGCATCAACGAACTTTTTTTCAATAATTATTAATTGATGCTATAAAATTAATAAACAATAAAATGGACAAAGCAAGGGATGAACGGTTATTTCAAGATTTTTTGGAAATTTCTATATGCGATTATTGAAAGGAAAAGAAAAGCATTTTGTATTGTCGAACATCGTCTGTCAAACGACATTTTGAATCACATCATTCATCAATTTGGATAATGACTATTGAGGAAAGAGAAACTTTTTGCTCAAAAACGGTCTATGAACATGAACATGCAATCAAATAAACTTACTAAATTTTCTATAGTAATATTACCGTAGTAAGTTTTAAAGCAGCGAGAGATACTGCCAAACATTGCAAATCATTTACAGATGGAGGATTTGTTAAATCGACTCTTTTAAGTTGTACTGAATCACTTTTTGAAGCTTTCAAAAACAAAGATAAAATCCTCACCCGCACTCAAAGTAGGCAGTAAAGTGCAAATACCGTAAAATATAGAATAATAAAAATGAGTTAAAATATTTGTGAACAGCTAAAATCAGATCTAATGTAATGTAATGTAACGTTAAAAACATTAAACTTTCAGAAAAACAACAAAACACATATATGGGTAGTTCTACAAATATAGGAATTTTGTACGGCTCTGCTTATTTCATATATTAATATGAAAAAAAAATTTTTTTTTTCAAATGAAATTTGTAAACCTTAACTATGTCTAGCTGGTCACCCAAAATAAACCCGTTTCGAGATATATTTCTTAGAAAAAAAATTATTCAAAACGTCAAATTATCAGTCCTCTGGCGTGTCCCACCTTGAAATTCAAAGCTGGTAAACTAAATAATCAATGATTCTAAGTGTGTAGAGACAAATTTACCCTGTAGTAATAATTTTGAATAATGATGCTTTAATAATGTGTAAATAATCATAACATTACTTTATATTTCATATAAGATATATCCTGTTAAAGTTTGTCCCACGAATTTGTTATTATTCTCCTGCCCAATATTGGAAATTCATATTTCTATCAAGTTATCGCTCGTCACAGGAGTTAATTAAAGTTCAATAAATATAATATTGGCAGTGTTTTACTTAGTCCGAGGTTTTATCAATCAAAACAGTCATCATTACTAGCAAGATCGTGTGTTGTCCAGTCAAATTATCAGTCCCCTGGCAAGTATTTTCGTAAAAAGTATTTTAATTACAGGTAATTTTGGAGTTTTATACGTCGTGAATATGTATTGACTTGGTATAGAATCCGTTCATATTTTTTTTTAGGCGTAATTTTGTCATTTTTAAGCGAAATACTGATAAATTATCAGTCTCCTGGTCTCAGTCCCCTGGAAGTTTAAACGCGGGATTTGACTTAAATAAATGATTATTTCGTATTTTGAGATAATATTGAGATAATTTTGAGTTAATTTAGGAGTAAGAAGGATATTTTTTAATTTTGACTCTTGTATTTTTTTTTTGTTATTATTTTTTTTTTTTGACTGGACACATTCAGAAAAGTTGAAAGAACGTCATCAACTTTAACTAAAACTACTTGCCAGAACTTATACGCAAAAAACATGTCGTGCTGTAATTAGCTCCATTTTCTTTCTTCGTGTGTAAAACAACCCATATATTTTTATTACCTTTTGAAAATAAAATTACAAGTTTATATGATCTACTTACCCTTGTCACCTTCTCTTTTGGTATTTCTGAATATTCGCAAGGATTATCACCACACTGGAAAAAAAGAGACAAAAAATTAAATTTTAGTTTCTAATACTAAATTTTAGTAGCAAATAGCTATGAAGAATAATGCTTCTTTACTATGTAAGATAGCTATTTGATATATTGCTTTTGTTTGATAGTATAATAGTATAATAAACAAAGTATTCGTCAAAACCTAAATCTAAAACACAATATCATGTGGTTATAAAATTGTGCAACACTGAAATCATTCAAATTACTTCGTATCTTCAGTGCCTAAGTATTACATTCTCGAGCCAAAAGTCAAAATCTAATAAATTTCACTGTTAAATTAAATTAAAATCGCCAATTTCTTTTTAACTAATAGTTTTTTTTACTATATATGTATTTTGAAAAGCTATGCTTTCATCGACAATTGTATATTATATCAAAACTCTTTTGATATATACTACTGTCGATGAAAGCATAGCTTTCGAAATACGTATATACGTATTTCGAAAGCTATGCTTTCATCGACA
This sequence comes from Diogma glabrata, assembly GCA_963693315.1. Lineage (NCBI taxonomy): Eukaryota > Metazoa > Arthropoda > Insecta > Diptera > Cylindrotomidae > Diogma > Diogma glabrata. The sequence continues at coordinate 489,470 of CAVNZG010000579.1, forward strand.
GTAGTATATATCAAAACAGTTTTGATATAAATAAAAACAAATAAATAATAATAAATAAATAATAAAAAATAATAATAATAATAAATAAAATCCCAGCGGCAGGTATATCCGCTAGAAATAGGTAGATTTCGGGGTCAGACGGTTTTGTGTCCAAATAAAATTAGATAAGTCAGATTAGTTTAAATAAAAGTTTAAGTAGAAACAGAATAATTCAAAAAAATTATCGAACCAAATTAAATACATTATCCGCACTAACTCCATCAATACAATTTCGGAACAGTTTTATTTAAGGTGGTTTAAACTACTTTTAGTAACATATTAAATCCACCAAGATTAAATGAACGTCCACCAAATATCAAATGAACAACGTCACAACTACAATTATACCATCACACATAATTTATAATCAAACATTATCAAACAATTTTATTTCAAAATCATCTTTTGTTGTCGTGTTTTTTTGTTCTTACTTAATCTTTTTTCAAACGGTTATTTAGTAAAAAAAATAAAAACAAAAGAGATTTTGATAATTTTTCTATGGTATTAAATGGCTTGATATTTTTCTTGCAAGAGGTGCATTATAATGCTTATAAAAATGGAACCTTTTGGGTTAGAAAGCTGGAATATTTTAAGGCTATAGTTTAAAAGTATGCTTAAAAGTTAAGATGAATTTAAATAAAATAAACTGAAACATGATGAAAGCTTTGCGTTTTGCGTTTGTTTTCATTTCAACAGCCCTAGGGTCTCAACCTTTAGACCTGAACTATTTTTTTTGAAAATTTTGGAAAGATTTATATTTTACATACGTGAGAAAAAGTTTTCAAATATGATCTTGGCCATTTTCAGCTAGATCAAGGACAGCAAAGTTTAGTAAATTTTTAAAGCAGCTGATTTTTGAGGAACCTGAAACGCCAAGGTTGTCATCTGGATAAAAATGATAAAAAAAGGTTGAAATATTCAATATTTTTAAATTTTATTATAATATTATGATTCAAACGGAAGTTATAGCGCCCTAGATTATTCGACTTTTTAGGCTCTAGCTGCTTAACTGGTACCCGGATATGGCCAGTTCACGAACTTGTCCAAGACATTATTTGCCGAAACATACACAGAAAATTATTTTGATTTAGGTCGAAAAATTTTACGTGCCACTAAAGGCAGCCGGTCATACTGGAACTTTATCCGAGAGGTTGGCAACAACTTTATCAAATCTTCTATTCCACCATTAATTAATAAGTATAGCAACCCTGTTACCGAAACCATAGCAAAGGCAGAACTACTTGCCGCAAATTTTGCTTGATGATGCCGGTATATATCCGCCGATCATTCCACCTGTCCAATCAACAATGAACAAAATTTACTTTCGTTCAAGAATTGTTGAACGAAGATAGGAACAAACAAATAATCCACGCTTTAGCTAAAAACTTACCACCCTGACCTCCAGGTTGGTAAGGTCCTGACCGCCAGATTATGCCCTTACGTAAAACTAAAACCCACTCACCTTTATATCCCGAGATTGTTTCATTTCTTGTCGACGTGGTTGAATGCCTGGTTGATCTGAGTACACGAGATTCCTGATTGATCCTCGAAATCGTGGCTCAAAAATTACACTTGGCAATGCCAGTAGTGCTAGTTTGGAGTTGTACCTAAAACAAATTTAAAAAAATGTAATTAAGAACAAAAACTTGGTTTCAGTTGTATGGGTTGGTTGGGTTGGCGGGTGATAAAAACGCATGGAATCTTGATGAGACTTTGGTATATGAACCAGGTTACCTTGAAAATGGAAGATTTGAATTCATTTCAAAATTAGACAAAATGGCGGCGGGTCTACCTGTTTAAAACTACAAATTTCTATAGATTTAAGTTCTAAACTGTTATATTTAAAATTTACCTAATTTTGTTACATAAGGCAATTCAGTTTTATCTTTTTTTTTATTTTTCTAATTTTTTAAGTTTTTTTCGTTAATGTTAAATCTATGTTAAGTTTCATTCTTCTTAAAAATATTATCTCATAAGGACGTGTTTTTCTTTAAAATAAAAATAAATATATATATATAAATATACTTTGTTAAAAGTGAAATTATTTCTTTATTAAAAGTAAAACCACAGTCTCAGTTTAAAGAAAGAAAAATCATTCAAGATATACAGTCCACTGCAATAATCTGCGCCAGTCGCATAAACATAATCCAAGAGTTTGGCCCATCGATCGGATAATCAGATTCATTATACATAGTTTAAACATGCATACTATATAGTTAAAAGTATTAAGCAAACGTCTATACAAATACTTAAAGATTTGATCAACTCTAATCAACAACAGATGATTTTCAACATTTAAGTATCATTGCAACTGCAGATAATGAGTAAATAGATTCAGCATTAGATAATTCAGCAATTTTATTACTTAATCATACTCATCAAGAACGTAATCATACGTTAATTAAATCATCAAGCCCATCAATTCAAAATACATCTAGATCATACATATATACATTTCAGCATAAATCATTTTAATTTGATTTCTAAAAAGGTAAACTATATTTATCATCTTACATTGTTTAGTCAAAGTTCTTTTTATTTGTTCAATTTTACTTCGGTCTGAAAGACCTAATTACTTCGGTCTGAAAGACCTAATTACTTCGGTCTGAAAGACCTAAGGCTGTATTCTAAACCAAAACTTATTTGAAACTTATTTGTGCAGACTTACTTATTTGAATAAGTAACCTAAGTAGGTGACTTATTTGAAATTTTTTTTTCATAGAAAAATCTAATTCGATTTGACAGTGTCAAATGTTTTTATGTTTGTTTACAAAATGGTTTTAAGCAATAAAATTTCTTTTTCGATCCCTAATAAAATAATGTAGTAATTTAATATGAAAAAAAAGAAGTTTTGTAAACTCTTTAATTGATCAAATTAAATAAATCGTTCTAATTAAATTTATTTTCGAATTTGCTTTTTGTTGCTGTCAAAATAAGAAAGCTAAATCATTTAGAATAGCTTTTAAATACTTATTTAAAATGGCGGTAAATAAGTAAGTCTACATAAATAAGTTTCAAATAAGTCGTCGTTTAGAATACAGCCTAAGTATTACATTCATGAGCTCAAAGTGAAATTCTTACCCCCACTTTTTTTTGACATTTCTCGACGTTTTAGGACCTACTGATTCTAAAAAAGCAAAAAAAAATATATGTCTGTCTGTGCCGGCCAGCCGTCATTACCTACGCTGCAGGGAAAACCGCTGCAGGGAAAACCGCTGGAGAGATTTCAAAAATTTTTTTTTTAAAATAGGTATACTCAAGGGACAGGTCCGAAAGGACGCTGTGTTCGATAACTGTACCGGAAGTGTGTCAAAAAAATCATTATGTGTCTCAAAAATAGCAAATTTTCATATTTTTGGCTTAAAAAATGTTCATTTTAAGTGATTACGAGTAGGAACATTAAATTTGAAGAAATCTTAATGGTCGGTATTGGTATGTGAGATCAAAAACTAGATTATTGCATTATAAGTTTGTCAAAAATTGTTGTCAAGTGTGTCAAAAGAAAGATTTTTATTTTTTTTTTACCCAATTTTTTGGAAAAAAATAAAATTGTTTGTTTGAAATGAAATTTTATTATTATTATTGAGAATTATGGCATTATAAGTTTTTCAAAAAAATGTTGTCAAGTGTGTCAAAAGAAAGGTTTTTATTTATTTTTTACCCAATTTTTTTAGAAAAAAATAAAATTAATAGCTTGTATGACATGAAATTTTATTATTATTAGAGAGAATTATGGCATTATAAGTTTGTCAAAAAAATAATGTCAAGTGTTTCAAAAAATGATTTCATTTATTTTTTCAGCCAATTTTTTGAAAAAAAAAATTTTGTAGCTGTATTTATGACGTAAATGTAATTGGAAATCAAATTAGACATGGAAATTTTTGAATTTGTTATAGTTTTTGAAATATTTTTGAAAAAGTTTGCATTTTTGATTTTGTAATAATTTTTGCAATATTTTTAGAATATCGGAAAAAGTTTCAATTTTTGATTTTGTAAGAATTTTTTGAATATTCTTAGAATTTTGAAAAATTTTGAATTTTTGATTTTATTATAATTTTTGGAATTTTGAAAAAATTTTCAATTTTTGATTTTGTAATAATTTTTGCAAGATTTTTAGAATTTTGGAAAAAGTTTGAATTTTTAAGAATTTTTGGATTATTATTGGAATTTAGAAAAAGTTTAAATATTTGATTTCATTCGAATTTTTGGAATATTTTTGAAATTTTGGTTTCAATTTTTGATTTTGTTATAATTTTTGCAATATTTTTAGAATTTTAAAAAAAATAGAATTTTTGAATTTTATATATATATATATTTAGAATTTTGAAAAAGTTTCATTTTTTGATTTTGTAAGAATTTTTGGAATATTTTTAGAATTTTGAAAAATTTAAAATTTTTGGATTTTATTATAATTTTTGGAATTTTGAAAAAAGTTTTAATATTTGATTTTGTAATAATTTTTGCAATATTCTTAGAATTTTGGAGAAGTTTGAATTTTTAAGAATTTTTTGATTATTATTGGAATTTAGAAAAAGTTTAAATATTTGATTTTATTCTAATTTTTGGAATTTTGAAAAAGTTTGATTTTATTTAATTTCACAATATTTTTAAAATTTTGATTATAATTTTCCGGCAACGTATTGATATTTCGTGTTAGTTTTGTAATAAATTTTTAAACATAGATAAAAAATACTTGTTTTAACAAAGAGTTATGTTTGATATACATCGCTGCCCAAAACTAAAAACCATGTCCTCATAAAAGTTTTTTGCCGAAAACTATATCAAAATCCTTAACCCAGACCGAAGGCTTGATATCTCAGAGCTGTGAGATTTCAGCTCCTCCATATTTTAAGTGTTATCTTTACAAGGTTTTGAAAGATTTTTATAGATTTTATTTATTTGCTTATTTTATTGTATTGATTTAAAATTCTGTTTTCAATATCTGAAGTTAGATTACATTTTGTTTTAAAAAATAATGCGTTCATATTAAAAAATAATTTTCCTCTACATTTTACATTCGTTGTTAAATCCTAAACGAGATAACATTGAAATAATTAAATAATTAAATTATCGATCTATTTTTCTTGCATTTATTATATTGAAATATAATTTTGTTTTTATTTTGAATATAGAAATTTTTTTTTCGTACAAGTGATTAAAGTCGCAAAATCGCAAGGTTCTTCAATCGGTACTTTCAGTACCGTATTCGGATCGTTGAAAAAACTTTTGGTTCAAGGTTTAGTGTTCTTACAAGCAACACAGAAAGGGATAGTGCAATGTATCCAGATAATGGCGTAGAAAATTATCTACGCACTCAAATACAAAAAATTACGAAAAACCCCTCGTTTGGCAGAACCAGATCATGGATTCCAATTTCTGATAATGAAAAGACAGGATACAACTTAATCTATGGCTGCAAGAAGCGTCTTTTTGATACATAAAGCTGGTCAAATTCACTCTGCAAAAAAACCAAGAGATGGAAGCCTACTTTTACAAACTTATACAAAAAAACAAGCAACTGCATTGCTTGAAATCAAAAAACTAGATTTATATGATATAGAAGTTTCTGAACACGGGTCCAATGTTACCAGATCGCGGGATTATTTCCCGTTTGCGGGATATTTCATATAAAACGGGAAAGCGGGAAAAAACTTGGAAAGTGCGGGATTTTTTACATTTAATAATAGAATCGTTTTAATTTTGGATTTTTGAGATCAATTAAACTCAAGTAAGTAAAGAAGTAATTGGAATTTTTTCACTTCAAAGGAATCGTTTTAAATTAAAACTTATCTTGAAATGGTTGCACCAACCAAATTTTTACCAGGCTTCAGGCCCTAAAAGCATATGTCATCTATTATCTTTAGTATTGTCAAATCCGCGATGGAATTTAAGCCTTTTGCTGTTTAAATATTTCGTAGGGAGATAGGTACGTTTTGAAAACCCCAATGGACCATTATGTTATCTGAATTTCAGAAATATTTTGATGCTGCTAAACGAGAACTGAAATCGCCTGGAACTACAAGTTGGCTCTCTATGCATACATCGTTTTTAAACATATTAAAAAAATTAGGATGTTGGCATCACTATTTTATTTCTGAGCAGTTGCTTACGTATCGAAAAAGAGCTATTACAATTTAAAAAATTTTTGAAAATCATGAAATCAAGACATATTTACTTCTTTAAAAAAATGTCCTTCTCAATTTTAATAGATTTAATGCTCCATTTTATAGCAGTTCTTTCTTATTCCACAAGTTGTATGGAGAATCGAAACAATAGTAATATATTGTGTAAGTGTTTAATGCAATATTTTATTTTTCAAGGAAAAGTTTACGATGTGAGCGAAGCTCACAAATTTTCGAGAGAATAAAATTCATTAAAAACGAACCCAATACAACGTTTTATCCTCCGATAGAGTAACATTTATTAATTTAAATTGAATTATTTTAAAATTTGTTGATAATACAAGCAAAACGAATAAAGAAAAACAATGAATTTTATTGTATTTTTTTGAATAATTAATTCCAAACAATTAAATAAATTTGATTCAATTTCGATATCTATTTAATTATTTGGTATTTTGAAAATGAAAAGTCTATAAAAAGCCTAATGAAAGCCCCACCTGATGAAAGACATCAAATTTTATACTAATGAGAAACCAAAAAACAATCTTTTGGAAATATTATTCAATTTAATCATAGTAGTCTTTGTCTTTTTTGATATTCGAGAGAGGGACATGCGTTTCAGTTTGAATTGACTGTTTTTTATATAATCAGTACGTCTATTCCGGCATTTCTTTGGGAATTGTGAATTGAGAAAAAAGTGCAATAAATGAAATAACGAAATATTTTCTAATACGAATTTGTAATTTTCCCGCGGCACGGAATACTAGTTATGAAAAATTGCTACAATTTGTTTCCCAATTCCTATTTCACGATGTACCGGAATAGGGCTACAGGGCGAAAATGTTTGCTTTTGATTGTTTATAACATGCAATCAAATTTTTATAAAATAAAATAAAATTTATTTCAGCATTCAATACAATCAATTCAATACAATAAATTGTTTTATTGTGTTCCGCCACATTCGCGGTACAGAATAAAATTAACAGCTGTTTGTTTCATTCTATATATTAAGCCTAATAACGTACACAAATATAGTCGTAAAAAACAGAGATAAACCTATATTTATAGTTGTCGGAGGGATAAATATTGTTATAATTGTTTTTGAAGTTTTTTCAATAAATAATTGAATTTATATGTATATTTTTATTGAAAACTTGATGGGTATTTCTGCGGGATTTTTTCCTTAAAAAAACGGGAAAAATCGGGAATTTTCGATACGTCAACGGGAAATTCGTTTTTGAAAATCTAGCATCACTGCACGGGTCTCTTAACACAACAAAAGGAGTTATATACAGCAGAGAACTAAATATTGTATATATTGATGAAATTAAAGAAGAATTTAAAGACCAAAATGACGTTGATGTCCACAGAATAGAAAAAAAAGGTGAGCAAACTTATTTTATTGGTTTATATATCCTAACCTTTAAATCTTCTGTCCTTCCCGAAAAAAATAATGTCGGTTATGAAAGTGTCAACGTAAAACCATATATACCAAATCCTTTGAGATGTATGAAAAAAATAATGTCGGTTATGAAAGTGTCAACGTAAAACCATATATACCAAATTCTTTGAGATATATGAACTGTTTAGCTTTTGGTCATAAATCTGAAAACTGTAACAAACAAAACAATTTGTGGTAATTGTGCTGATACTTTTCATGAGTCTAATATATGTGATAAACCGCAAAAATGTGTTAGTTGTCAAGGTCCACATTCTACATTGGATAAACAATCTTTTGCTTTTCTCAAAGAAAAAGAAATTGATAAAATTAGGATTTCTGAAGCACGAAAAAAATATTTTGCAACATATTCAAATACCAGTTTAAATTCAAACACCAGATTTTCTGATTTATTTAAAGAACAGCAAAAAAACTGTACATGTGTATGTAATTGTAACCAAAAAAATAGTTACGCTCTACAGCTTTACCAAGTACACCACTGTTCCCTTGTGGTAATTAAACCCAGTTACAGTACTGGAAAACTGATGGATCCAATAACTTCATCATAAATAATAAATAACAATAAATAATATATTAATTTCATTTTTATTAGATTCAAATATCATTTTCTTGCATTATTGCATTTTTAATTAGATTTCATAATTTCATTTTTTATTGGATTCAAATATCATTTTCTTGCATTATTGCGTTTTTCTTTAATTCGTCGTTTGCAGAAGAAATTGCATCCTCTCAAACGACGTTAGTTAGGTAATGGTTCTTGTAAAGTAAAGAGTAAAATAAAATAAATAAAATAAAGTTATTTTTTTGTTTCACCAAATAAATGTATTTTTTGTTTTTTTGAGAATCTGTAAAGAACCCATAACTAAATATATCTAATGAAAAACAGTTAAAACTTATTACAAATATTTCAGCAACTATAACCAATATAAGAAATGCAATTCCTCAAACAGTTTCCGAAAGTGAAAGTATAGGGTGGGCCATTTAAAATTTAAAATTTGAATCGGCTATAAAAAAAACTACTTATAATTTTTTCAAATTTCTGGTTTTATTGGAAAGGTTGAACTTTGTCATTTTATAATGTAACACAGTGTCATTCGTGACCACCACGACCGGCTCGGCAGTACCTCATCCGATCAACCCAATTTTTCAGTACATTTTCGATTGTTTCGGGTCGAATCTCTTCAATGGCAACTTCGATTTGATGTTTCAACGCTTCAATTGTCTTTGGATGCTTTGCGTAACATTTATCCTTAATGTCTCTCCACAGAAAATAATCCAAAGGGCTCAAATCACAGCTCCGAGGCAGCCAACTGACATCACAATTTCGGCTGATTATTGGATTTTCAAAAACAGTGCGTAAAATATCGATGGTTGCGTTGGCTTTAGGACATATGGCCCCGTCTTGTTGAAACCATATCTCGAAAATGTACTGAAAATCAATCATGGCCAGTCATGGTGGTCATATGAATGAAATTGTGTTCCATTATTAAATGACAAAATTCAAACTTTCCAATAAAACCAGAAATTTGAAAAAATTACAGGTAGTTTTTTTTATAGCCGATTCAAATTTAAAATTTTAAATGGCCCACCCTTTAAAACAGAAAATAAAATAAAACAAATTTCAGAAATCCATGTACATTTATAAAAAAAAATAACAAAATACAGAGCAAGAAACAGAAATTAAACAGAACAAGCTAAATATTGAAACAAATAATGTACAAATAAAACACAAAGAAAGGGATGACCAAGAAAGCCCAAGAGTCAACTCTGGAAATTTAAATCCACAATTACTTACCAAGATCATAGACAAATAATAATATAAAACCAATTTTTGGGATAGTTTTTTAGGGTTCCGTTTTTTATACGGAACACTATTAGTGAGAGTAAAACGTGTTTTTCACATTATTTCGATTATCTCGATTACTATAAATCCAATGAACCTGAAATTTGACATGCGTATAAAAGTAATCTGTTTACACAAAATGAGAAGTTGAAAAATAAATAAAATGGTTTTCGTTTGGTTAACAGGGTTACGATGTGAGGCCTTTGAGAAAATACATTTTTATATCGAGTCAAGTAGGGTATCATATGAAAGGGCTTCACTTCAGTATTTCTAAAAACTGTATTTTGGAATTTTACAATCCATCATTTTTTGTGTAATTCTAAATAATGGCGTTTTCTGTATGTCTTCTTTCCTCGATTAGCTCCGAGCCTAAGTAATCGAAAATCTTAAAAAGTATTTTGAATGATAGAAAAATTAGTAAGTGTTTAAAGAAAAATATAGTAAAGTATCATATACTAATAATTATATTTATTAAGGGGGAGGATATGAGAAGGGGTAAATACACCATTTAAAACCCGGTCAAGTGGGGTGTCATTTGAAAGAACATCAAAATTAAGAAACAGTACAATTTTTTTTAGAATTTTGCGATTCACCGTTTTTGAATTATTCTCAAAAAAGTGCAACAAAAAGTTAGTCCCCCCCTATACGTTTCTTCGTTGATTGACAGAAAAATTTGAAAAAATTCATAGAGATAGAAAATTTCATAAACCCTTACCGAAAAATATAGCGATTTTATTTCTATGTGTTTAGGGGATGGGAGTGGGGAAGAGTGAAAACAAATACAGTAAAACTCGTTTATAAAGTACGGTCAAGGGATCGACGTAAGCGTAAGTTATACACCATAGTACGTTATATCCATAAAAATTAAAAAAGCATAAGCAAATTTGCCTGTTATTCTCATTACATCATTGTATTTCATATTAAATTATTTACTACATGTTAATTGATATAAAAGCGATCACAAAAATAGGAACATATAGTTTAAAAACAATTCATTAATAAAATAATTATATTAAAGCTAATCAGACCGACGCTACATAAACATATGTATATGTAAATATTTTCGAATGATAATGTCTGAATATGTCTCCTCAGATTAAGCTGCGATGAACAATTATCGATGCGATGAAAAATACTTGCGATGAAAAATAATCAATAATTTTCTGTTGTTTAAGGCAAAGTTGAATAATATTTTCCACTTTAATCGTCAAATTGCATTTGATCAAATCCGGGCTGTAAACCTGATCAGCAAGCGCGTAGCTTACGGATTTAATCCCGCAGTAGTGTAGTTTATTCAAAACTTTCTCACAGACCGATACATTTCGGTATCCATCGATGGCTTTTCTTCCGCGTCTAAATTGGTTAACACTGATGTACTCAAGGCTTAGTTTTGTCCCCACTTTACTTTTAATTTACATCAAATGAAAATCACCAGTAACCCAGTACATAATTTTGCAGATGATAGTACACTGCACAAATCGCTGGATTTCCTATCTTTAAAAGGGAAAATGCATGAACGAATAAAGCCTGTCCGGAGAGATACCATAAATGTAAATGATAGCCTGGTAAAAGTTGCCAATTGGGGTGACTGAAATATGTTCAATTTTAATTCACCAAAACATGGCTATTGATTGTTGCCAGATCAACGACCGAGTTTGCCAAAGATATTTCGATTAGTGTGTATGACAACCAAAAAGACGAATGTGAAAAATTTTATTGGTCATCCAAACTTCTATCGACTTACTCTAGAATGATCGTATAATGGCGATGGCAAAGAGCGCGCCATGAAAACTCAGTCCTCAATAGATGTAAAAAATATTTCACTCCATATTAATAACTCCACATTTGTCAGTTCTACATTCGTCCTTGTTGTCCTTGTTGTCAAGTTTGGGGTGCTGCATCTGTTTCCATCCTGACTCTTTTGAACTCTGTTCAAAAACGTGCTACACGAGTTGTGATTGAAACTTAACTTCAAATCTTAATTCTCTGATCTCGTTGTTTTTTATAAATATCGTCACCAGCAGTGCTCGGATGGAATCGGATCCATATTTTCATCCATATTTTGTCATCCATATTTTTTACCCTGTTTTACTTGTCAATGGTCAATGGTGTTTTACTGGTCACTCACTGTCATAGTGATAAAATGAAGAAAGATTTCTTTGTCCATACATCGTACAAATAGAATGCTTTGCCCGAATCAATAGTCACGAGTGCCTTCGATCCTCACGAGTGCCTTCGATTCACTAAGGTTTGAAAAAAATTGTTCATCGACCCCTCAGAACGCATATTGTTATGCTAATTAGATCTAACCAGGTATCTATGTGCTTTTGTGACACATATTGTAGCTCATAACATAACATTTTTTATTTCAAAAACAAAATAGAGTGCCACCATCGAGATATATTCCATAACAATAGAGTTCATCTGGCAGCACCCTTAAGATAACACCTAGTAGTATCTCACTGCTATTGTCAGTGGTATGTGATATCTCACATTAGCTCATATATATATATGTCAATAGCAGGGACTAGAGTAGGCATTATCGTCACTCCCATAGACTAAAAAAAAAAATTTGTTCGATTTTTATAAATCATCGTACTCAGATTCTATTTAGTTTGAGTCGTTTAATTAACGCCCTGTTTTCAGTTACTGTCGAAGTATACGATAGTAGTTATCCCAGGTTTTTTGAAACAATACCTTATTGTAGTTGCTTTAACTTTTTATCACGACTTCGAAATAAAATGAAAGACATCTAAAGTCGGGCATTCACAACAACAGAAACTGAAACAGAATTTCATACAAATTTAACAGAAAAAAATTCTGTTTCTGTAAAATTTGTATGAAATTCTGTTTCTGTTGTATGTGGCTTCAAGCCTTAAGAGTGTTTTCACTCTATCTTTAAGGTTCGATACACTAGAGTTTACAAAATCCTAAATTTGAACTTTATAGTTTAGAGCAATACTTTTAAGAGGATTACCCTAACTTGAGAAAGACTTCTTTTGATCGACTTCCACCAAATATTTTAATTTATTGGCCAAAGTGATCACTAGCATTTTAATTTGATTTGAACCATGCCGTACCTTTAGCTTTTTTTTTAAACATGAAAGCATTAAAGAAATCGAACTGATAAATTAGCAAATATTTTCTCAACACTTACTTGCGAATTAACCCATGAACCACAACAAATTAATGAAAGGAAGCAGAAACATTTCGAAATAAAATAATAAATATCGTAAAGCATCGAATACTTACGACTTTTAAATTTTTATGTTTATTTTGTATTTTTATTTTCTATTCGTACTTTATAAACTGGGCAAATTACACAGAAAAGTAGTTCACGAGACTAAACGTGCGTACGTTATAACCTTATAAGCCGAGGTACCTTATAAGAAGGATAATTTGTTCGTAAAATTTTTATAGATGTAAGAAAAAAAAGTGCTGTACTCTATAGACCAAGTGTACTTTATGTATGGTGTACGCTAAAAGCGAGTTTTACTGTAATTACAAATATATTTTTCCTCCACCCATGTTTCATAGAGCAGAAACATATCAAATGATCTAACATAATTAAAAAAATTTGGATATAATATTTTATTTGCAAGTCCATTAATATTAAACGATAAAATTCTAAATTCTAACTTATCAGTACAGACGGCCAATAAATATTTATTATTATCTCTAACACTCCTATCCGTAGTGTTGATACTCATTGCATCATTCAATAATTTGGAGATGCTCTGCCCAAACAATTCATCTAATCCATGTAATTGGTTTGCGTCTTCCGGAATTAAATGACCACCATTTTGACGAAAAAGGGTACCTTCCACTACTAAATGAAAGCTACGAACTTGCACTTTGGCTCTTGCATTTAAGTTTATTAAATATTTTTTTATTCGAAATAAGATGGCTCTTTTCTCTCTCTCATATTTTTAGAGTAATCTCGGTTTATTGAAATTTTAGTTCCCTTTAAACATTTTCCTTTCGCTAAAACAGCACCAACTTGATCTGCACTTGACATTTCTACCAATACAATATTTCTATGCTGTGGTCCTATAATATTCGCTCGCACAATATTTAAGTTTTCCACCACCAGCACGCTTTCACAAAACTTGCTTATATTTTCAACTATACTTGGATGATGGTTTGGAATTCCTTTGAAGATCAGATTATTACGTCGTTTTACATTTTCTAAGCGTTCAATTCTTTCTTCCAAATCACTTCCGCGTTTCGATAGTTGCTCTACCACATTTTTAGGGAGTGGTTTTCTGCACGTATGCTCTGCAGTTCTTTCTGCAGATCCTCTTTCATTGCAACCTGTTCTAGCTTGTGGTCAAGGAGCTCACTGAAAGCGTTCATCAGCTGTGACATGTTCATTTGCCCAACTGCCAAATCAGGCTGTGATTGTATTTTTTTGCCATTGGCCCCTGTTCTGGTGATTCAATGCTTCTTTTAATTGTTGTTAAAGAATTATTTGCCATATGTCTGGTTTGGATGTCACTTTCATATAAATAACGTACTTTTTATTGAGATGTTTGTATTTTAAAATTGTTTGTTTACATTTATTGATTTATTATCACTTTTATTTGCAATCTACCGTCTTTTTATATATTGACCATAAACAAAGAGAGAATAATTACATTCGCTACAACAAAATTAATGCAAAAATAGATTTGTTGTGTATTTATGTTTTATTTTTTTAGTGTGTGTGTGTGTGTGTGTGTGTGTGTGTGTGTGTGTGTGTGTGTGTGTGTGTGTGTGTGTGTGTGTGTGTGTGTGTGTGTGTGTGTGTGTGTGTGTGTGTTTTTATGCAAACCGAAACAAATGATACTAAGTTAAACACCCAGATAAAACACCAATATTGATAACAAACGTTATTGATGTTGTTATCGACCAGCGGAACAAAGGAAAAACTATAAGTTGTTATCTGGGTGTCTCACTTTTGTAAGCAAAAGTCAGACATTTTTGTTTAAATTTCAAAAGTGATGATTGTGTTGTGATTTATATAAATTGAAGTAATAATTATTATATTATAAAACACCTTTTTTAAAATCAATATTCTAACAGAAAAAAATCTAAACAGTTACATATGTTAATTTTTTTTATATATAAGAAATATATATATATATATATATATATATATATATATATATATATATATATATATATATATATATATATATATATATATATATATATATATATATATATATATATATATATATATATATATATATATATATATATATATATATATATATATATATATATATATATATATATATATATATATATATATATATATATATATATATAATTTTTTAATATTTATATTATATAGTGCCTAATCCATAACCTAAAATTAATTTTATTTGCATGTTTCAATATCATAAAAATATATAATTGTTGTTTCTTTTATATATGAATTCAATATAAATGTAAATGTAAGCAGAGGCGTAGCTAGGGGGGGGCGAGGGGGGGCGGTCCGCCCCGGGTGTCACCCGATTTGGGGTGACATCCGATCGTAAAAAAATTAAAACAAACCATGTAATGAAGTGCTTTCTCATTGGCGAACCAATGAGAATGGCATAGCAGGATGCGTACCTAGATTTTTTGTAATGCCGTTGCGGGTTTGAGATGTTATAAACCTGCTGCTTCAGCACAAATGCAGACATGTACGCAATTTTCATGAATTAACAGAAATGGGAAAGAAATACAAGTGAAAAAGATGAGACTCTGGCGACCCCTTTTTACGAAAGAACCACGGTCGGCACGTTCAACCCCCACATTCACTCACATACACACATACACTCATTCACACCCCTAAATCACAAGAACAAACAGAAATAATTCAGTTACACTCACCCCATGGTTATATCCTCCTGGTTTCCAAGCTTCAGTTATCTCAGCACTCCATCAGTACCAATCTTAATTATTAATACGATAGAACAAAACTTTGTGGAGCCTAAGATTTTTTTATTCGCAGATGGATTCATTTCAAATTTTCACAGCTAACTGATATTAGTGTAACCTATATTCGGATTCGGATTCACACAAATCGGATCATAAATAAAAAAGTTATTATATACGGAAAACTTTTTATATACATATGCATTATAAGTTTACATACATGCAAAAACGAAATTAAAAATTTATTTTATTTTTTTATATTTTCTTTTTTATATATTAGCGAACAACGAACAACAAAAACGAAATTTTTTTTTCTCATTCATTTCAGTCGTCTTTTGTCTTTGAACAAAGGACGGTTTTCGAGTCGTCGGAATAAAAGAGATTATATGCGTAATATGCGTAATAATGTTGATTTTATGAATGATATTTTATGAATGATATTTTTGATGATTTTTTATGAATGATATTTTCTTTTTTATATATTAGTTATCGAACAACGAACAACAAAAACGAAACTTAAAAATTTATTTTCTTTTTTAAATCATTCATTTCAGTCGTCTTTTGTCTTTGAACAAGGACGGTTTTCGATATTATTTCGATTATTTTGTTTATTGATATATATTTGATAATTGATATAAAGATATTTGATATTGATATAAAGATATTTTGTTTGATATTTAATTTATTTGATATTGATATTATTTGATATTTTTGATATTTTATTTATTTGATATTTTTGATATATTAATATATTTATTTATTTCGATGCCAAGACCACGTCGTAAACGTTTGGATGTGAGTGGTACATCGAGTCGTCGGAATAAAAGAGATTATATGCGTAATATGCGTTATAATGTTGACTAGGAGGGCCCGGCGTGCTTCGCTACGCTTATAAATAAAGTTTTTGCGTAGACCACGCTTATAAATAAAGTTTTTGCGTAGACATTTTGTTGACGTAGAAGCTATGATATCAAAGAGTGGTAATGAGAAATGCTAGCATATAATTTTTAATTTTTCTTTTTATATATGAATGATAAATAATCAGAAGTCTAGCTGATCAGTTCGGATATTTGACAAATTAGCGATCAAATAAGTTAGAGATCAAATAAGCTTACTTGAAAACTTATTTGATCGCTAATTTGTCATATATCCGAACTGATCAGCTAGAGTTCTGATTATTTATCATTCATATATATAAAAAGAAAAATTAAAAATTATATGCTAGCATTTCTCATTACCACTTTTTGAAATCATTGCTTCTACGTCAACAAAATGTCTACGCAAAAACTTTATTTATAAGCGTGGTCTACGCAAAAACTTTATTTATAAGCGTAGCGAAGCTCGCCGGGCCCTCCTAGTCAGCATTATTACGCATATTACGCATATAATCTCTTTTATTCCGACGACTCGATGTACCACTCACATCCAAACGTTTACGACGTGGTCTTGGCATCGAAATAAATAAATATATCAATATATCAAAAATAAATAAAATATCAAATAATATCAATATCAATTAAATATCAAACAAAATATCTTTATATCAATATCAAATATCTTTATATCAATTATCAAATATCTTTATATCAATAAACAAAATAATCGAAATAATATCGAAAACCGTCCTTGTTCAAAGACAAAAGACGACTGAAATGAATGATTTAAAAAAAAGATATTATAAAACACCTTTTTTAAAATCAATATTCTAACAGAAAAAAATCTAAACAGTTATATATGTTAATTTTTTTTATATATAAGAAATATATATATAAATATATATATATATATATATATATATATATATATATATATATATATATATATATATATATATATATATATATATATATATATATATATATATATATATATATATATATATATATATATATATATATATATATATATATATATATATATATATATATATATGTATATACATATATAATTTTTTAATATTTATATTATATAGTGCCTAATCCATAACCTAAAATCAATTTTATTTGCATGTTTCAATTTCATAAAAATATATAACTGTTGTTTTTTTTATATATGAATTCAATATAAATGTAAATGTAAGCAGAGGCGTAGCTAGGGGGGGCGAGGGGGGGGGGGGGCGGTCCGCCCGGTCGTCACCCGATTTGGGGTGACACCCGATCGTAAAAAAATTAAAACAAACCATGTAATGAAGTGCTTTCTCATTGGCGAACCAATGAGAATTGCATAGCAGGGTGCGTACCTAGATTTTTTGTAATGCCGTAACGACTAAGACTCAGCCATCGTGGGTTTGAGATGTTATAAACCTGCTGCTTCAGTACAAATGCAGACATGTACGCAATTTTCATGAATTAACAGAAATGGAAAAAAAATACAAGTGAAAAAGGTGAGACTCTGGCGACCCCTTTTTACGAAAGAACCACGGTCGGCACGTTCAACCCCCACATTCACTCACATACGCTCACACACATACACTCATTCACACCCCTAAATCACAAGAACAAACAGAAATAATTCAGTTACACTCACCCCATGGTTATATCCTCCTGGTCTCCAAGCTTCAGTTATCTCAGCACTCCATCAGTACCAATTGTGTCCAAATACTTTGATTAATACAGGCAACAACAGGTAACAACTTGTATAAATGAACGTTGGGTAAATTTGTAATTATAGTTGAATACGTCGAAATAAAATGTAACAATTTGTATCAATAAATGTTGAAGAAATTTGCAATTATAGTTGAACACGTTGAAAATACCAGGTAGCAATTTGTATAAATAAACGTTGAATAAATTTGTAATTGTAGTTGAATACGTCGAAATAAAAGGTAACACTTTGTAACAATAAATGTTGAATAGTTGGCAATTATAGTTGAACACGTTGGAAAAAAAATGTAACAATTTGTATCAATAAATGTTGAATAAATTTGCAATTGTAGTTGAACACGTTGAAAATACCAGGTAGCAATTTGTATAAATAAACGTTGAATAAAATTGCAATTGTAGTTGAATACGTCGAAATAAAATGTAACAATTTGATTTAATAAATGTTTGCAATTATAGTTGAACACGTTGAAATAAAATGTAACAATTTGTATCAATAAATGTTGAATAAATTTGCAATTAGAATTGAATACGTTGAAAATACCAGGTAATAATTTGTATAGATGAACGTTGACTACATTAGTAAATACAGTTGGATACGTTGAAAATGCAATGGGCAAATTTGTATATATAAACGTTGAATAACTGGCAAATACGGATGAATATGTTGAAAATATGATGTAAAACTTTGTATACGTAAACGTTGAATAACTTGCACATACGGATGAAGATGTTGAATATAACATGTAAAACTTGGTATATATAAACGTTGAATGAAGTGCAAATACGGTGGAATACGGTGAAAATATAAGGTCAAGATTGGTATATATTAATATAAATACGGTATAAAACTTCGTTGTAAAAGTTGAAACTGACGTCACAATTACTATACCAAAAATTCGTTGAAAAAGTTGTCAATGAGGATATAAATATTGTATAGTATTACGGTGTAAAAATTTGGCTATGATGATACAAATCTTGTACCAAAATACGTTGTCACACTTGACAATGATGATGTAAATATTGTATAAAACTTCGTTGTAAAAGTTGAAACTGATGTTGTAATTATTATACCCAAAATTCGTTGTAGAAGTTGAAATTGCTGATATGAATATTATACCGAAATATGGTGCAACAGTTGATAAGAATGTTGTAAATATTATATCTAAATTCGTCGTAAAAATTTGACAGGAATGATACAAAAATTGTATAAAACTTCGTGGTCAAAGTTGACACTGATGATGTAAATATTGTATCAAAATTCGTATGAAAGTTTGGCATGAACGATATAAATATTGCCCCAAAACTTCGTGGTAAAAGTTGACAATGATGATAAAAATTCTGAATTGATTTTGTACTAAATCAAATTTTGAAGGACAATATCTAATTGCAATCAACCAAAGTAGCGATCAACATCACAACAATAGACTAAATTTTATTTTCAATGCAACACCAAATAGTTTAAAGTTTTCTTTATTTTTAATTTAGCATTTTCAATTTTAGGTGTGTACTTACAAAAAAACAGTTTCTTATTTATTGCGCTATTTATTTATTGAAACTATGTGAATCATTAATTATAAGATATAATATTATTTTACGTATGGTTGCACCATGCAAATCAAAAGTACAAGATTTAATCATTAAATAATTATTTTGTTTAGTACTACAGCATGCAAATGAAAAATTCCAGCGTATTTAATTAAACAATTCATTTACTATAGCATAGAATTATAAAGTTCAAGAACACCGTTCACGAATTTACTTATTGAGCTCAATTTATGAGTTAGTAGAAATACCGAACTTCAAGGTCATTGAAAAAGAACCAAATCAACAACTCTAAGATAAATAATTTATGATTACCTTTAGTTTACGGTAAGATCGACTCTGTTCATCAATAATTTTCCGTTCATTAACTTTTGAAATTCGTTTATCATCTTTTTTTTAAATACAATCTAGGTCATATGAATTTAATTTAACATAGAATATGACTCGTAACAGAAGATTACCACATATATTTAACTCGATAATCATAGAATTAGCCAAAACTTAGTAATTCACATTTAATACACTTATTTCGACAAATACGTACAAACATATATATATATTTTTTTGTTTTAACATTGACCAATAAATAATATTATTAACACTAGGTAAATTTTGCTACTTAAAATTACAACAGCACGGATTCTAATTTTAATTTTATTTTAATTTTCTACCGATTATAAGCAATGGCTGACCATCTACCGCGCACGAAGATGTCAAAAAAACCAAAAACAAGATCGTTCCAATTGGAACAGTAGAACTGAGAGCGTTTGTGTATAAAAAATACACGACACAAACATATAAACTTTTCCTAAATTTTGATACGATGATTGTACTAATAAAAGAATTGAATTAATTGAACTAATTTTTACATTTCATTTAATTAAAATTTTCACTACTTAATATATAACTTAATTTTAGGATGAACAAGCATGAATGCAAAATTCAACTTTTGACATTCATGAGAAAAGATGCTGACTGAGAGAAAAACGATTGTACAGTCGTTCATTATATAGCCGTTTTGACTTCGAAACATTCGAATAATGGGTTTCTGATGTAAGGAAATTAATTATGTAAATCAATGTTAGGATCTTTTTTTCGATAAAACGAAACGGGCGGTTACTTTGTAATACTGAGCATCGCAAAAAAAACAATTTTGCGAAACAAATTATTTCTGACACATTATTAAGAAATATCAATGATTTAATATGAATTAAACGTAAGTTTAATCGATTTTTAGAAGGTTTATGTATCGCGAAACAACAATCTACAACAGTATTACAGTGAAATTCAGATCCATAACGGAAAGATAATTTGATAAGAATGCCCATAAGGGAAATCGAATGCTTAACGAATGGTAGGACAATAATTCTTTTATTGTGACGAATGGTCAAATACGCACAGCTGTTTGGAGGTTTGAAAACTTCGTTGATTAAATACGGTTAGTGTTTAGAGAATCTAAATTCAGGTAGTATGGTGAAATAAAGCGGAGGGAAACGTAGTATGAATCAATATTAGGGGATTGTAAAATTAAATATTAATGTTTATATATATAAAAAAACTATGGGTTGCGGAGACCATAAGCAAATATGACTATTGATGTTGGATGGATGAGAAACTATTATAAGCTACATATGTTAAAGAAAATGTCGACTACTGAATCAGAGACTATAATACACTACGTTCAGGCGTTGTCCCAGGCTATTCATTACAGGACAAATTCTTTTTGGAAGAAAAACTCAAGTCCAAAAAGAAGTTGAAAGAAAAGCATAGACTGGTCTCCAATGAATCTTAGCATACCCATACTCGTACGGTGAGGCACCTCAATGTTCCAAAGATTACTAATCAAACCGATCAGTATTTCATAACCTATTCATAGCAGATATAAATTATCTACGACTATAAAGACAAACATTTTGGAGGGGTAACGAAAAAAAAGGTATTCTAATCTATTGTAAGTGATGGATAACTTAAACATTCCAGACCAAATTCCGGGCAGATCTGGGGGTTCCCGGGACTCGAAAGTCACAAACAAAAACAAAACCAAATTGCTACATGATCGAAAAGTGAAATATCAATAGACCGACTCCTTTAATGAGATACCCACCACAACTCCGTTCTTACGTTATGCAGGCTCGAACCCTACACCTGAGCTCACGGGTCTCATGCTCCATCAACTAAGCTAGCCGGGCAACCTATTGTACGCATCCGAAATGGTGAGTTTGAAACTTACGTGGATGATATCTGATCAATCAAGTGACACAAGACAATACTACCTTCAGTCCTTGACCGGTCTAGCAGAAATTACGCAGTGAGGGAAAATTCGGTCACAGCACATGAACGATAATAACACTCAACAGTTGGAGCCACTAGCTGTATTATAACTTTGAAACGAAATCACCCTCATACTTTCAGGTCATTAAGAACGTCAACCAGTCATGTGTGGGAAACAAAGAAATATTTTGCAAATATTATACAATATCATACTGAAACAGACACTATTTTCAGACTTTTAGGCTCGAATGTCCTTAGAATGGTATACACCTCTGCGTTTGGAAACCAGGTCTTCCAGTTCATAGGCGGCGCCACCTACCAACCTTATTACTCTGGTTTCAACAAACTTCAGTGCAAGTTTAGCAGATAATGTCTTACCGGCGTCACTCAAAATAAAGTTCCTTCGGAACACCGTATCACCTGGTTTAAACAAAGTAACCCGAGCTCGCAGATTATACCTTTCAGCACTTTTGACGAATGCTTCGGCAGTTAAATCAAGAATTCGAATTCGAATATTGTTAAGATAATCAGGACGTATAATTGTTTCACCTGGTTCATGAAGGCAGTTCAGTCGTCGTAGTAAATCATAAGATGAACCATGAGTCACCATAGGTATCCAAACATTGCGAAATATGGGGAGCATTTAAGAGTTTGATGTAGAGAACAACGTAGCGCACAAGCGATCTTGCTCAAGTGCTGATCCCATTTAGAATGCTCCTCCTTTAAGTAGGCTCGAACACCTGACAAAACACTCCTATTTACTCGCTCAGAAGCGTTAGCTTGAGGCGAATATGACGCTAGTAATGTATGTTTCACTCCGTGCTTCGCCAAGAAATCTTCAAATAGTTTAGACTTAAATTGAGTCCCATTATCGGACACAATTACTTCTGGACAACCAAATACATGAAAGACATTGGTAGCCAATAATTGACAAATTGGTTCAGCAGTTAGTTTCCGTAAAGGAAACAAAAATGGATATTTAGTTATGTGATCTAATATCACCAGAAAAGCAATATTCCCGGCCTTTGAGCGAGGGTTAGGGCCAAGAATATCTATATAAAGTCGCTGACCAATTCGTTCAGTTTTCATAGGAGATACCATGGGAGCACGAAGTGGAACATTTGGTGCTTTCATTTCTTTACAAGTTTTACAATTCAACACGAAAGTTCTAACCTGCGAGTACATTCGAGGCCAGTAGTAAAATCTACGGATTTTGTACAACGTTTTCGCTAGACCTCCATGTGATGAGGTAGGGGGATTGTGGACCCTTGCAATACACTCGTCAGTGCATTCCTCAGGTAACCACAATTTCCAAACCTCACTTTCAGAAGGAATATCGTGATCTAGACAAGCCAATCGTTTATAAACCCGACCAGAAATTACTTTCAGATCAGGCAATGTACCGTCTGCTTCGGTAACCAGATTTAACCAACTCCAAATATCGAGAAGTGTTGAAGAAAGGTGACTTAAGATCTATATCAGGCACTGGACATAGTTCAGAAATGACATCAACAGAGTCACGTCTTGATAGAGTGTCAGGAACGGTATTTAATTTTCCTTTTCGGTAGGGGGAAGTGGGGATGGTATAAACAATTTGTACTTAAAGCTCAATAACTTTAAAACCATAAAACATTTTTACTTAAAAACTGTTTCATTGTAAAATTTCATATCTTTACTACATAAAACTATTTTTTTTAATTACGTAACTAAGCATTAAGTATAAAATTTTGGATTTCAAAAAATTTATGTTTCTCGTTTAAAGTATCCCCACTGGTGGGGCACTTATAAACAATGAGCATTTTTGTATGGGGCACATATAAACACCCAAAAAACACCACAATAAAATTCATGAAGTACCTTTTTTAAAATGTTTTATTATTTATTGTGCTTCAAACAATATAGATAAGCATATAACATATATATTTCTTTAAAAAAAAAACAATATTTTTCGATTGTTGTAAAACCTCAATAAATTTAGGTAGAAAATTATAAAGAAAAAAGCAAAAATTCAATCTCATCGTATGTTTAGGTTTTGCAAATCAATATCAAAAGTGAAACGGGAAACCACACGTATACCATATAACCATACCATACTTCACATATAAACGCGTTTATACTATCAAAATTTTTTTTGTTTATATGTGCCCCACGTGGCAATTTTAGGGTTATGTTTTGAAAAAATATTCCAAGATCTAAAATTTGGCTAAAACAAAGAAATATTATGTTTCTTGAATATTTCAGCTATCAAAACATGTTGGAATATTTTTAAACATATGACGGTAAAAAAAGTTATTCGAGTTTTACAAAAAAAAAAAATATTTACTTTTGGGTTGCCAAAACCTCTATTCACCAATAACTTTTGAACAAGACTGACTTCAGCTGTCAAATTCTCCTGGTGTGTGTAATTGATCGAAGCGACATCTGTGATATTTTTGCCGAATTTTTTGATTGATGTTTTGTGAGGGAAATTAAAACTGTTTACAGTTGCCCCATGTTTATACTATCCCCACTTCCCCCTACTCAATATCAAAGACGTAACCCTGCAATTTCAAGCTCCAACGAGCCAATCGACCAGAAAGGTCTTTTTGTTGCATTAACCATTTTAATGAAGCATGGTCAGTTACGATCTTAAAGGCCTGACCCTCGACATACACTCTAAATTTCTTTACTCCCAGTACGGCGGCAAGACACTCTTTCTCACTCGTTGAGTGAGAAATAAAAATGCGCTGCGCAGAATTTAGTTTTTTGGACATGTACGCTATGGGATGTTCCATACCGTCCATGTCACACTGAAGCAGTACACAACCTATACCGTCATTACTAGCGTCGCACTGGAGAGTAAAGGGTTTAGTATAGTCGGGATTGATAAGCACTGGTGCTGATACCAGAGCATTTTTGAGATTTATAAATGCTATTTCAGCTTCTGGTGTCCATACGAATTTATTAGAATTTTTCTTCAACAAATCTGATATTGGAGAGGACATAGCAGAGAAATCAGATATAAAACGGCGACAATAACCCGCCATACCCAAGAAGCGTCGAATTTGTTTGGGTGTGCGAGGTGTAGGAAATTCCGATATAGCCTAAGTTTTATCAGGATCGATTTTGAGCTTACCACCTCCCACGACATATCCCAAATATTTCACATCCGGCAAGAGAAACTTACTTTTTTCCACGTTTATCGTCAAGTTCGCACGTCTAAGCCACTGGGAGATATCTTCTAACAGTTTCAGATGGGCCTCAAAGGTATCTGTAACTATTAGAAGATCATCCAAGTATACGAGGACGCACGACTTGAGATGTGGAGGAATTACTTGGTCCATTAGTTTAGTCATAGTTTGCGGCGTATTGCACAGTCCGAAAGGCATTCTTACGAACTGGTACAATGGCCGCCCTGGGACCCTAAAAGCAGTTTTCTCTCGGGAGTGTTTTTCTAGAGGTATCTGCCAAAAAGCGTCTTTCAGATCCAAACTGGAAATGAAATTACTCTGTGGCAGGCGACTCGAAATTCCATCTATCTGTGGAAGGGGGTACGCATCCTTTTTAGTGACAGTATTGACCTTTCTGCTGTCCAAACAAAGACGATTCTTCCCAGGTTTGCGAATTAAAACCACAGGACTCGACCATGGACTGTTTGAAACCTCTATGATACCCAGAGATAACATTCTATCCAGTTCTTCTCCCATCAATTTCTCAATGACGGGCGAAATCGGATAGTGACGTTTTTTGATGGGAGCGGCCGTCCCCACATCAATCACATGTTCTATCAAATGTGGTCGACCCAGACCCACTTTCGAAAAGGATGGTAGAAGTTGAATAGCGTTCTGTAAGCGTTCCTGATTATCCATAGATAACTCTGAAATTACTGACTCCGTAGTCGAAAGTGTAGGTAATTTAAATATTGGGTTAAACAAGCCAAAAGCATTAAAGAAATCTATACCTAAATATAGATCTTGGGTTAGAGTCGGGAGAACGAACACATCCAGTGACCTGACTTGGTTCATAAACGAAATCTTTGTGTTTACAAATCCCAAGATCTTCTGTCTTTGGCCATCGGCAGTACGAACTACTGCAGATAAATAAGTCAGAAGGTCTGTAGTTTGCACGATTTCTTTAGCAAAATCACCACCAATCACAGCCAAGGATGCTCCACTATCCAACAGTCCGGTATGCTGTTTACCTAGTATTGAAACTGTGACATAGGATCTTACATCGTTGGCGAATTTCACAATAGAGGAAATGGTCTTAGTTATGAACAGACGTCGTTGCTGCCAATAAATGCGAGAACGGAGTGCAGAGCGCGATGGAGGTGTAATTTCTGGAGGTAGATGTTGGTGCTGTGGCAATTCTCAGTTGTTGTTAATAAAACACGCCATAGTTACGATTTTATAAGTCAATTTTATTAACATAAATTTCGTATGCCACACTGAAAAAAAAGTTGAAGTTCATGACAACCTCATCTCGAAGTTGGCAGTTGATTATTCATGCAAAGAAAAATTATTTGCAAACAATTTCACTGTGATTGGGACAACTACACGATAACATTTTCCTAACAACAGAATGAGGTTTATTTAAAATATAAAGTGTTATATCCAATATAACAGTAGTTGAATAAAGATAATAACTATTTCCCTGAAAAAAATTTTCTTTGGCCTTATATCATGAATTTTTCACTTTAAAGTTTAAGTATTTGAGATTAATTGAACTATATTTTATTTTCACATAAATATTTCGTGTGATTGTCTCAACTTCATCGATTTATAATTGTGGAGTTGTTGAAGCAATTTCGTAGTTTGATTCGCCATATGTGACCGCACGGTGAGGTTGAGACAATTGCATTTCGATTGGAAATCGGACATGTTTTTTTCAGTGCACAAATAAAATGTTTATGTGAGTTAATCTATAATTTTTATTAATTATGCACTAACAATTATTTATATGACTTATAAACCAGGTTTTACTTAATTTTGTTTTATTAACTTATGAGCTCACTCAAATGAATTCAATTTACGTTTTGCTTTTTGCAAAGTTCGGAAAAGAAGTGATAGATCATTTTCTTTATTTTTGTTACTTTACCGCCAAACCACAAATGATGGAAAAAGTTCCATTGAACTAAATCGGATTTTCGATTTCGAATTGATTAAATAAATTAATTAATTAATTTATCGTATGGGTGGCGTGAATCTGATTAAGTAGCAGATGGTTCATGTTATGAGTTTGTGGTGATTAATTATTTAGATTTAAATATATTAACCACTACAGAGGTTTCAAATATGATAATGAGTCGATAAATATGTTTGAACGTATCTTCAGGTATTCGTTCAGTCGCTGTTGGAAAGATTTGATGTTAGTACATAATGGTTGTGGTTTAGTATGATCGGGTGTTCGTTTCACTCCGTGTACTAGTAGGTTATTGGGATTAGTTGATGAAATATCTGAAGGATCAGGAGACAAATTAAAGTTGGTCTCAGATGAATCTAACACATGTCCTGGGAGCGAGAAAAGGTGTTGGGATTCTGGCCCCCCTTCGGTTTCCCCGACAATGATCACAATTGGGACACAACACATCATCCTTCCCGCATCCCCAACAAAACAACCGTTGAGCTTCACGACAGTCGTGCCACCGATGACCAGGTCTTTTACAGTTCCAACAAATAGTGGAACAGGTAATTCGTTTCATATTTGGAGCTGACTGTATTGCAGCGAGTTTATTGGATGCAATTGATAATGACTCGGTTGGCAATTCACTGATTTGAATTTGCGAAAATTCACGATCCAAGTCTACTTCTGACACTGGTCTAGATGGTCTAATATTATAATCTCGCGGTCTGGTTATTGATTCGGCCCATAATTTTTCGCGATCTCGCCAGAGCTGGCGCAGATGTTCCAATCCATAAATGGTGTCATAGAGCAGATCCTTTCTGATTTCCAATCATAAGTTATTGCGAATCATGGATAACAATTCCACATCCGACATCGGTACTCGTAGTTTATCCGCCAGTCGATAAATTGACTGTAAGAATTCATCAAATAATTCAGTGGGCCGCTGTTTCCTGGTCCTCATCCGCTCCTTCACCTCTTCGTCCATCTGCCGGTCCTGAAATTCTATTCTGAGCGCATGACACAAGTCATTCCAAATGAGCTGTCGGTTCTGGCGAAAATATCTCCAGAACCAATCAGCTGCTCGATCGGTGAACAACAGGTACAGACAGCGGGTGACAATAGTAAAATCGCTATTTAAACACATCTCCGTCAGCCGCTCTATTCTGAAGATGAACGCTTCAACATCCAGACCATCGGGTCTACCTGAGAACGTTACGTTCCAATTTCTAATTGTGGTAGAGTGCTGCTCGAGATGTGTTCGCATTCTGGCAGGAACAGGAGCGGGATGAGGCTCAGCAAACATTGGTGATACTGGTACGTTACTCCGCACAAACGCATTTACTGGCGTATAATTTCCGGAATGAGCCGATTGATGACGCGGGGTAGTGGGTGATACTGCATTAGGTGCTAGGGGTAATAACACTTCAGGTGCCGGAGCACGTGGTTGAATCATTGAATGATTAATCCTTGAAATTTCCTGATCGATGTGAGCATTTACAGCTTCCTGAAAACCTTGATCTTCCGCTGCAGCGGCACCATGTATGGGAGATCTTTGAGCTGTATTCACTCGCACTTCATCGGCGAGTCTAGATGGTGGGAGATAGACTGCCATGGGAGTGGATGAGTGTTGATTTCCGGTACTAGAACGACGTTGCCAACCTGCGGCAATAGAGCAAGTCACAGTTCGCGGTAGGGGTGGTACTACTGTATAATTATTTTTATCCATCCCTCGAGGTAACCTCTGTAATTCTGCACGCTCGCAAGCGGCTCGGAAAATCGGGCAAGTATTTCGCTGCAACAACCAATCGTTGAGGCAGATGTCATGAAAGAGGTGGTTACACCGAGTGAGAAGTTTTATGTTGGCTGGCACTATTTCTTGTTGACAGACCGCACAAGAGCTGGACCTGTCCGAAACGTCAATCTTATCAGCGGCTGAAATATTCAAACCGCAGAAAACCGAGCGATATTTGACCAATTGTAACAAGTAATTTTTGGAGAAAATTGTTAATCTGGCTACAACACTACTGTGTTGAACCATTCGATTGACCCATTCGACAGAAGTATTGAATAGGAAAACTTGTTAATCTGACTATAGCAGAGTGTGACACACGCAAAAAACTATTATTCCCGATGATGCTGGTATTTGACCAAACAATGGAAAAAGTTGTAATAAGAGAGTAAACAGGTATACTAAAATTATGGCAGAAGGTGGCAATTATAAAACTTTCCAGACCCAATTCCGGCCAGATCTGGGGGGTTCCCGAGTCACGAAAAGGATCGAACGATATCAGGCAGAACAGTAATACTACCGCAACACACAAGAAATATGGCAATACGTGGAGAATTTATAAATTTTTAGATAAAAAACACTATATCTAATATTACTGATCGTCTTATATAGGTAAATGATTTTACGATATAGGAGCTTACTGAATAAGTCATTCTAAATTTCTGATTGCAACCCTTTAGAAAGTGACACCCCTCTTTTCATATAAGCGTAAGAGAACTATTTTGTAGCATAAAGGTACGGATCGTTTTATGTAGGCAAATGATTTTTCGATTTACGTTTCTAAATAAGTCCTTCTACGTTTCTGATTGCGACGCTTTAAAAAAAGCCACCCCCTTGTACCATACACGCATAAGGGAACTATGTTAAAGCATAGAGATACTGATCGTGTTGTCTTAGTACAGAATTTTTTTATTTAGGAGCTTACTAAATATGTCACTTCTGATTGAAAACCTTTAGAAAAAGTCACCCCTTGTACCATACACGCATAAGGGAGCTATGTTAAAGCATAGAGATACTGATCGTATTATGTAGGTAAATCATTTTTCGATTTAGGAGCTTACTAAATATGTCACTCTATATTTCTGGTTACAACCCTTTAGAAAAAGCTACTCCTTGTACCATGTTTTATTTAGGAAAATAAATTTTTGATTTAGGAGCTTACTAAATATGTCACTCTGTATTTCTGATTGCAACCCTTTTCAAAAAACCACCCCTTGAACCATACACGCGTAAGAGAACTATTTTAAAGTAAAGAGGTACGGATCTTTTTATGTAGGTATATGATTTTTCGATTTAGGAGCTTACTAAATAAGTTTTTCAACGATTCCGATTGCAAACCTTTAGAAAAAGTCACCCCTTTTATCATACACGCATAAGGAAGCTATTCTAGTCTAGGCATTTACAACTCGCCCAGACTGAAACCAAAGTTAACTAGTCAAGGCTTGGCTCACCAATTCGGGCCCAAAATTGGTTCGTTGTTTAAAATTTGCAGCTCCTATCCGGGTGGTAGTAGTTGTAGTATCTTCAAACAGTTTAGAAAAGGTTGCACAGAATCCATTTCTAAAAACATTTTTGAAGCTACCATGACTCAAAAATTACCTGATGCCATCTGGACCCAGTGTGATCACTATGGGTTCAAATAAAACTAAGGGAATGCAACTCATACATTAAGAGTGACATATTCAGTAAGCTCCTAAATCGAAAAATCATTCACCGACATAAAAAGACTTTTTAAATTAGTTCCGTTATGCATATATGCATACAAAAGGTGCCACTTACTAACGTTTTGCAAATCAGAATTATAATGGTACAAGGAGGGAATTTTTCTAAAGGGTTGCAATCAGAAACGTAGAAAAACTTATTTAGGAAGCTCTTAAATCGAAAAATCATTTAACCACATAAAACGATCCGTACTTCTAAGCTTTAAAATATTTCTCTTACGCGTGTATGGTACAAGGGGTGGCACTTTCGACTGGGATGCAATCCGAAATATAGAATGTCATACTTAGTAAGTTCCTAAATCGAAAAATGGTTTGCCTACATAACACGATCAGTATCTCTATGCCTTAACATAGTTCCCTTATGCGTGTATAGTACAAGGGGTGGCTTTTTCTAAAAGGTTGCAATCAGAAATATAGAATGACATATTTAGTAGGATCCAAAATCAAAAAATCATTTTCCTAAATAAAATGATCCGTATCTCTACGCTTTAACATAGCTCTCTTAGGCGTGTATGGTACAAGGGGTGACTTTTTCTTAAGAGTTGCAATCAGAAGAGACATATTTAGTAAGCTCCTAAATCAAAAAATGATTTACCTACATAACACGATCAGCATCTCTATGCTTTAACGTAGTTCCCTTATGCGTGTATGGTACAAGGGGTGGCTTTTTCTAAAGGGTTGCAATCAGAAATAAAGAAAGACATATTTAATAAGCTCCTAAATCGAAAAGTCACTTACCTACATGAAACGATCAGTATCTCTATGTTCAAGGGGTACAAGGGGTGACTTTTCCTAAAGGATTGCAAACCAGAAATAAAGAGTGACAATTTTAGTAAGCTACGAAATCGAAAAATCATTTACGTACATAAAACGATCCGTATCTCTATGCTTTAACATAGTTCCCTTATGCGTGTTTGGTACAAGGGGTGGCTTTTTCTAAATTGTTGCAATCAGAAAGGTAGAAAAACTTATTTAGTAAGCTACTAAATCGAAAAATCATTTGCCTACATAAAACGATCCGTACCTCTATGCTACAAAATAGTTCTCTAACGGGTGACTGGTAAAAGGGGTGGTTTTTTCAAAAGGGTTGCAATCAGAAATATAGAGTGACATATTAAGTAAGCTCTTAAATCGAAAAATGACTTACCTATATAAAACGGTCCGAATCTCTAAGGGGTGGCGCTTTCGAAAGGGTTGCAATCAGAAATAAAGAGTGACATATTTCGTAAGCTCCTTAATCAAAAAATTATTTTCCTAAAGAAAACGATCCGTATGTCTATGCTTCAACATAGTTCCCTTATACGTTAATGGTACAGGGGGTGGCTTTTTCTAAAGGGTTGCAATCAAAAATATAGAGTGACATATATAGTAAGCTCTTACTTCGAAAAATCATTTACGGACATAAAACGATCCGTATCTCTATGCTTTAACATAGTTCCCTTATGCGTGTATGGCACAAGGGGTGGCTTTTTTTAAAGGGTTGCCATCAGAAATAAAGAGTGAAATATTTAGTAAGCTCTTAAATCAAAATATGATTTACCTACATAACAAGATCAGCATCTCAATGCTTTAACATAGTCTCTTAGGCGTGTATCGTACAAGGGGGTGGCATTTTCTAAAGGGTCGCAATCAGAAACGTAGAAAGACTTATTTAGGAAGCTCTTAAATCGAAAAATCATTTACCTTCATAAAACGATCCGTACATCTATGTAACTAAATAGTTCTCTTACGCGTATATGATAAGAGGGATGAATTTTTCTAAAAGGTTGCAATCAGAAACGTAGAATCACATATTTAATAAGCTCTTAAATGGAACAATGATTTACTTACATAACCTGATCAGTATCTCTATGCTTTAATGCATAGTTCCCTTAGCGTGTATGGTACAAGGGGTGGCTTTTTGTAAAGGGTTGCAATCAGGAAAATAGAGTGACATATTTAGTAAGCTCTTAAATCGAAAAATCATTTACCTACATAAAACGATGCGTTTCTCTATGCTTTAACATAGTTCCCTTATAAGTTTTTCAAAGGGTTGCAATCAGAAATAGAGAGTGATATATTTAGTAGATTTAGGTAGCGAGATCCGAAATTCGACGTCCACGCCGTGCTGCCTGGGTAATGCTGACAGAATTAGGTTGGTGTATTGGAGACAAGCAGAGTAAAGCTTCTTAGTCAATGACGCTACATCACGGCGAATTGGCGCCTTACAACCAATCCGACTCAAGCGTCTGTTCTCCATGTCAGGGGCGGCTTGGAGCGGGCGTCTGTCTTGAATCAAGCGGCTCGCTATATAAACGTGTAAAAAAGGTTGTTTCTGGTGACCTTAATATGCAGAACGAACCCATTCACGACAATTTGGGTTGGGCCTAAGGTTAACACCCTAACCCCGGAAAAAAACTAATATGTTAAATTTGGGTATCAGAAAGAGAAAAACAGACCCGGAAACAACAAAAGAATTTTACCTGGACGTGAAAAAGGACCAGACTACCGAATCGGAACGTGGAACGTGCGCAGCCTGAGCGCTCCTGATGCTCTTATAAGTCTAGAAACAGAGGCTGAGAGGTATAGGATGGATATCATTGCTCTACAAGAAATTAGACAGCCGATAATCGGAAAACAAGATTTGGATAGTCACTCTCTATACTGTAGTGGTCATCCTTCTCGAAGAGAATTTGGAACTGGCTTTCTTGTTGGTGCACGCATACAAGAAGCCGTGATGAAATTCATCCCGGTCAGTTAGAGGATCTGCTACCTACGTGTACGCGGTACATATAACAATATTTCGCTTATGCACCAACTGAAGCTAAGACCGTCGACGAGAAGGATAATTTTAACATAGCACTGGAAGAGGTTATGAAACAAACACCAACACGCGACTTCATTATGGTTCTTGGTGACTTTAATGGACAGGTTGGAAGAGATATCTCTTATGGAAATGTGGTGGGTCCCAACAGCTTGCATTTGAATTCGAATGATAATGGTGAGAGAATGACTGAGTTTGCATTATCAAATAATTTGAGAATTGCCAGTACTTTCTTTCCGCATCGATCGATTCATAAGCAGACTTGGGTCTCAACGAATGGAAATACTCGAAATCAAATTGATCACGTTCTAGTAACAACACGTTTCTTTTCGAGCGTTCTGGATGTGCGATCCTTTAGAGGTGCATACATTGGAAGTGATCACTTCCTTGTATGTGCAACGATAAGGTTCCACTTTCCAAATCCAGGCATTCCAAAATTCAATCAACGGAAACGTTTTAACATCTCATCATTAAAGAATGCTGAAACAGAACAGAGATATCAAATCCATATTGCCGAAACATTGGAGAAATCAGAAACCATTAATGGAGACGTCGATAAGTCATGGTATTTGCTCAAAGATGCTGTCTTAAGCGCTGCTGAGGGAATACTTGGACGAACAGAGAACCACTCCCAGAAGCCATGGATGGATCAAGCATGCCTTGACGCTATTCAATACAAAAGAGATTGCTATCTGAAGTGTCTACAAGAGCGCAACACCAGGTCCACGAAGAAGAACAATAAACTGGCAAGACAAGCCGTTACAAAGCAATGTAGACGAACGAAGAGAGAATGGTGGAAGAGACAGTGTGAGGAGATTGAAAGCTTCAATAAGGAACATCAATCGCGTAACTTCTTTCAACAGGTTAAAACCTTAAAGAAGGGCCCTCAAACTAGATCGACTGCTATTCAAAACGAAGATGGGGAGCTACAAGTAGACCTTAAAAATATTTTAGATACTTGGGCCGCTTATTTTGAGAATCTTCTCAACTTAAGTGACCAGAAACAAGTCGGGCGACGAGCAAAGCTTATTCGTGCGTCAAAGGTACATGTAGACAAACCAACCAAAGAGGAATTCGAAGGCGCTGTCTAAATTAAAACGCAATAAAGCACCTGGTATAGACGATATAACATCCGAAATGATTGTACATGGTGGCGAAACTCTATCCTTAAGATTGTTTGAACTTGTTCAAATGATCTGGAGGACTGAAACCATGCCACAGGACTGGAACACAGCTATGCTGATACCAATCCATAAAAAAGGTAATCGCCTACAATGTGCAAACTACAGAGGAATCGCTCTCCTTTGCACAGCATATAAAATCTTTTCTTACATTTTGCTATCCAAAATCAAACCTTTTGCTGAACAACTGTTTGGAGAATATCAGTGTGGTTTCCGGCGGGGCCGAGGTACCACCGATGCACTTTTCTCGATAAGGATGATTTTGGAAAAGTGCCGAGAGTTCAACATACCTGGTGTCCTGGTGTCAATGGGAATTCTTGGTAAACTGGTATCGCTATGCAAAATGACAGTACAGAACTCTCAATGCTGTGTACGAGTAGAGAACGAAATATCAAAGATTTTTAAAGTCGACTCCGGTTTAAGACAAGGTGATGCTATCTCTCCTATACTTTTTAATTAAGCCTTGGAATATGTGTGTCATCAAAAGAAACTACCGACTAATAACAATGTCTTGTCAATAAACTCAGTACAGATGATTGCTTACGCTGATGATGTTGTCATCCTCGGCCGAAGTGAAGCTGCTATGAGTGAGACTTTCAAGTCGCTTGAGAGTGGTGCTAGAAAAATTGGTCTGCAAATTAACTACAATAAAACCAAACATATGAATGTTTCAAGGGAGGCTGAGAAGAAAGATTTGATGTGCGGCGATGAACGAATTGAGGGAGTTGAATCTTTTAAATATTTGGGATCAATGCTTGACTCAAACAACAGCATACTTACAGATATAAAAGCTCGAATCGCTGCAGGTAATCGAACTTCCTACTCAATTAAACCTCTCCTTGGATCACCGTATGTATCAACTAACACCAAGCTCAAGTTATACAAGACATTGATTAGACCGGTTGTGATGTATGGGTCACAAACGTGGACCCTTACACAAAATGACGAATCGCATTTTTCTGTATTTGAGCGTAAAATCCTACGCTACATTTTTGGTCCACTTAAGACAGACGATGGAGAGTATAGACCCCGGTATAACTTTGAGATCAGAGACCTTCTTGAGGGTCCTGATATAATAGGTTGTATCCGTTCTAATAGGACTGCTTGGTTTGGGCATGTTCTACGAGCCGATTCACAGTCTGGAATGATTAGAAAAATGTACGGTAGTACCCCAGGGAGTGGACGACCGCGAGGTAGACCACGACTACAATGGGAGACTGACGTAATAAACGACCTCAAAAAAATCGGCTGCCATGGTAATTATGTCGCTGTTGCGAATGACCGTGTTGAATATTCAAAGCTGATCAACCTGGCAACGCTCCTACATGGAGCATGAACGCCTTAAAAAAAAAAAAAAAAAAAAATATTTAGTAAAATCCTAAATCAAAATATGATTTACCTACATAACACGATCAGCATCTCTATGCTCTAACATAGTCTCTTAGACGTGTATCGTACAAGGGGTGGCATTTTCTAAAGGGTCGCAATCAGAAACGTAGAAAGACTTATTTAGGAAGCTCTTAAATCGAAAAATCTTTTACCTTCATAAAACGATCCGTACGTCAATGCTACAAAATAGTTCTCTTACGCGTATATGATAAGAGGGGTGAAACTTTCCAAAGGGTTGCAATCAGAAACGTAGAATGACATATTTAGTAAGCTATTAAACCAAAAAATCATTTACCGACATAAAACGATGCGTATCTCTATGGTTTAACATGGTTCCCTTATGCGTGAATGGTACAAGGGGTGGCTTTTTTTAAAGGGTTGCAATCAGAAATATAGAATGACATATTAAGTAAGCTCCTAAATCAAAAACTGATTTACTTACATAACACGATCAGTATCTCTATGCCTTAACTTAACTCCCTTATGCGAGTGTGGTACAAGCGGTGGCCTTTTCTAAAGGGTTGCAATCAAGAATAAAGAGTGACATATTTAGTAAGCTCCTAAATCAAAAAATTATTTGGCTAAATAAAACGATCCGTATCTTTACGCTTTAACATAGCTCCCTTAGGCGTATATGGTACAAGGGGTGACTTTTGCTTAAGAGTTGCAATCAGAAGAAACATATTTAGTAAGCTCCTAAATGAAAAAATGATTTACCCACATAAAACGATCCGTACCTCTATGCTTTAAAATAGTTCTCTTACGCGTGTATGAAATAAGGGGTAGTTTTTTCAAAAGGGTTGCAATCAGAAATATAGAGTGACATATTTAATAAGCTCCTAAATCGAAAAATGACATATCTATATAAAACGATCAGTATGTCTATGCTTTAACATAGTTCCCTTACGAGTGTATGGTATAAGGTTCCACTTCCCAAATCCAGGCATTCCAAAATTCAATCAACGGAAACGTTTTAACATCTCATCATTAAAGAATGCTGAAACAGAACAGAGATATCAAATCCATATTGCCGAAACATTGGAGAAATCAGAAACCATTAATGGAGACGTCGATAAGTCATGGTATTTGCTCAAAGATGCTGTCTTAAGCGCTGCTGAGGGAATACTTGGACGAACAGAGAACCACTCCCAGAAGCCATGGATGGATCAAGCATGCCTTGACGCTATTCAATACAAAAGAGATTGCTATCTGAAGTGTCTACAAGAGCGCAACACCAGGTCCACGAAGAAGAACAATAAACTGGCAAGACAAGCCGTTACAAAGCAATGTAGACGAACGAAGAGAGAATGGTGGAAGAGACAGTGTGAGGAGATTGAAAGCTTCAATAAGGAACATCAATCGCGTAACTTCTTTCAACAGGTTAAAACCTTAAAGAAGGGCCCTCAAACTAGATCGACTGCTATTCAAAACGAAGATGGGGAGCTACAAGTAGACCTTAAAAATATTTTAGATACTTGGGCCGCTTATTTTGAGAATCTTCTCAACTTAAGTGACCAGAAACAAGTCGGGCGACGAGCAAAGCTTATTCGTGCGTCAAAGGTACATGTAGACAAACCAACCAAAGAGGAATTCGAAGGCGCTGTCTAAATTAAAACGCAATAAAGCACCTGGTATAGACGATATAACATCCGAAATGATTGTACATGGTGGCGAAACTCTATCCTTAAGATTGTTTGAACTTGTTCAAATGATCTGGAGGACTGAAACCATGCCACAGGACTGGAACACAGCTATGCTGATACCAATCCATAAAAAAGGTAATCGCCTACAATGTGCAAACTACAGAGGAATCGCTCTCCTTTGCACAGCATATAAAATCTTTTCTTACATTTTGCTATCCAAAATCAAACCTTTTGCTGAACAACTGTTTGGAGAATATCAGTGTGGTTTCCGGCGGGGCCGAGGTACCACCGATGCACTTTTCTCGATAAGGATGATTTTGGAAAAGTGCCGAGAGTTCAACATACCTGGTGTCCTGGTGTCAATGGGAATTCCTGGTAAACTGGTATCGCTATGCAAAATGACAGTACAGAACTCTCAATGCTGTGTACGAGTAGAGAACGAAATATCAAAGATTTTTAAAGTCGACTCCGGTTTAAGACAAGGTGATGCTATCTCTCCTATACTTTTTAATTAAGCCTTGGAATATGTGTGTCATCAAAAGAAACTACCGACTAATAACAATGTCTTGTCAATAAACTCAGTACAGATGATTGCTTACGCTGATGATGTTGTAATCCTCGGCCGAAGTGAAGCTGCTATGAGTGAGACTTTCAAGTCGCTTGAGAGTGGTGCTAGAAAAATTGGTCTGCAAATTAACTACAATAAAACCAAACATATGAATGTTTCAAGGGAGGCTGAGAAGAAAGATTTGATGTGCGGCGATGAACGAATTGAGGGAGTTGAATCTTTTAAATATTTGGGATCAATGCTTGACTCAAACAACAGCATACTTACAGATATAAAAGCTCGAATCGCTGCAGGTAATCGAACTTCCTACTCAATTAAACCTCTCCTTGGATCACCGTATGTATCAACTAACACCAAGCTCAAGTTATACAAGACATTGATTAGACCGGTTGTGATGTATGGGTCACAAACGTGGACCCTTACACAAAATGACGAATCGCATTTTTCTGTATTTGAGCGTAAAATCCTACGCTACATTTTTGGTCCACTTAAGACAGACGATGGAGAGTATAGACCCCGGTATAACTTTGAGATCAGAGACCTTCTTGAGGGTCCTGATATAATAGGTTGTATCCGTTCTAATAGGACTGCTTGGTTTGGGCATGTTCTACGAGCCGATTCACAGTCTGGAATGATTAGAAAAATGTACGGTAGTACCCCAGGGAGTGGACGACCGCGAGGTAGACCACGACTACAATGGGAGACTGACGTAATAAACGACCTCAAAAAAATCGGCTGCCATGGTAATTATGTCGCTGTTGCGAATGACCGTGTTGAATATTCAAAGCTGATCAACCTGGCAACGCTCCTACATGGAGCATGAACGCCTTAAAAAAAAAAAAAAAAAAAAATATTTAGTAAAATCCTAAATCAAAATATGATTTACCTACATAACACGATCAGCATCTCTATGCTCTAACATAGTCTCTTAGACGTGTATCGTACAAGGGGTGGCATTTTCTAAAGGGTCGCAATCAGAAACGTAGAAAGACTTATTTAGGAAGCTCTTAAATCGAAAAATCTTTTACCTTCATAAAACGATCCGTACGTCAATGCTACAAAATAGTTCTCTTACGCGTATATGATAAGAGGGGTGAAACTTTCCAAAGGGTTGCAATCAGAAACGTAGAATGACATATTTAGTAAGCTATTAAACCAAAAAATCATTTACCGACATAAAACGATGCGTATCTCTATGGTTTAACATGGTTCCGTTATGCGTGAATGGTACAAGGGGTGGCTTTTTTTAAAGGGTTGCAATCAGAAATATAGAATGACATATTAAGTAAGCTCCTAAATCAAAAACTGATTTACTTACATAACACGATCAGTATCTCTATGCCTTAACTTAACTCCCTTATGCGAGTGTGGTACAAGCGGTGGCCTTTTCTAAAGGGTTGCAATCAAGAATAAAGAGTGACATATTTAGTAAGCTCCTAAATCAAAAAATTATTTGGCTAAATAAAACGATCCGTATCTTTACGCTTTAACATAGCTCCCTTAGGCGTATATGGTACAAGGGGTGACTTTTGCTTAAGAGTTGCAATCAGAAGAAACATATTTAGTAAGCTCCTAAATGAAAAAATGATTTACCCACATAAAACGATCCGTACCTCTATGCTTTAAAATAGTTCTCTTACGCGTGTATGAAATAAGGGGTAGTTTTTTCAAAAGGGTTGCAATCAGAAATATAGAGTGACATATTTAATAAGCTCCTAAATCGAAAAATGACATATCTATATAAAACGATCAGTATGTCTATGCTTTAACATAGTTCCCTTACGAGTGTATGGTATAAGGTTCCACTTCCCAAATCCAGGCATTCCAAAATTCAATCAACGGAAACGTTTTAACATCTCATCATTAAAGAATGCTGAAACAGAACAGAGATATCAAATCCATATTGCCGAAACATTGGAGAAATCAGAAACCATTAATGGAGACGTCGATAAGTCATGGTATTTGCTCAAAGATGCTGTCTTAAGCGCTGCTGAGGGAATACTTGGACGAACAGAGAACCACTCCCAGAAGCCATGGATGGATCAAGCATGCCTTGACGCTATTCAATACAAAAGAGATTGCTATCTGAAGTGTCTACAAGAGCGCAACACCAGGTCCACGAAGAAGAACAATAAACTGGCAAGACAAGCCGTTACAAAGCAATGTAGACGAACGAAGAGAGAATGGTGGAAGAGACAGTGTGAGGAGATTGAAAGCTTCAATAAGGAACATCAATCGCGTAACTTCTTTCAACAGGTTAAAACCTTAAAGAAGGGCCCTCAAACTAGATCGACTGCTATTCAAAACGAAGATGGGGAGCTACAAGTAGACCTTAAAAATATTTTAGATACTTGGGCCGCTTATTTTGAGAATCTTCTCAACTTAAGTGACCAGAAACAAGTCGGGCGACGAGCAAAGCTTATTCGTGCGTCAAAGGTACATGTAGACAAACCAACCAAAGAGGAATTCGAAGGCGCTGTCTAAATTAAAACGCAATAAAGCACCTGGTATAGACGATATAACATCCGAAATGATTGTACATGGTGGCGAAACTCTATCCTTAAGATTGTTTGAACTTGTTCAAATGATCTGGAGGACTGAAACCATGCCACAGGACTGGAACACAGCTATGCTGATACCAATCCATAAAAAAGGTAATCGCCTACAATGTGCAAACTACAGAGGAATCGCTCTCCTTTGCACAGCATATAAAATCTTTTCTTACATTTTGCTATCCAAAATCAAACCTTTGCTGAACAACTGTTTGGAGAATATCAGTGTGGTTTCCGGCGGGGCCGAGGTACCACCGATGCACTTTTCTCGATAAGGATGATTTTGGAAAAGTGCCGAGAGTTCAACATACCTGGTGTCCTGGTGTCAATGGGAATTCCTGGTAAACTGGTATCGCTATGCAAAATGACAGTACAGAACTCTCAATGCTGTGTACGAGTAGAGAACGAAATATCAAAGATTTTTAAAGTCGACTCCGGTTTAAGACAAGGTGATGCTATCTCTCCTATACTTTTTAATTAAGCCTTGGAATATGTGTGTCATCAAAAGAAACTATCGACTAATAACAATGTCTTGTCAATAAACTCAGTACAGATGATTGCTTACGCTGATGATGTTGTCATCCTCGGCCGAAGTGAAGCTGCTATGAGTGAGACTTTCAAGTCGCTTGAGAGTGGTGCTAGAAAAATTGGTCTGCAAATTAACTACAATAAAACCCAACATATGAATGTTTCAAGGGAGGCTGAGAAGAAAGATTTGATGTGCGGCGATGAACGAATTGAGGGAGTTGAATCTTTTAAATATTTGGGATCAATGCTTGACTCAAACAACAGCATACTTACAGATATAAAAGCTCGAATCGCTGCAGGTAATCGAACTTCCTACTCAATTAAACCTCTCCTTGGATCACCGTATGTATCAACTAACACCAAGCTCAAGTTATACAAGACATTGATTAGACCGGTTGTGATGTATGGGTCACAAACGTGGACCCTTACACAAAATGACGAATCGCATTTTTCTGTATTTGAGCGAAAAATCCTACGCTACATTTTTGGTCCACTTAAGACAGACGATGGAGAGTATAGACCCCGGTATAACTTTGAGATCAGAGACCTTCTTGAGGGTCCTGATATAATAGGTTGTATCCGTTCTAATAGGACTGCTTGGTTTGGGCATGTTCTACGAGCCGATTCACAGTCTGGAATGATTAGAAAAATATACGTTAGTACCACAGGGAGTGGACGACCGCGAGGTAGACCACGACTACAATGGGAGACTGACGTAATAAACGACCTCAAAAAAATCGGCTGCCATGGTAATTATGTCGCTGTTGCGAATGACCGTGTTGAATATTCAAAGCTGATCAACCTGGCAACGCTCCTACATGGAGCATGAACGCCTTAAAAAAAAAAAAAAAAAAAAATATTTAGTAAAATCCTAAATCAAAATATGATTTACCTACATAACACGATCAGCATCTCTATGCTCTAACATAGTCTCTTAGGCGTGTATCGTACAAGGGGTGGCATTTCCTAAAGGGTCGCAATCAGAAACGTAGAAAGACTTATTTAGGAAGCTCTTAAATCGAAAAATCTTTTACCTTCATAAAACGATCCGTACGTCAATGCTACAAAATAGTTCTCTTACGCGTATATGATAAGAGGGGTGAAACTTTCCAAAGGGTTGCAATCAGAAACGTAGAATGACATATTTAGTAAGCTATTAAACCAAAAAATCATTTACCGACATAAAACGATGCGTATCTCTATGGTTTAACATGGTTCCCTTATCCGTGAATGGTACAAGGGGTGGCTTTTTTTAAAGGGTTGCAATCAGAAATATAGAATGACATATTAAGTAAGCTCCTAAATCAAAAACTGATTTACTTACATAACACGATCAGTATCTCTATGCCTTAACTTAACTCCCTTATGCGAGTGTGGTACAAGCGGTGGCCTTTTCTAAAGGGTTGCAATCAAGAATAAAGAGTGACATATTTAGTAAGCTCCTAAATCAAAAAATTATTTGGCTAAATAAAACGATCCGTATCTTTACGCTTTAACATAGCTCCCTTAGGCGTATATGGTACAAGGGGTGACTTTTGCTTAAGAGTTGCAATCAGAAGAAACATATTTAGTAAGCTCCTAAATGAAAAAATGATTTACCCACATAAAACGATCCGTACCTCTATGCTTTAAAATAGTTCTCTTACGCGTGTATGAAATAAGGGGTAGTTTTTTCAAAAGGGTTGCAATCAGAAATATAGAGTGACATATTTAATAAGCTCCTAAATCGAAAAATGACATACCTATATAAAACGATCAGTATGTCTATGCTTTAACATAGTTCCCTTACGAGTGTATGGTATAAGGAGTGGCACTTACGGAAGGGTTGCAATCAGAAATAAAGAGTGACATATTTCGTAAGCTCCTAAATCAAAAAATTATTTACCTAAATAAAACGATCCGTATGTCTATGCTTTATCAGAGCTTCCTTATGCGAGCATGGTACAAGGGGTGGCTTTTTTTAAAGGATTGCAATCACAAATATAGATTGACATATTAAGTAAGCAACTAAATCGAAAAACGACTTTTCTATATAAAACGATCCGAATCTCTATGGTTTAACATAGTTCCCTTACGAGTGTATGGTATAAGGGGTGACACTGTCGAAAGGGTTGCAATCGGCAATATAGAGTGACATATTTAGTAAGCTCCTAAATCAAAACATTATTTTCCTAAATAAAACGATCCGTATCTCCATGCTTTAACATAGTTCCCATATGTGTGAATGGTACAAGGGGTGGCTTTTTCTAAAGGGTTGTAATCAGAAATATAGAGTGACATATTTAGTAAGCTCCTAAATCAAAAAATCATTTTCCTAAATAAAACGATCCGTATGTCTATGCTTTAACATAGCTTCCTTATGCGAGCATGGTACAAGGGGTCGCTTTTTCTAAAGGGTTGTAATCAGAAATGTAGAGTGATTTATTTAGTAAGCTCCTAAATCGAAAAATCATTTACCTACATAAAACGATCCGTATCTCTATGCTTTAACATAGTTCCCTTATGCGTATATGAAACAAGGGGTGGCACTTTCTAAAGGGTAGAAAATCAGAAATATAAAATGACACATTTAGTAAGCTCCTAAATGGGAACTTTATCCGCACCCTTAAATATTTTTGTGTCGAGTATGTTTAACTTAGTTCCCTTATGCGTTTTTGACCCAAGGGGTGGTTTTTCTTCTAAAGGGTTGCAACTGAGAAATAAACAGTTGCCCTTTTTTATGTTTTTTTTAATTCAAGAATTCCATGTAGTAAAGAAATTTTTAATTTAGTGTTACTTTTTATATGTCATCTCCGTTTGCAAACTATTTTTGGGGTGGTTTTAAGAATAGGAGTGGAGCTCTAAAATCAAAAGTATACAGCCTTAAGAGCTCCTAAATAGTTCCTAATTCTGAGCCTATTTACGATCCTCTAGGGTTATTTTTAAGGTGTGGCCCACTTTCAAATGAAGATTTCTGCTTAGGGGGTTGAGCTCAAAATTTTATTCTTGCTTTTTTTGAAAGCTCCTAAACAGGTCCTAATTCTGAGCTAAAATTTTGGGGGGGGGCAGCTGAACAGAGGTTGTTTATTTTAATATTCGAGAGAGAGACATGCGGTTCAGTTTGAATTTATTGTTTCTTATATAATCAGAGCAAAAATGTTTGTTTTTGATTTTTTTATAAAAGGCAATCAAATTTTTATAAAATACAATCAAATTTATTTCAGAGTTCATTACAATCAAATAAATTGTTTTATTTTGTTCCGCCAAAATTCGCGGTACAGAATAAAATTAACAGCTGTTTGTTTTATTCTATTAAGACTAATACCGTTATACATAATTATATCCGTAAAAAACCTATATTTATAATTGTCATCCTTCCGACAACTATAAATATAGGTATATTGTTGTAACTGTGGTTGTTTTTGAAATTTTTCCAACAAATAATTAAATTTA
Organism: Diogma glabrata; assembly: GCA_963693315.1. Lineage (NCBI taxonomy): Eukaryota > Metazoa > Arthropoda > Insecta > Diptera > Cylindrotomidae > Diogma > Diogma glabrata. The sequence continues at coordinate 533,965 of CAVNZG010000579.1, forward strand.
TATGTTTATTTTTATTGAAAGTTTGATGGTATTTTCTGAGAGATTTTTTCCTTTACAAAACGGGAAAAATCGGAAATTTTTGATACGTCAACGGGAAATTCATTTTTGAAAATCTGGCATCACTGGTAAGAACACATTTATACCACATCAAAACATTTCAAACTCGTTACGTACACTCAGAAAAATAATTAATATAGGTCTAAGGAAAATATTACATCAAATTTATGATACAGAAATTACATTGTTTGTAAATAAAGTTTCATGGCTTTTATGATTTCTTATTACTTTTATGAAATTTTTAAACTCATATTTATTACACCTAACATAAATTTTAAATATGGAAATTCTTAAAAAGAATGTTATATTTCTTAATTAAATTTGTCATTACCTTTCGTAATATTTACGAAATAAATTTCATTAAACATAAATATATTTTCAAAAACAATTTTTCCTAAATTTAAACACATTTTCATAAATTCTATTACTAAAAAAAATAAATAACATAAAATCTACGACAAATTTTCCTAAATTTTATGATTTAAATATTGCATTAAATTTATGAAATAGAATCCTACAAATTAGAGTAATTTGTATCTTAAATGCAAAAAATATAACGTTAGCTTAGCAATATATGCAAACGTCGCAAAATCAACCAAAAGGCTGTAAAAAAGCCGCGCCATGTTTTTCTTTAGCTTGAAACTATCATTTTAACTATAACAAATAAATTCTTGTATCTTATTCTTTACAAAAACTTCTCAAATCATAAAGCACTAGTTATAAAATTTCTTAATGGCATTTTGTTTCCTAAACATCTAGCTATATTATATAATTTAAGTAATACTCTAGAACTACATATCATAATTCTAAAATATATAATAAATATGCACATTTATTAAAATTTATTTAAGCAGAGGAAATATAATTTATTTTTTTTTTCTATAAAAAACCGCTCACTTTCACTTACATATTTCTTGAACAAAAACCTTGGTGCGACCTTTTCTTAATATGACAATAAAGCCAACCGCATAGTGACTATGGTTGACTCATAATAAACATTATATTGAAATAACCATTGATTAAATAGCAATCTTAAATGAATATCAATGAATGTTAAAATTCAGTACGAAAAGAAATTTATTGATAATGTTATTTCATAGTCATCGTTATATTGTTATAGTTGCCATTTGGTAGATATTCTTACAGCAAATCATGTCTTATAAAATTAAGCATACCGTAAAAATAGATTACTATACTTCAGGAAAATTGTAGAAAATATGATACTGACATAATTAATATAATTAGAAGTCCACTGTTGAATTCATCGGCTTTTCACAGTCGTCTGAAAATAGACCTTAGGAATGACATTATTAAATTAATTGAGAAAAGGTCGCGCCAAGGGTTTTGTTCAAGAAATATGTAAGTGAAAGTGAGCGGTTTTTTATAGAAAAAAAAAAATAAATTATATATCCTCTGCTTAAATAAATTTTAATATATGTGCATACTTATTATATATTTTAGAATTATGATATGTAGTTCTAGAGTATTACTTAAATTATATAATATAGCTAGATGTTTAGAAAACAAAATGCCATTAAGAAATTTTATAACTAGTGCTTTATGATTTGAGAAGTTTTTGTAAAGAATAAGATACAAGAATTTATTTGTTATAGTTAAAATGATAGTCTCAAGCTAAAGAAAAACATGGCGCGGCTTTTTTACAGCCTTTTGGTTGTTTTTGCGACGATTTGACTGTTTTTTGTAAAGTTATAATATAATATGGGAGAATCAAATTATTATTATCCATATAAAATGTTTTCTACATAGAACTTTACTCTCGATTTTTTATCAATCTAGGACCTAGGTGCAATATTTTAAAAAATAAAAGTATCATTTTTATGTAAACAGGTCTCAACTCATGACATGAACAACTCATGAAAAAGTAAAAGAAATATTCGAAAATAAGTCTAAAGCAATGCATTCGAAAATTAATAAAATTATTACATACAACGGAAACACACACATAAAAACTATAGTCTTTGACTAATAATTTTAAAAAATTAACATAACAATTTTATAAAAGTTCTTGAGGATAGCATAAAAGATTAAATCGATTGTTATTTACTCTAAATAAATAATAAACAAAACAACATTGCGCGAAAAAAGATGTGAAATTAAGTGTTTCGCAATTAAACAATTTTTTTAAAAATTCTTGATTATGTTCAGCCAAGCACCATTGGTGTCTTCCATAGACATTTATAGTCTATGATTGACTGAAAGTTTTAAAAAATTTCAGTTTTTACGGTTATATCACCTCAATCTCGAAATCGGCACATATTTGTCATTTTCGCCTTATCTTACCACATAAATATACGTAAACACATATATTTTCATTTTCAGTGAGAAAGTCGTTGTGAATAATGGATAATAAACAATCACCTCACCATAAGGGTTTTGTTTTATTTTTTCAAAGTACGGAACCCTTAAAATAATAATAAAATTTTCTCAAATTCTTTTCTTTATATCTCATAAAGCTTAAAAACACAAAATTTTAAAGCCTACTAAATTATTTTTTAATCTCATCACTTCAAAATAACTACCAACGTTCTAAAATAAAATGAAATAAAAATTAAAATTTATAATCGATATAACATTTGTTGGGTTCTCTCAAATAACAAATTTACATAATAGACCAAATACATGTTTTCACAACATAGTTTTCTTAACACATCAATAATAGTTCTTTTTACTGAAAGCATATTCTAAATATATTCTTTTTCCTAATACCTTTATGATTACCAACTTCCATTTAATATATTAATAAAACATTTGTTGGGTTTTCTAACAAATATTTTTATCGAAAACAACTATATGTTTGCAAACTAATCTGGGTTCGTGTTTAAGTTTTTTTAACTGTTGTTAAATATTACCAATATTGAGGGATAATAAATTTCAATTAGCGGGATAATTAAATTTCAATTTGTGTTTTTCAATTCTGTACATTTGGTTGGTTTTTGAAAATTCGCCAAAATGATACTAAATTACTACATTCATATCAATGCTACCAACGTGGTATAAAAATTTGTAAAAACATTTTAGTTTTACTAAAAGTTTGGGAAAGCAAAATTTTGATTTTATAAACTTTCAGAAAAAAGCATTATTGCTGACATTTTTTTTACTAATGAGAAACATATAGTTAAATAAGATATACTTTTATTGATAACTTTGAATACAGTTGTAGAAAAAATGCAAATTATTCGAAATGAAAATTTTAACCTTTAAAACCTATTCGGTGCACAGTATATATACTAGTAGTGTCTTTCAAAACATGGCGCGCAAGACACTACCGCGTCTCTTGATTAATTAAACAACAAATTGTGTTTGATTGTTTAACTGAAGTGCTACATATTAAACATATTTTAAAATGAATAGTGACGCCGATATTAAAAGTAGTGCAAATATTGACAATATTAACAATAATACTAAAAATATTGAAGAAGGTCACGATGATGGAGCTGAACTGATAGTTGTAAGTGCCGAAGAAAATATTATATATGATTTATTAAAGCAATGGAATTTGGAATCGTACTTTATGTGATTTCGAGGTAAGCATTTTGCATTGTTTTGAAAATATTATGTAACATGTGTTTACTTCTGGAATCGAATTGATCATCGATTATGATTAAAAGAATTCGCGACGTCACTATCAGAAGATTCACTTTTGTTACATAATTTCCACTTGTTTTTTTATGATACATTTGACCATTAAATTAATTTTATAAATATTGTAGCACTTAAAATTCATTATAATACATTGTTGATGCTAAAACCTCATCCCCACAACGAAATTTTCTATAACGCCGAAGACTTTGCAGCAAAAGTAAAATTTGAATTCAAAATAAAAGAAATAATTAAAAATAACCACGTGGAGTCGGAACCATCAACATCAAGTGCAGCTCGCCAGAGTGATTTAAATAATTGGATAAGTGAGAATAATTGCTCTGAAAGCGACACTTTTACTGATGAAGTGAGTACACTACAATTTGTTTGCCAGTGTGAACACTTTTGTTTTGAAATTGTGACATGTTTTTAATTTTTTAGCATATAGACATCACGGATTTTCTAAAACAAAACAAATACATAGTAAATTTTTATAATAAAAACAAATATTTTAATAACAATTGCCGCAAACATCTTGTGAAAACTTTATCTATACATTTGTGTAAAAAAACTATAAAATTCAAACCTCGACACTTTTCAACAATAGCGGATCAAATTATTATTTTGTTTCCCAAAGAGATAAAGGTAAGCACTTAATAGTCTAACGTTTTATTGGTATAATAAAATAATTTGTTTTATATATTCCAGACAACTTATTACTTTCCGCAGTTAGGCAAACGCCCTGGTGGCTTACTATATTATACGTATCACAATACATTGTCTAAATTTAGGAAAGAAGGATTTGCAGAAGCTGCTAAAAAAAATGCTACAGTAACAACCAAAACTGCCACTATTGCAAATAAAAATACAGGTAAAAAGTTTCATACCTATTTTGTGTTTATGTTTTAATGTTTACGCCAGTCCTTTATTTTAAATTTTTATAATCATTAGTTATATGTTTAAAATTTTCAATCGGAAAAATATAATGTTACATTAGAATACAAACTAATCATTAAATTTTGTGGTATTTATAGAATTGCAACTGGATAACGACTCCATTCAAAAAAACAAGGATAACCAAACATGGCTGAAGCATAACGTTTATCCATTGAACGACGTACTTCAAAAGTGGAAAGAAACTATTCAATATAGACGTTCAAATATATATGACGCTCCAATTGCAACTATATTGCAGGATTGGCCATTGTACACAAAATCTTTTGCTGATATTTTGGTATGGGCGTACAATCCGAAAGAAGGTTTAATATAAAGTTCAAAACTATATTTATATATTTACAGATCGATATAGATTTTTCATATTTACACCCTAATAAAGAAAATATTTTATTCAATAACTTCACCATATACAAAAGTATAATTCTGGCATATTTCAAGACTGAAGTACACGAGCAAAGCTACAGCTAGCAAAGAACTACTAAAATATTTCAATACTCATGCAAATATTACCGAAGGTTGGTTAAATTTTATTTGTTATCGCAAACGCATATTTTGTTCGTGTTATTGTTACGTTTTTTCTACCCCTCCTTCGAATTGGCCTAAATCACAATTCGATAAACGCCATTTCCAAATCTCTTCTGAGCTCGATCACTGATTAGTAAGCACAAACACCAGGTTTTATTAAGTATTCAACAACTTAACTGTTCCACAACAATAGGAAAACAATACAGCAAACAATATTCCTAACTAGAATATTCTTTCAACAGCCTCAGAAACGCCAACGTTTTATTGTAGAAATTTCCAGTACACCACGTTCAAATTAATACACAAATTATTTCTACTTAATAGCACTTTAAACTTTATTCACAAAGACTAATTTAAAAATCAATTTTAAAATTATAACTTCACTATCGCAGGTTTAAAATAACACTAATTCCTAATCTACAAGAGACAATCGCTCATATACCATTCTGCAAAACCTCCAGACGATTCGAGGTCACTTTTTAGAAACCTTGAGAAAACACTAGAATATTTGATTATTTTAGGTGATAAATGATTTGATTCATAAAGTGATTTTATGTTGTCCCAAGTTCTAAGAAATACAACAACAATTCACTATTCATTTCATTAATGGGTTTTTATGTTTTGTTGTGATTTGATTTTTTTGGAAGTCACTGTAATCGTCTGGATTTTCTGTAATCGTAACAAAAATATGTATACTAAAAATAAACATAAAATTATACTAATTATGGATGTTTAACTTTTTATATATTTTTTTTTCAGATGGTAAAGATATTGTGTGTTTTGCATTGCTGCCTGCTCTAATAAAGCCTACAGCCAAAGTTCCGTTCCAAAATTTGACAAAAAGTCAAATAAAAAAATTCCTAAAAGGGCATCAATTCACGACTCCCGTGATAAATTCATTTTTTTGATAAAAATTGCGAATAATGTGGAAAATGAAATAAAACGACAAGTGAACGAGAGTTACCCTGAAAAAACTACAGTACAACCAATCATATTAGTTGTAGGAGATAATTTTTATAATAGTAGTGAGTTTTATATTTATTTTTGTGATACGCTGTACAAGCTTCCTACTTTTTTAAAGGCAATCGACATTTGCTTTAAATTGTATCAAGTTTTGAATTTTAACTATCCCAAAGAGTGCATATTGGTATGAATATTTATTCAAAAGTTTTTTTATGAATTGAACCTGAACTGCGACATACACAACGCAAGACTTTTAACAGTTATTGATGATCTTAAAAAATTGAAGTCAAACTAAAACTTTTTTTGCTTATTTGAATTTGCTTAACGAATTAGTTGTATTATTATTACATAATGGAATATATTTGTTTTTTATGTAACTCTGTTTTTAACGACCTGGATAAATTATTTGCTCATTTAAAATACATTGACATGCTGACACCTACAAGCTCTTATAAATGTGCTACTGGTTGCCAGCAAACATTTACTTCATTTAGAAGTTTTGCTAGACATATGCGAAATAAAAATTTTTTTGAGTCAAACAATGGAGTGCAAATAAACAACATTTCCGAAAATTTACCAACTGCTCACATTATAGACTCTCCTATGAATACTATTGCTTCTACTTTACCAGATACCCAAGAATGTTTAAATTGTTGCATTCCTTTGTTTAGTTTAGAAGAAATTCGTAAAAAAGTTCTATTATTCACTCTTAAATATTATAGCAAACCCAGTTTACCTAGAAAGGTGGCTAGGGAAATTCAAGAAGATGCAACAGATTTATTAATGTATGGTTTTGAAGAAAACTTTAAAAATATTCTAAACTGTAAACATATCTGTCAATATACAAAAACGGCCTTAAAAGATATAGCTAATTTTATAAGAAATCCATTTGAGTCTGTTGACAGTGAATATAAATTAGTAAAACTTTTGATAAATTCGGATATGTATATTGAGCCAAGAGTAATCCAATTAGATAATAGTATAGGTCAGGTAATACAAAGTAACCAGAATGTTTTAGGAAAAAAAATACTTAAAAGAGTTATAATGCCCCTTAAGTTTCAATTTAGAAAGTATTTCGAACAATCCGGTTTTCTAGACATATTCTTAGAAAATTTAAACATCCTTGAAAACAGTCCTAAAAATATAAACTTTGATAATGGTGAATTGTGGCAACAAAAAATAAATCTATTTCCTTCTAATACTATTAAAATTCCATATTTTTTGTATGCCGATGATTTTGAGGAAAATAATCCACTTTGCTCACATACTGATCCCCTTACGGTTTTTTATTATTCCTTTCCAACTTCGCCTGACCATCTCAAACATAAGTTAAATAACGTTTTCTTAGCAGCTATTTTTAAATCAAAAGACTTAAAGAATCGAGGTAACAATCACACATTATTTTCTTTTGTTGAAGAATTAAAAGAAATTGATGAAACAGGAATTTTAATTAAAAGTTCCTCGGGAGAAAAACGAGTTCATTTTATTCTTGGTCTATTCCTGGGAGACAATTTAGGTCTAAATGGTATATTAGGTTTTAAAAAATCGTTTTCTGCAAAAAGTTATTGCCGACTTTGCTCTTGCAAATAATAGATTGTCAAAATTTATGCACAGAGGAAGCAAGGTTTTAATTGAACGGCTGAGTAGAAAAAGGATAATATTCCAAAAAATGGAATATTATTCTTTAAACGCTCAATAAACGAATTCGACATTCAACTACAAAATAGTTATCTCAGTTTATTTTTCGTAGAAAAAGTATAATATTCCAAATATATGAAGAATAAATTGAGATAGCTATTTTGTAGTTGAATGCCGAATTCGTTTGATGAGCGTATAAAGAATAATATTCCATTTTTTGGAATATTATCCTTTTTCTACTCAGCCGTTCAATTATAAAGAATTAGAAGTTGGCAACATGTCACCCAAAATTAGGATTGAAGATATTAAAAAACAAAAATTTAAAATAACAGCAAGAGAAATGTGGTGCTTGTTACACTTTTTGCCCTTAATAATTGGAGATCTTGTTCCGTCCCAAGTAGCAAAATTGGTATTGCTTTGGGATGTCATTTCTTAATTCCAACTTAATCCATTCGTTTTTTGGTATTTTAAATTTTATTTCTTTAATGCTTCTTAAATCGTTCTTAAAATGGTACTCTCATCTTGGTTTTAAATCGGTATGTAAGATCTCACTTAAAGTATTCTTAAAGACTTCTTAATTTGGTATGCATATCAACATCTTAAATCGGAATGTATGAGCATTTCCGTTAAAATATACACATTAAATATTGCACGAATTTTTTATTTTTACTTATATTTAGATAGCTAACAACGATGTGAGCATGAATATGTCGGGGTTTGATCTACAAATAATTTAAAATATAATTTGGGGCGCATTGAATTTTGGCATATTTTCAACAATTATAATAAATTAGAGAAATCATGGAGGCGCGTGAGTTTTAATGGAGCTAGAAGTTCCAATTTCACCGTAAAACTAGTTTCGTTTGCAAATATCGGTTTAATATTTTCTTAAAAATGATTTTAAACCTTACATATAATTTTTCTTTATTTATCAATTCTTTCATTAAATTTTAAAATAGCATAACATGTCATATTTTTTTTGTTTCATTTCAATATTGTCTATTACTTTAATTCAAATCGATTTAATATAGATAAAGAGAGATAAAAAATTCTGCGTCACTCTTTGACTTTGATAGTATATAACAAAAAAATGACATACCGATTTAAGAAAGAGATAAGCTGGAGTTAAGAAGGAGTTGAAAAATAACATACCTATTTAAGAAGCAAATAAGATAAAAATACGCTTCTTAATTCGTTCTATCGGACCGCCCACATGGGCCTTTTTGTACTTAATTCAAACTTAAATCCTTCTTGAAGAAGGCGCGTTGCTTTGTTTAAGTCTTCTTAAATCTTTCTTTAAGTACTGACAATCACTATTTTTGCTACTTGGGGTATAATGATGAAACTTGGAGGTTTTTTACAAATACATTAAAGATGTTGGAAATTATTCTCTCATCTGAGTTCGATGCCGAAAAGGTATTAACTTTGCAAAATTTAATAGTAACACACAATACAGCATATAAAGACCTTTTTAATGAACACTTAAAACCAAAGTTTCACTTTCTCACTCACTTTTGTACCGTTATTAACAAATCAGGACCGTTAAAATATTTGTGGGCTTTCCCGTTCGAATCCAAACATGAAGACTTTAAAACATACCTTAAAAATATAGTGTCAAGAAAAAATGTCCCTTTAACAATTGCCATGAAGTATATGTTCCAGTTTGGCTATAATTTATTAAATAATAAAAATTTTAACCAACTTTATTCGCCAACAGGCCATTACCTATTAAATGACACTATTAATTTTGATTTGGTTAAATCGCATATGGATAATTATAATAGTGACATGGAATATATTTGTTATACTTCTGTAAGTTTTTGCGGCACAGTTTTTAAAAAGAACTTTTATGTAGTCGAATCATTAGAACCCGGTATTTGCATTTTGAAAATTATCGAACTAATTCAAGTAGAAAATGGAATAAACATTTTATGCAAGCATTTAAATACTCAGTATATGGACCACACAGTGGGTTATTTAGTTATAGGTGAACTAAATATTTACTGTGTTTTAAACATAAATGAAATCAAACAGTCTCCAATTCATACCTATATATTACCAAATGGTAATGTTATGACACGATTAAAAGGGTGTTTTTAGAAGCGATTCTTTTTATTTCATTTTCAGTATTATTTGTATTTTTTTAATAAGCTACATATTTTATAATATTGAATTAAATTTTTAAAAAAATGTATATTATTTGTTTAAATTATTTTTGAAAACACTTATATCAGTCTTAAAATTTAATTTTTATTTTAATTAATAAAAACAATATTTCGGCACATTGCCATTTTCAAGTTGAAAAAAATATATAAAAAATTATAAAAACAATACACAAATTAGGTTCACAAAAAACTATCCGTATAAAATGAAAAACTAAAATGAATTCATGAAACCAAAAGAATCTGTTCGCTATTGTAAAACTTTCGACAGCCTCCTAAACATCCTAATTTTTTAACTGTACATTCTAAGCTGTGCTAAATATATGAGAATGCCACGCCATATTTTTTTCAACCTTAACTCCCAAAACCGTAACAGATTCTCTCTCAAAACTTCAACAAAACAGTTTTTGTTAATATAATTTCACGTTGGGTTGAATCTTATCCATAGCTGTTTATGGTGCCACTAAATAAAGTTTCCATAAAGTCAGTTCCCAGCTAGCATAAATTTGTGGCAATGGAGCAAATATAACAAATTAAAAAGTCACATGATTAGATATCCCAAGTAACAATTTCAGTTTTATATAAGCTCTTCTAGTGCTCTAGAGCTATAATATACAGCTGGTTGCTTTATATTTTGCTGATGCAGCGCTGCCACAGCTCTAGCAGAGCTGTTATGGTGCTAAATTTGCTACTTTTACAGCATTATTTCCTCTAAAGAAGTTGTTTAATAATATTTAATAGAGCTATATTAGCTGTATAAAGGTTGACTGTTAGAGTTTTTAAGAGCTAATATTACTTTTTGAATACAAATACAAGTAATTATTTCAATGAAACTTTATGTTTACATAAACTAATACATATCGACATGGTTTTAAGATGTTTTAATGTTATGGTTTCTGTCAAATAAATTCTTTTATAAATTAAATGGCAATTTGTTATATTTTAAATAAATAATATATGTAATTACTTTTATTGAAAATATGTATACAAATTTTATGTGCCATTTATTTTTAATGGTGAATAGTGATAGTTTAGAACTAAAATTTTAGTGCGCCCTTATTAGTTTGGTGTATTTGGTGGCAAAATAGAAAAATTTTAAATTTTTTTAATATTTTGAAACATTTTTCATAGTTTCAGGTTTGTTAAATAAATTTATTTTGGTGAATTCATCTTTAAAAAAATTCTTAGTTATAAATGGTAGAATACAACAATAGAAATACAATAGAAATCCAGTTATCGTGATATGTCATATTTGCAAAATACATCATTATCAAAAATAATTATTAAAACTTTTTTGGCCATTATGGTGATATTTTTTACTCCATCTTTATAAAAACGAAGATGGTGGCAAATTATACCAATATAGAGCTACCTATTACATATTACTCCTTTATAATGCTATTTATAACGGTTTATTTTAATATAGAGCTATCACAATTGCATTACTTTTTTATAAAGCTATTTGCTCTGTGAAACTGTTCTTTTTTTTGTGTCACAAATGCTTTATTGTATAATAAACTTATGTTACAGAGCAAATAGCTTTATATAGAAGTAGTGTGATTAAGAAAGCTCTAAAATTTTAAGGAAAATGTCACACATAATCAAATGTCAATGTTTCAATTTCAACTAACGTTTGACTGAAAAACGCAACTATTTTGAACTATTGAAGATTCAAAAACTCGCAATAACTCAAAATTTACGTAAAAAATAAGCTCTGTTATATTTAAGCGCTTTTTATATTAGAAAAAAGCAGTTTACATATTGACATTAACGCTATATTACAGTAAGATTTTATAATGCTTATAGCTTTAAATAAGCTCAATCATAGCTCGCTTTGCTGTTGCAACGGTGAAATACAGCTCATAGGTCTATAATAAGTGGTGCTGCACTACTTTAGTTTAAAAGCTCTATATTAGGTTATGAAGCTATTGTAATGCTATTCTAATAACTGCCTGCTCTATATTTTATTAGAGCTATGAGTTTTCGAAAAGTATTTTATAAAGCAACAATAATTTTGTTTAGAGCTCCAAGTATCACTCGACAAATAAAACGTGGAATTAGCAACATACAATCTTCTCTAGAGCTACAGTACAGTATCTTGATACTAATGGCTCTAAGAATTGTTACTTGGGATGTAACGCAACTGTAGCTCCATTGTGACTGAAAAAGCAGAATTTACGGTATATTTTGTAACAAGTTCGGTCGCAATCATGCGAGAAATGTGTTATAGCTATGCTTAGCATGTGTTGTTTTAACAAACTGAAGTTGCGCGCGTTTCAGTTAATATATATCAGGGTTGTAACGTATAATACGGTAACGTATAAAACACGTATTATACGTACGTATAAAACGTATAAACGTACAGTATAAAACACAATTATTTACGTTTTATACCGTATAAAAGTAAAATCCTTAATAAATAAAAAGACATTTATATAACATTATCGCGGGCGTATTATTCATCGTACTCGTGATATTTAATATTTATAAAAACTAGATCTCTGGACTAATATAGGAACAGTTGCGTAAAATATAGCGTCGTCATGATAATTTCTTACCCAACTATTCCTATTAGTTCAGAAAACTTCCACATTTAATGTAAATGCTTCTTTTCAAATTATAATTATTTGTTTTCAAAACAAATTTAGTCTGCAATAATTTGACATTTCCAACCATAACTATTATTCATTAATGACCAAAATTGAATTTACTCAATAAACTTCTCACTAAACTTTTTCGTTCGACGTAAATACATATTTTAACTATTACAGCTTTTGTATAAAAAGAAGATTTGATCTACAAGAACCTGTTATTTTCAAACTGTGTCTATTAATTGGAAGTGGTGCAACCCGGATTCACACAATAAAATTTTTTAAAAACATCTCTCTAATAATCTCTAATAATTTACCTAACTGCTATGAAACAAACGACATTTATAACAACATAATATTTCCCAGCTGTTCTTATTAGATGGGAGGAGCTGAAGTTGGATTGAACCATATTTTATATATTCAATAACATTTCATGATGGCATATAATTAAGTTCATGAGCCAAATGTTTCTAATCCAAAATGTTTCCCATTAAGTAAATGTTGGAATTAAAATGAAAGAAAATCATATAGTATAAAGCCGCAATTAGACTATTGCAGAACTCTGCAATATTTCTGCAATAGTCGTGCAATGGTAGTGCGTAAAATATTCATTACAGAAAAGTTTGGCAATGAACTTATTGCAAAACATTGCAATGAGTCAATGCAATGTTTTGCTATGAGTTCATTGCCAAACTTTTCTGCAATGAATATTTTACAATATTCCATTGCAGAAATATTGCAGAGTTCTGCAATAGTCTAATTGCGGCTTAAGTGTTGAAAAATTCAAAAATAATTTAATTGCTTGAGTTTAAGTGCTCAAAAAAATCTCTAATATATAATTCAAAATTTTCAATATTCAAATCTAGTGAATTAAAAATTATTAACCAGTTTAATGTACAGTAACATAGTCTTTCGTATAGAGTATAAAAAAATACATTCAAATAACATCTAGAATTTAAATAGTTTTTGTTATAAATTATAATAAAATATATAAATAATTTATAACTACGTAATTATATTTTTACTAAAATATATGTATTTTTACTAAAAATATAATTAATATCTGAAGTAAGAAGTATATTTTTAATTTTTTATGAATGAATTTCAAAAACAAAATCATATTATACGTTTTATACGTTATATACGTTTTATACGTTACGTATTATACGTGTAATGTATAAAACGTTTTATACGTGTGTATTAGGGTTTCTCATATCCCGCAGAAATTCAAATCCCGGGAAGCCGGGACAAAAAATATCCAATTCCCGGGATCCCGGGAAATCCCGGGAAACGCTAAAAAGCTAGATTTTTCTAATTGGGTGGTAGAAAAATGTGTAAAGTTAAAACAGCATAAAAAATGCGCTATTGATTTTTATATTTCCATTATTTTTAATTAGAAAAACTTCAAAAATTAAATAAACTAGAATACATAAAAACAAAACAAAAATAAATTCATAATACTAATTTTTAAACAATTTTTCAAAAACTAGGTTGTCAATGGCGCTATCACTCAATTTTGTCCGAATTTTCGTGACGAAACGTCCATTGAACCATCCATTGAACCATCCGTCCAAGAGAACCATTAAACATAAATTAAGAGAAATGAAGCGCAAGTTTTAGGTAGATTTCTCAGAAAAATCTACCTATTTTAAGTTTGATTGGTTTTCATTTGTTGTGTTTATATGTGTCAAAAAAACTATACAAAAAAACCATGATACCATATGTGTCAAAAAAAAATATTTTCCTAATTTGAACGAAATTAATTACTACAGAGGGAAAAGAATTAAAAACTACTCGATTTTCGAGTGAGAAAACTTTTAATATCTTTGAAAAAAGTACAAAAAAATGTTAATAAAACTTAGCGGGATACCCGGGATCCGGGGTGAAATCCCGGGAAAACGAGATGAAAATTTATCCCCGGGATCCCGGGGAAAACGGGATCCCGGGATCCCGTTTGAGAAACCCTAGTATATTAGCAACCCTGATATTTATTGTAATGTTTTTAAAATATCTTTAATAAGAACATGATTTTTTACATGATTTTGCTTGAAAGAATAAGTTTAGAAGTTTTAAAAATCAGACATTACTCTATAAGTACCTTGAGAAATTTTATGATTTTAAGACCAAAACTTTATAACGAATGGCATTTTGTCAATAGTGTGGGTGTTTTACCTCTGGAAAATTCACCGCGCGAGTTACATCCGCAGACTGCAACATAACATCAAAAATTATGTCATTTGTATTTCTGTCATATGCATCTGTCAATGTCATATGACACAAACCCTAGATAGTTATGTTAGTTGTATTAGTTATACCATAATGCGTGTTTCTTTACCAGTAATTTTATTAATAAGTTTTCCAATTATTAAACAACAAGATTCTCAAACATATTTTATTTCCAAAACATTTAAATATTTGAATTCCAGTAAATGATTAAATAACAAAAGATAATATTTTTCACAAACTGTAATCAGTAAATTCTTATAAATTTATTAAGTTCAAATATAATAAAATAAAACAAAATTTATCTTATCGAAATGCACTTTTGCATTTCTCATATTATTCTTTAAGTTACTAAAGAAAAATTGTTTTGAGAATCAAACAAACAAAATTATTTTTTATCGTGATGCATATTATTGCATCACCCAAATAATTATTGAAAGTTATATTTTAGAAATAAGATTTTAGATTTATTGTGGCTTTTGAAGTGTTAACTTCTTTCTTGAATTTAATTAAATAAAATGAAATTTTTGAATTAGAATTAAAATAAAATAATTGTTTTTTTTAATAAATTTATTAGAGTAGAATCTAATTCGCGCATCCTCAAAAATGAAAATTTGGGAAATAATTGGAAAATTAGAAAATTTTTGAATTTTTATTATTACCATGAAATTCACAAATACATATGAGGAAATCTCTAGAACTTTTTTTCTGTTCTGCCAAAATTTTTTATATACCCACTCATTTTTCCTCAATCTTAAATATTATATTTGCTTATTGAATGTTAATGTGAATGACAAATAAAAGTTTGAGTGTTCAAAATATTATTTTAAAAAATTAGAGGACATAAAAGCGAAAAAAAGTAGCAAAAAGGCTAAAATTGAGATGTCTTTTTCGAAATTTCGTTTCTGTATCAGGTTATAACTTTTGGAACATCACTCCAAGTGACTTAAAATTTTACAAAGATCTTGAATTTACCATGGTCTTTCAAAAACATGTATGCTTTTTTATGTGCTCCTTTAGGGAAAATAACGGTGGCGACTTGAGTCGGTGTCTTCCACTTTTTATCGATTTCAAATTTTTTTATATTTTGTTTTTTTTTGCGCTTGGAACATTCCTCAAATCGTAAAAACAATATTTTTTTGTACTGCAATTTTATGTGCTCCTTATATTGAGCTCGCAATAGAAGCACAAAAAGTAAGAGATGATGCGAAAACTTTTTTAAAAATCTAGGTTTTTAGCTAGCACATCTTCAATTTTAGTTGAAAACCACCCAAAATCATTGTTCCTCGTAGAATTTATTGTTTAAAAGATAATGGTACCTCGTTAACTGGATTCGACACTTCTAGGCATAAAAAAATGCCCAAAGTTTTAAATTTTTTATGTCTTATTAACAGTTCTTTTATTTCTCGGCTATAACTTTTGGAACATAACTCCAAACGACTTGAAATTTTACAGATATTCGATTTTTAATATGCTTTTTCAAAAACATATATGTTTTTTCATGTGCTCCCTAAGGAAAAATAACAGTGGCGCGTCAAATCGGGGTCACAACACTTTTGTTGATGAACTTTTTTATTTTTCGTTTATTGAGCATGGAACATTCCTCAAATTGTAAAAACAATATTTTTTCGTTAAAGTACGCACAAAAACAAAAAAATCTAGGTACTACAATTTTATGTGCCCCTCTTATTGGGCTCGCAATAGAAGCACAAAAAGTAAGTATGAGATGCTGCGAAAACTTTTTTAAAAATCTAGGTTCGGCTATAACTTTTGAAACATAACTTCAAATGACTTGAAATTCTACCGCTATTCACTTTTTGACATGTTCTTTTAAAAACATATATGTTTTTTCATGTGCTCCTTATATGGAAAAATAACGGTGGCGCGTCAAATCGGGGTCTCTACATTTTTGTTGATGAACATTTTTTATTTTTCGTTTTTTGAGCATGGAACATTCCTCAAATCGTGAAAACAATATTTTTTCGTTAAAGTACGCACAAAAACAAAAAAATCTATGTACTGCAATTTTATGTGCCCCTCTTATTGGGCTCGCGATAGAAGCAGCAAAAGTAAGAGATGCTGCGAAAACTTTTTACGGTCGGCTATAACTTTTGGAATATAACTTCAAATGACTTGAAATTTTACGGATAATCGTTTTTGAACATGTTCTTTCAAAAACATATATGCTCTTTTATGTGCTCCTTAAGGGAAAATAACGGTAATAAATGGATCTCGATTTTTGCTGCGTACGTCTTTAAGAGTTGGTATATCCTCACAGACGTGGTATGAAGGTCTTAAATTGTATATGCATTTAGATGAAAGTATTGCAAAACACATACTAAAATTTCAGGCGTTAACTAGAACTGTCAGACTGTCAACGGGGCGAATTTTCACGACAAAATGAAATTTAATACGTATTTAATACGAATTTGCCAGCAAATCCCCAATAACTTTTGGAACATACAATAAAAAATGAGGAACAAAGTTTATTTTTAGAGTTGTTGAGGATACTTTGCCTAAAATTTCATGGGTGTGCCCCACAATTGAGAGATTTTCATTGTTATCATCAAAATTTAAAGGTTCCAGAGATTTGCTTTTATATATATATATATATATATATATATATATATATATCTATATATATATATATATATATATATATATATATATATATATATATATATATATATATATATATATATATATATATATATATATATATATATATATATATATATATATATATATATATATATATATATATATATATATATATATATATATATATATATATATATATATATATATATATATATATATATATATATATATATATATTAGGGTGCTTTTTTTTGAGGCGACAATTCTTTTTTTCTGGTGCCCCACCGAAATTTTGTTGGAAATACCCAAAAAAAGGTCCTCCTAAAATATGAGCCCTCAAAATTAATGTTAGCACTCGGCCTTTGGGTTGGAAAGTTTTCCATACAAAATACATGTAAACTTTAGTGTTTTTTAAAAAAAAATTACAGCTCAGCGGCATTTTATACTATTTCAAAATGGAAAAAAGCAACTAACTCAGGATTAAATTATCTACAAAAGTGCCTATGGAGATGTAACTGTAACTTACACCGGTGACACAGTACAGATCACAAAAGTAAATTTTATATGAATTTTTTGTTCTTTTGTTTTTATTTCATAAATGGCTAAAGCTACAGGAAAAAAGTCACTAACAAAGTTGTAGTTAATTAAGTTTCCTACAAAAAACTTATAATAACTGAATCTCTACGATTGATATTTCTCGAGATAATAAGCTTTTATTAAAATGGATGTTTTAAGAGATTTTCGTCATCACTTTATGAAGACCGCAAGTTCTAAAATAATAAATGTTTATTATCTCGAGAAATATCAATCATAGAGATTCGGTTATTATGAGTTTTTTGTAGGAAACTTAATTAACTACAACTTTGTTATTGACATTTTTCCTGTACCTTTAGCCATTTATGAAATAAAAACAAAAGAACAAGAAATTTATATAAAATTTACTTTGTGATCTGTACTGTGTCACCGATGTAAGTTACAGTTACACCTCCATAGGAACTTTTGTAGATAATTTAATCCTGAGTTAGATGCTTTTTTCCATTTTGAAATAGTATAAAATGCCGCTGAGCTGTAATTTTTTTTT
Source organism: Diogma glabrata (assembly GCA_963693315.1). Classification (NCBI taxonomy): domain Eukaryota; kingdom Metazoa; phylum Arthropoda; class Insecta; order Diptera; family Cylindrotomidae; genus Diogma; species Diogma glabrata. The sequence goes on from CAVNZG010000579.1 coordinate 552,363, forward strand.
TAAAAAACACTAAAGTTTACATGTATTTTGTATGGAAAATATTCGAACGCAAAGGCCGAGTGCTAAACATTAATTTTGAGGGCTCATATTTTAGGAGGACGTTTTCTTGGGTATTTCCAACAAAATTTCAGTGGGGCACCAGAAAAAAAGAATTGTCGCCCCAAAAAAAAGCACCCTAATATATATATATATATACATGTATATATATATATATATATATATATATATATATATATATATATATATATATATATATATATATATATATATATATATATATATACATATATATAATATATATATATATATATATATATATATATATATATATATATATATATATATATATATATATATATATATATATATATATTATATATATATATATATATATATATATATATATATATATATATATATATATATATATATATATATATATATATATATATATATATATATATATATTTATATATATATATATATATATATATATATATATATATATATATATATATATATATATATATATATATATATATATATATATATGTATATATATATATATATATATATATATATATATATATATATATATATATATATATATATATATATATATATATATATATATATATATATATATATATATATATATATATATATATATATATATATATATATATATATATATATATATATATATATTTATATATATAATATATATATATATATATATATATATATATATATATATATATATATATATATATATATATATATATATATATATATATATATATATATATATATCAGTGGCGGATTAAGAGTTCAGGGGGCCCTGGTGCGGGCAAATTTTTGGGGGCCCTTTATCCTCAATTTCCAAAATTGATTACTAAATAAAACGGTCATCAGCTTCGAAAAAAACCCTAGTAAATTAAAGTATTTTCAAAAATTCATTTTTGATGGTTAGAAAACAGAACTGATTTTTTGATGATTCAAAGCTGCATGTCTGAAATCAGAACTGCGAAAACGATAACAATTACTCCCTTAAAAAATCTCTGAAATAGAGTATATACAATGTGTATCATGAATTGATTCCCTAGTTCAATCGATACTCTTGCAGCAGTTTTTAACTATGGGTTCCATTGTTTTCTCAGATTCTCAAATAAATAATTCCAAATAAAATTTTCGATTTCTCTATTTTGCAATCTAAAATCAAAAATCTATTCGAATATTTAAATAAAGATATATAATTTATTAAGAAAATAAATAAAAAACAAAAGTTTAAATTCCGAACTTCCGAGAGTGATGAAACTCTGGGCTCGAATCACAATGGCAACATTCTTGGAGCTCTTGAACTTTTGGCTAAATTTGATCCTTTCTTAAAAAGGCATAGTGATAAATTTGGCAACAAAGGAAAAGGTATGCGACATCTGAAGCAAACTTAATGAAATGATAAAAGTGATTGTTATTGGGATATTTTTATGAAGAACGTCGTACCTCTCAAGCACAACATGTGACGAATTTATTACCACTATGGGGCAAGAAATCAAAAATCGCATTGCAGCCGACGTCATTGACGCAGTTTATTATTCGATTAGTGTTGACTCCACTCTGGATGTAAGTCATTCGGAATAATTGGCTTTTTGCATTCGATATGTAAAAGATGGTAAAATCAATGAACGATTAGTTGCTTTTATTCCAATTGAGGGTCAAACATAAGAGTATCTTTTTGGCATCGTTTCAAAATTCCTCGAAGAAAACCAAATTGACATACACAATTGCAGAGACAGTTATATGACAACGCAAACAATATGGCCGGAATTAGTTGCGGTTTTCAAGCGTTGATTTGATTGTTGTAAGGATTGTTGTAAAGATTGTTTGTAAAGATTGTTGATTATTTTTTTTTATTTCTATGAAATTAGGCTCGATGTCAATACTGTTACCGTTACAGTTCCCAGCTGTACGATAACTTTTCAAATGAAAGTAATCAATAACATATTTACATCGAGAGTAGTGCTTCCAAAATTTCCGTTTTGCCAATACTGACAAAGTTTCTCACGTTACCGGTGTAGTACCGATACTTTAGAAAATAGAATAACTAAAACACTTTTTATTCGCCTACATATTAAAGTGTTACTTTATTACTGTGATTTGCGGCTTTAAAGTATCACTTTTCAACTATTTATTTTGTTGTCATAGCTACGTCCAAAAAAGTAAGAAGCATTTGTATTTGTTTAAATTCTATGAAAAATAAAATTTTTTTTCAAAGCAACCCTTAAATTCAAAATTTCATTATCCAATTAAAAGAGTTGTTATCATTTGTTGTCATAGCTACCCAATAATTTGATAAAAAATACAAAGATTTTGTCAAAGGTTACTTGTTCCACATATTTTTATTTAAAAATTTATGAAAATTTATAATTTTAATTTAGAATAAACAACTTTTCTTAAAATATTTTGCTTGCGGCGAATAAAAAATAGTATATGATGCACGGACGTAAGCTATTTTGGACTTAATGTGGGTGCAAATCTCGGCTAGCGCCTCGATTTGCAAACTCCATATCCGTCCAAAATCTTTAGCTTTACGTCCTAGCATCATAATGTACTATTCTTAAAATATTTTGCTTGCGGCGAATAAGAAATAGTATATGATGCACGGACGTAGGCTATTTTGGACTAAATGTGGGTGCAAATCTCGGCTAGCGCCTCGATTTGCAAACTCCACATCCGTTCAAAATCTTTAGCTTTACGTCCTAGCATCATAATGTACTATTTTTAGAAAAGTTATTGAAATAAATATAATAGAACATTATTTAATTAGGAGCTAAAGTGATACTTTTTGTGTTGAGTCTATAGTTTGACAATTATAGACGAAACACAAAAAGTCACTTTAGCTCCGAATTAAATACACTATTTTTTCGACAAACGTTTAAATTTTTTATAAAAATGAAATTAATACATCAAACTTTTTATAAATATGAATTTGTATCGTCATAATTACTTCCAAAAAAGAGAAAAAACATTTAAATTTATATGAATAAAATTTATTTATCAAAGCAGTCTTTTCAAAATTTCATAATATGAGAATCAACTTATTTTTTGTTGTCATGGTTATACAATATGTTTGAAAAAATAACAAACTAACAAATAACAAATGCTACTTTACAGCCTCTGTAATATAAAATAAAAATGGCGTTACTTTTGCTGTCGCTAGACGTTACTTTTGCTGTCAGGCTAAAAAGCAAGACTTTAGCCAACTCCCTAGCGGCAGTAAAGTTAAACTGGAAAACGGGAAAAACAAAATATTTAAATTAGACTTTAGTCAGATTTATTTGATTTCAATTAGTAAAAAGAATACTTTTAATTATTATTTTCAGTAAACAACACACAAACAATTTTATAAAGATTAGTGTTGCAATAAGCTTTTAATAGAATTTCAATAAATTTTCAATAAATATTCTTCTATCTATTTTCTTCTATCTTCTTCTATATAAATAAAAATGTAAATGTTCGTTTGTTCAAAATAGGTAATCTCCTTAAGTACTGGATCGATTCCTTTGAAATTTGGACGATTAGTTGCATTTCAATAACGGCGGGGTTTTACATGATTTTTTTTAGCTGTATATGTTTCATAACATAGGCTGTCAACAAGAACAAGTTTTTCACCTGTTGTATTCTCAATTAACTCAATGTTATGGTCGAGTTTCACTTCATGCTTAATTTGATCGATTAGTTTTGTATAGTGATGAGCTTATAAATTATTTTGTGTTCTCTTTTCAGTAGGAATGTCCTCCTTTGGAGCAAGAAGGTCCTCCGTCCTCATTTACTATAAAGATGTCCTCTTTATTCGTTTTATTTATTTTATCAATGAATTTTATTTTTAAATTAAAACATGCTTCTCTGTCGGAAGAGTAAAACGTCGTATTGCTTTCGTGTTTAATGAATTTTATTTTCTCACAAATTTAAAAGTCTAAGTATCACATGACCAATAATTTTAAATATAAAATGCTTATCAAAAATGAACTTACTTACGAGAAATCTTTTAAAAATACAACTAAAACTGCATCACGAGAACTTGCTTTTCGTGGTCACGATGAAATTTTAGGATCAAAACACAATGGAAACTTTCTTGGATATCTTGAATTATTGGCTAAATTTGATCCCTTTTTACAAGAACGTATTTCTCGTTTTGACAATAAAGGAAAAGGTACACTCTTTTCATGTAACATTGACAAATGATTTTTTTTTATTATTCGGAATATTTTTAGGAAAAGCATCATATCTTTCAAGCACAATTGTGAAGAATTCATCTCTATCATGCAAAATATGTTAAAAATCACATTGTTTCGGAAATTATAGTCTCGATATTATTCGTTTAGTGTCGATTCCACTCAGGATGTGAGCCATACAGACCAGTTGTCTTTTTGTGTTCAATATGTTAAAAGTAATACCATTTGTGAACGATTTATTTCATTTATTGAAATCGAAGATCATACATCGAATTATCTTTTTGACATCATTATGAAATTCCACATTGAAAACGAAATAAACATTGATAACTGTAGAGGCCAGTCATATGACAACGCTTACAATATGGCAGGTATTTATGGTGACCTACAAAGATTGATTCGTCAAACAACTGAATCAGCAATTTTTGTCTCTTGTTCTGCTCATTCATTAAATTTAGTCGGTAAAAATAGTGTTTCTGGTAATACTGCTGCAACTAAGTTTTTTGATATGGTTGAAAAACTTTATGGATTTTTCGTATATTCCCCTTTTCGATGGAATCGATTACAAGAACAATTAACCGAAAATAGAGAATACATGTTAAAGAGAGCAACTGGAATGAGATGGTCAGCTAGATACGAATCAGTTCACGTTTTACATTCTTGTTATTTAAAAGTATTGCATGTTTTAAAATCTTTCCTACATGAGGAAAGCTTCAGTAATGATAACAAAGCAGTGGTAACAGGTTTGATAAAAGAAACTGTCAATTCGAAAATATTTTGATGCTTGTCCTCTGGAAAAGTGTACTAACCAAGTTTAATTTTGTGAATCGAGCATAACTTAAATCTAATTTAACTGTCTCGGTGACAAAAACTGTTTGATTTAATAGTTACAGATTTGGAAAATAAAGATTACAACAAAATTTTTGATGATGCCTGTCAGCTTTTAAATTCTGTTTCATCTAATATTCAAACCGCAAATAATATTCAAACTTGCTCAACGTCACGAAACACTTTGTCCAGAGGAACAAAAAGACCACCTTGAAAAATCGTTGTTCAAGCAACTATAAAGGCTTTTTTTTCAATCTGAGAGAGCGTGCTAAAGATTATGAAGATCTAGATAGTACTCGTTTTTGATACATCTAAATTTAATGAGTGATGAAGAGATTGCTAATTCTTGCAGAACAATAACTGCAAAATACCCAAAAGATCTCAATGCAAATCAATTGATTGACGAATGTCAATTTGCCAAAATTTATTTCACATTTGATAATTTAAATTATGAATCGATGTACAAAACAATGTTCAATAATAATCTTTGCACCACTTTTCCGAATATCGATATTTTATTACGAATGTTTTTATACATGTTTGTCGATAATGTTATAGGCGAACGATAATTTTCAAAATTGAAGTTAATCAAAAGTTATTTGCGTAATACTATGAGTAATGATCGTTTGAACGATTTATTGATTCTCTCTATTGAAAATGAAGTTTGGGACGAAATTAAATTCGATGAAATTATAGACACTTAAATACAGAAAAAATGTAATTTTAATGCCTGAAAATAAATATATTTCAAACTTGTCTGGTTTTAGTTTCTTTTTTGCTTATGTTTGGGGCTCCTGAATCGCGGGGCCCTGGTGCAGTTGCCTTAAAACTTGTATGATAATCCGCCACTGATATATATATATATATATATATATATATATATATATATATATATATATATATATATATATATATATATATAAATGAGCAATTTCACGCAAGTTCAGCAAATTTTTGGGAAATTTTGACTTGACCCCTTTTAATTTTGATTATTTTTTGTTTATAGATATATATATATATATATATATATATATATATATATATATATATATATATATATATATATATATATTATATATATATATATATATATATATATATATTTTTTTTTTTTTTTTTTATTCAAAGTTAGGCATGTTTAGTGTTAATTATAATAAATTATAAATTAACGTCTCTGAATATCCGAAGATACCATGCCAACTAGGGATAAGAATGGAATGCAAATTAAGATTCTCTGAGAAATTTATGAACGTTAACTTTAAAGCCTTGAGGATTAAATTCATCAGGGAAAACCCAGGAAGGTAAGGCATTCCAAAGATGAGAGACTCTGTTGAAAAAGTCACGTTGGAAGGCTACAGTTCTACACCTAATTATTTGAACTGTAAAGGGATGCGCTGCTACGTTTGCTCTGGTGTGACGCGAAAGGTTTGCTGATTTAGGTAATATCGATTTGATCTCTTCAGAAGCTCGTTCATCCATAATATATTTATAAAATATAGTCAAATCAGCAACATTTCTTCTGTGCTGCAAGGAATCAAGACCGTTAGTAAGACTTGGGTTACCAATGAGTTTAATAGCTCTACGCTGTACAGAATCAAGGCAGTTGAGACTACTCAAGTAAGCTCCACCCCATATGTGAGAACAGTATTCCATGCAGGGACGTATAAAAGATTTATAAACTAAAAGAAGTTGTTCGCTATCGAAAAACTTACGACATCGCCCCAAAAATCCTAACTTTTGAACAGCATTCTTAGCCAGATTAAAAATATGAGAATTCCACTTCATATTGTTTTCAATCTCAACTCCTAGAAGTCTGACAGACTCATTCTCTAAAAGATTTTTGGGGCCAAACGTTAATGGAAAAGGATTGGGTGTCGTTATCCTAGAAAAATGACAAACCTGTGTTTTGCTTGTATTGAATTCAACACTGTTGGCAATACCCCAATCCATAATTGTTTTAAGATCAGTGTTAAGGGAATCTATCAACTTTGATCTACACTCACTAAGCGCTAAGGGTGTATATAATTTAGGTGCTTCATGAGACGCATGAAGCGTGCTGTCATCAGCAAAACTATGTATAGGATGAACCGTTGAGTCCAACAAATCATTAATATAGATAAGAAAAAGAGTTGGTGACAAAGCGGAACCCTGAGGAACTCCTGCATTAGTTGAAAAAGTATTCGATGATACACCGTCAACATTGACCCGAAATTTTCGATCAGATATAAAGCTCTGTGTCCAAGATATAAGCTGCTCGTCTAAACCATAGGATCTCAATTTGCATATAAGGTTGTTATGCCAAACTTTGTCAAATGCCTTGGAAATATCAAGAGCAACACCGAATGTTTCTCCAAAGTTTTCAAGCGACTTGTTCCAGATATGAGTGACAAAAGACAGCAAATCTCCCGTCGCTCTTCCTTTTCGAAATCCATATTGTCTCTCATTAATTAATTTGGAAGACTCTAAGAGGCTCATTAAATTAAAATTGACATATTCCTCAAAAATTTTAGCAACAACCGATAAAATTGAAATGGGTCTGTAATTCGTAGGATCAGTCTTACTGCCCTTTTTTGAAACTGGCTGTACACTAGCCATTTTCCAAATTTCAGGAAAAATTCCTTTCTTATATGACAAATAGAAGATTTTTGTGAGGATTGGTGCTAGCTCCCTAGCAAATGTTTTAAGTATAATCGGAGGAATAAAATCAGGGCCTGTTGCCTTGTTAGTATTGATTTTTAAAAGCATTTTTCGAACAATGTTTTTCCGGAAAATTATCCGCCTCATTTTATAAGAAACTTTAGAAATAGGTTTAGGTTGGAAATTAGGTTCTTTTAAAGTAGAATTTAAAGAGAAATAATGCCCAAGCAAATTAGCTTTCTCTTTTGGATCAATGATAGGGACATCTCTATTAACAAGAGGCGGTAGGGAATATTTACAAAAGTTGCTTTGGACAGCCTTTGCGGCTTTATAGAAATTGCGTGAACCAGTCGGATGTTCTGCGAATTTAGATGCTTTTTTCCTATTAAATAGATGTTTCTCTTCATCTATTACCTTACGACATAAATTTCTCTCTTTACGGTACTGTCTAAGGTTTTCATCGGTTTTGGTTTGATTATACTTTCGAAAAGCCTTTTTTTTAACTTTTATAGCTTTTTTGCATTTACTAGAAAACCATAGATCAGTTTTTGGAATGATCAATTTATTAGGAATAAATCTGTGCATACCATCAATTACAGTTTCAGAAACATTTGATGCAGCTATGTCTGGGTCTTGGCCGGTAAGACAATAGCGTTTCCAAGGAAAACATCTAAAAAAACTTTTAAGTCCTTGCCAATCCGCAGCTTTGTAATCCCAAACATTGCGAGGATTCGCTTTAAATTGTTTTGGAATTTGTATATTTAGTTGTGTGGAGATCAAATTATGATCTGAACCACCCAATGGTTCTGATATTTAAATTGAACCAGATATGGATCGTTTGTCAAAAATAAATCAAGTAAATTACTACTTTGACCAGGAATGTCAGGAACTCTGGTTGGTAGGTCTATTATTTGAGTAAAATTGTGATAAAGAGCAAACAACTCAGTCTGTCTACCAACCTCGTCAGTTTTAGAGCTGTGTGTAAGCCATTCTTTATTATGGACATTAAAATCTCCAAGAACTATAAACTTTGCATTAGGATACTCAACCAACCTATCTATCTTCTCAGATAAGTCATGAAATAAATTAGAGTTCTCAGGTGAATTAGGTGAACGGTAAAGTCCAAAGACAAACAGCGTTTGACTTGGCAACTAATTTTTAGTGACACCATATTGTGAAATTTTGTATTTAATTCAAATTTATTTAATCTCACATATGGTATAGTATCCCTAATATAAGCACAAACTCCATGCTTAATGTAGAAAGAGGATTCAAGTTCATAATTGGGACAAAGGTATCTGTTTTTATCTAAGGTCACAGCACGCGCACTGATAATCGTTTCCGTTAAAAACAAAATATCAGGTTTCATGGTTTCAAGAAAAAGATGGACTGAATTAAGGTTTATATTCACTCCTCTTATGTTCGCATAGCTGATAGATAATTTTGCCATTTTAACTCATAGAGAAATATCAATGAAAAACATACATACGAAAACCACAGTAATGCGAAAACAAACAAACTCAAATTGAAATTGAAATTGACTACTTCAACAGCTGGACAACCTGAATCTAAGTCTAGGTTCACTGTTAAAATCGACAATTAAAATTATGAAATTGTAAACAAAATATTATTTTAGAAACATCAAAACAAGATGTAACTCAAAGACTGAAACTATACATAAAGTGTACTTAAAACCTGTTATTGAGTCAACAAGACCACAAGAAAACTAACAACGAAACTAATAAAATAACTACAATTCTACATAAGTCAACAATAAACAATTATTGTACCTTACCGTTCACGAATATTTCGAATTGTTTACTATATTATGTTTACAATAAACAATTCCAATTTAACAGATTATGTACAACAATTGTACACTAAATTGTTAATAAATATGAATAAAAACTAAATATTATATTAAAACGCTTATCTTATTTTTATTTTCCTGAATTTCTTGAATCTATGGATCTAAATTTTTGTTGATGTTTTTCTTGTTAAATTCAGTTCATCAATTAATTTTTCCAATATATATATATATATATATACATATATATATATATATATATATATATATATATATATATATATATATATATATATATATATATATATATATATATATATATATATATATATATATATATATATATATATATATATATATATATATATATATATATATATATATTATATATATATATATATATATATATATATAAATATATATATATATATATATATATATATATATATATATATATATATATATATATATATATATATTATATATACATATATATATATATATATATATATATATATATATATATATATATATATATATATATATATATATATATATATATATATATATATATATATATATATATATATATATATATATATATATATTTTTGTAAATTTTTGATTATAAATAACCAACTTTTATTATCTATTCGAC